>BROG01000140.1:135000-635000 GCA_030159075.1 Atrina japonica | reverse complement strand
AACAACTCACTAATTAGACCACTAAATCAGTCAGTTAGGTGGACTAAATAGAGGTTTCACTGTAACACCTCACTAATTAGAACATTTTGAGTCAGTTTGGTGATCTTAATAGTGAGGTACCACTGTAACACCTCATTAATCAGACCACTTTGAGTCAATCGGTTAGGTGGTTTTAATATTGAGGTTCCACTGTAACACCTCACTAATCAGACCACTTTGAGTCAGTCAGTTAGGTGGTTTCAACAGTAAGGTTCCACTGTAACACCTCACTAATCAGACCACTCTGAGTCAGTCAGTTAGGTGGTTTTAATATTGAGGTACCACTGTAACACCTTACTAATAAGACCACTTTGAGTCAGTCAGTTAGGTGGTTTTAATAGCGAGGTTCCACTATATATTGGATTTGTTTGTCAATGTTATTTTACAACCCGTCAAGAATATTTTGACCAATGACAAAGGACACTAGCTTTATGTGAAATGTCAGACATTGATTTGATTTTGGTTTTACGCCAAACTTAACAATTTTTCATTTATATTGTGGTGGCCAGTTTGGTGGAGGAGAGAACCCAGTTACAGTGTACCCAGGTAGAGACTACCCACCTTCTGCAAGTAAACTGGCAAACTTTCACAAAAAAATCAACTTAGGTTCTAGCTGGGCTTGAACCTATGCTGACCAGAAGTAAGAGACTTCATGGTTCAAAAGCGCAATACTGTAACCATTTAGACTTTGGGAATTATACTGTGGGATTAAATCAATGCTCACCTACCATGACAAGAAATGTTTCTCATACAAGAATCTGTGACATTCAATTTTACTGCTGCACATTTAGCAATGAAATTGTAACCTGTGTCAAAGTCTTAACTCAAACTAGGATTTGAACAATGGACATTCTTCTTGCAAGATGAATGCTCTTCCATTTAGCCATCATAAGCAGTATGTAATGGAAATGATAACAAATATAGATTTACTCAGTTTGTATGCTTCTTCCTGTAACCATGGACAAACAAGAGGCCCAGGGGGCGATAAGTCGCTCACCTGGCAATCTTGGTCAACATTGCAGAAAACATAAAGAATGTGTAAAAGATAAAATCGCTAGTAAACATAAAAACCAGTAGGCTCATTGGACCTTAAAAATCATCTGAGTGAAATGTATTTCACTGACAATATACTGAAAAGCAACCAAAAGCATGGTGGTGATCACTGAACAATAGGGAAAAACAGCGCAAAACATGAAAATATCAACTTCATAGGGGAAATGACCCCCATGAGAATCAACCTGACAATTAAATTCTTGTTGAATTTTTCATAAATCTTTGCGTATGAAATATTTTGCTTCTTTCTCTTTTTATCTATTATTCTTTTCAAGATAATAGGACAAAACTCAAAAACATGAGAAATCCACTAAAAGGGGAAATAACTCCCAAAAGGGGCAACCTGACAATTTTGGCCCTATTGACTTTTTTGTAGATCTTTGTGTGCTGAGCTTTTTTGCTTTTTTCACTTTCTCTCTATCTGTTATAATTTTCAATATATTAAGAAACTGTCAAAAACATGAAAATTCCACTTAAAAGGGGAAATAACTCCCATAAGGGGCAACCTGACAATTTTGGCTCTTTTGACTTTTTTGTAGATCTTTGCATGCTGAATATTTTCTCTACCTTCATTTTTACTCTACCTATATACTTTTCAAGATAATGTAAAAAACATCCAAAAACATGAAAATTCTACTTAAAAGTGAAAAAACTCCCAAAAGGGGCAACCGGACAATTTTGGCCCTGTTAACATTTTTTCAGATCTTTGCATGCTGAACATTTTTTCTTCCTTCATTTTTACTCTACCTATATACTTTTCGAGATAATGTCAAAAACATCGAAAAACATGAAAAATTAGACAATTACATGTATTAAATAAAAAATATCTGCTGACTCATTCATTCAATATTTAGCCATGGCAGCCATGTTTGGTCCTAGCCCCTTTTCATCTGCAAACTTTATGCAGCTTTACATGGTTATACTTCCTGTCAAGTTGCGTTCAAATTGGTCGAACGGTTCTGGAGAAGTAGTCAAAAATGTTAAAAAGTTTACAAAATAAACTTATATTTTCCATTTATTTAGATGCCTGTGACCTTGCCATTTGACTCCATGACCTTGAAATTTTGTCAAAATGATCCTCAGATAAATCTTAACAACATTCTCATTTATCTTTGTAAACAAAATATCGATCAGTTTTGAGTTATTAAACAATTTGTAATACAAATATACCCTGTGTTACTGAAATGCCCCCTAGTGGCTTATTTATATACAGATTTCATTTTCATTCGCAAACATTGTAGATATTGACATTACAATCATGCATACAAAATTTGAAACTTATCTGATCATCGGGTCATGAGAAGAAGATTTTTTAAGATGCACCAAGTTTTGGTCCTTTTTGGCCCCTTTAAAGGCCCCCACTGATCCTATCCCCTTTTCATTAGCAAACTTTATGCAGCTACACATGGGGATGCTATATGCCAAGTTTGGTTATAACTGGCCCACTGGTTCCTGAGAAGAAGATGTTTAAATGCAAAAGTTAACAGACGGACGACGACAACGGACAATGACAACGGACGACGACAACGGACCATGGACCTTTGGCTTATAGCAATAGCTCACTTGGACCTTTGGGCCAGGTGAGCTAAAAAGACAGAATTATTTCAATATTCTCCCCTCCCTTCCATTCCAACTAGTTTTAACATCCTTCCAGATAGGCTTGACAGAAAGTTCAAATTCACTTTCAAAATTACAATGTCTAACATTTATCAACCACATATCATGTTTTATCCAGCCTACAGGACAATAAACTGAATGCTGAAATATGTTAAATAAGTTGAAATGGGAACAAATATTTATGCAGGACAAACTCTCTCTTACCACAAGATAAGCATTAACTCATTCACGCCTAAAGACAATTTGGACTGTTCTAAGTCATTGATTTACAGAAGAGTCCATTGTTTTAACTCATTCACACCTAAAGACAATTTGGACTGTTCTAAGTCATTGATTTACAGAAGAGTCCATTGTTTTTCACAGGTTGATGTGTTAATGATAAACTTGAAAAGAAATGCTGTAGCAGACAGCATAGCTCAGTTTGTAGAACACTATTACCTTTAACAAGAACGTCGCTGGATCAATTCCGGATCCTGCAAGATTTATACAGGTGATTTTACATCTCTTGTCCACATTGACCCTTCCCAATCTCCCCAAGGGTTTTAAGTAGTCATGCCACTCATTAAATCAAATCTAAGCAAATATGAATTCTGTGGACAACACTAACAACAATACATTTTTACCAAAGATACCTCAACTTTACCCAAACAGGAATGCCAAGTCAGAATAGGATCAATTTCCTAAAACAGTATTGTTGGTTGTGATACAAGGGGCCTGTTTTGTAAAGGTCCTAAGACTTAGAACCACATTTATGACTTGAGACTATTTTATAAAGAATTAGGACTAATGACTTTTGACCAAGTTAGGCTCCGTCTTTATAACTATCGAGAGGTGGTGCGTAGACCTCAGTCATTTTTGTAAATATGTCATAATTTATCTTCCTAAATATAGCAGGTAAAACTATTCATGAACTATCAATATCGTATTTATATGATCGAATAACATAAGACTTCTGACTTAGGATTACGACTTTTTGATAAAACATGCTCCCTATTTTTCAACAAGATTGACAGCATAAGCTCCACATGCAAATGATTACTTTGCTGAATTTGCTTACTTCCAAGAAATTGAAAAAAGTGAAATGAAAATTTTCAATGATTTTGTTGACTTCATAAAGGCTTATATGAACTTATACAACGTCAGGCTTTATTGTTTAGGAGAACACTGTTAAGATATCTATTACAGGTAACTGGAAGACATTTTTACAAATCAACCCTCATTTACCTACATTGCAATTTAACCTAATTGAAATAAATTAAAAACGTGATGTAATACCACTGAAATAAGAAGCACAAGCTACATTTCTGTCAGGTAGCTACATCATGGTCTTTAACTTTTATTAAAATCTGTTGAAGTGTGTGTGATATTCTACAGAATATGAGCCTCTAATCCATGATACAGACATGTTTGCCTCAAGTTACAACATGTACTTAAACTTACAGTTCAAACTGATGGTAATGGCACAGAGCAAAAAATTAGTTTTGTCAATTTTTATCTGCTAAAATCTTCATGCTAATTAATTGCACTGAAGTAAAACATCAAAATATCAACATACATGAGGTTCTTTACAGATGTATTATAACTTTGGTATTATGTATATAATATTTAGTTATGAAAGGTTCTAGTTAAGACTAGCAATTTCAATAATGGTTGAATTTAAAGAATCTTGGCTGCAATACTAGTGACTGTTGACTGTCTGAAACTCTCATGGAAGTTGGACACAAATGATTCAATATTAAAGGAGGTCAACAGAATTCTTTCTATGTGACTTAAACTGGCCTCTAATTATCTACATATACAATGTGCATGCATTTTACCATGTCAAAAATGAAAAAAGGGGCAAAAATCATTACCAAAGGGCAATAACTTTTGTGCAGGGTTTTGATGACAGTTTTCAGTGTGTAGATCTTATACCATACAATTTCTCTCTAGTAATGTAATCATAATATAATAACCAATATGAAATCAAAAGCCTGAATATCCACAAAGGCACTTAGCACTTGGAAAATTACAAAACCTTTGGCCTATATAATGAGGAGTGTGTATCTATGAAAGCAAGATATCCATAACTGCAAAAAACATCCATATATCATTATCAGTTTGTTCATGGTGGATCTATACTTTTGATATCAACCTTAAAAATGTAATCAACTATATGTAGTGAATCTAGATAGGTCTGCATCTGTAGCTGATAAACTACTACAGTGATACTTGTATATAAAGACTCCCTTCTTCAACATATCCAGTCTTTATAGGGAGGTGGTCTTTATATAGAGGCTGATTTGTACACAAATGGTACTACTGAGAATAGGACAAATTGGTCTTTGTGACCACATGGTCACTAAAGCAAGTTTTACTGTACCAAGAGTACTGGAATGACAGTTCAGAGATTACAACAACATTCACAGAGATTACAACAACACTCACAGAGATTACAACAACACTCACAGTAGTTTCTGCACTTTGTTTTACAGTATCCAGCCATTTGACAGTACAACAGGGAAATTCAAAACTGCTATACACATCAAGTATGACTGGTCATGCCTGATTAAACATACCTGCAGTTCATACTACCGGTACTATATGTATTTATAATAGTTACGTATACACGTGGGTGTGTTTACAGTAAACACGTGTTATGTTGTTTCTTTTGTTGTTTATCGCAAGGCGATTGGTCAGTAATTGTTTATTAGGGGTAGCGGCGTTAAAAGCATGAAAATTGTGACCAGGTAATGTTACCTAAGTTATTAGTAAGAATATAAGGTATTTCGAAGCTTCGCCGCCTTGTGCAACAGACGCATTATTCCCCACCCACCCGCCCGTTGTTTTTTTCACTATATTGTAATATTGTACATGATATTAATTACCTTTTCATTTTTTGTAGAAAATGGTTTGAGTGTGATGTTTTACAAGACTTACGCAGATATTTATGTAATTTATATGTAATAAAGTCTGTTGCACTCGCACATGCGAGCTTATCCTATTTATGTGTTGAGTTTATTTTATAAATAATTTATGTTCGGTTGAGACTGGCGAATTAGAACATAACTGTTCTGATACCCTTAACATCATCCCTAGATTATAATCAATTCTGGATAATCTTTTTATGAGATTTAGAACTGGGAAAACCTCGCCACATGCTGACATGTCAACAACATATCAGGTCTCTCATGCCATCAATAAATAACACCAACAATTTTTTTAAAATAATGTTTAAGACTTCAATTGCACTTGTAATAAAAATGATTATAAAAATTATCATTAGAGTTTAATTTTTCTGCTAAAATGATTAATTAATTAATTTCACGATAGATGTTATAACAAATGCATGAATAGAAATAACACTTATTGAATTATACTTCAGTACAATATGTCAACAAGTGCTAAACATTCCTCAAATGTCATTAAAAAAATTTGACTGCACTTATATTCCTACAGATCTGCTTGCTGACACTTTGTAATATAAGAGGTACAATACAGCTGAGGTGAAAAAGTAAAGTGTCACATCATTTTGCAAAATTATTATTATGGTATTATGTTTATAAAATATTCACAAGAAGATTCTTTGTGTCAAGTTTGGATAAAATTGGTCGAGTGGTTCTGGAGAAGTTGAAAATGTCGAAACTTTACAACAACAATGATACAGACAGAGCTCACTGGAGCCTTTGGCTCAATTGAGCTAAAACCCTAGATATGACTTAGTAATATAGACCAGGTATCTGCTGTTTGTAAACTAAATGATCCACTACAAGAAAATGATAGATGAAGAGGGCTGACTTATAAGCTTTGGATGTATATAAGAGATAGATAAAATAATTAGTGGAATTAATTGAACTGATGAATTAAAGAAAATGAAATAATTAACTACATGTATACGAGTCCGAAGAACATAATTTTCTTTTTCATATGGGGAGGGGAGGTGGCTGCCCTTTAATACTTTTGTAATGATGAAGGTCTGGTTCTTTATATTCTTGCTACTAAATTTGTATTGAAATCTGACAAGCATTTTAAGGTAAAGTTATTTCTGTAAAAAAATACTTTTTAACTGATAACAAAAGATAAACAACATGGGACAAAGAATGATGACAATTAGGTCAATATGAGCCTTTTACTTACATGACCTCAATATTTATTGAGTGCTGACATGATGAATTAAATGAACAGAGAATATACCAGAATGAAAATTGGGAAACACCCATTGTGAATCCATTTTTTCTCTTTGATATACAATAGAATTCAATCTTTACTGCCAAAACTACACTGACATTAAGAACAGAAATGGGTGAGATAAATTACATGTAGATAAAAGAACAGGTGGTCAAATATTTGTTTTATGAAAATCAAAAAATGATGCTGACATTTCTCTGTCTTCTGTCTCTCAGATTAATCAAAATGTAAATGTTAGAGGCGATATTGATAAAAAATATATAGGTATCAATATGAATTTAGTCTTAATTTTCAGTTACATTTATCTTAACACATTTTACATACACTATCATGTTTGCACTCACAAGTGTAGAACAGACATAAAAAAAGATTTCCAATTTCAAGCAGTTTGGTGATAAATCCATACTGACTTAGGCTTATAGATGTCAGTATATGAAATATCCCCCCCCCAAAATAACCGCTTTTGAATAAGGTGATCAGAATTCAGTTGAAAGTTGATATCTAGGTCATTTAAGTACACATTCAACATCACACTACTGGTAGTTTGCATCGAGTTCAAGAGAACGCAATCAGACATAAAATATTTAAGTTATTATAAAATCCTGAAGATTATATCAATATTAACACATAATCCCTGCTATATGCTACATCTGTGTTCATGTATACTTTGGCTGATATTTGCAATACATGTAGGTGTCAGAAACTGAGGCAGAAAAATGCAAGTATGACAAGGCCAGTCATTAAAAGATAATTCTATTTTCAATTACTTCACTTTACCAAGTCTGTGACAAGAGCTTTGAGTAGTCATGCCACACCTTAACCCATTAACCCCTAAAGAGACATTTGGACTGGTCTAAGTCAATGATTTACAGAAGAGTCCATTGTTTTTATGGGCCGATGAATTAAATCATGTTATCCTATCATAACTTTACTAATTGTTAGTGTTTAAAGGGATCAAGTCGTTGTTGATATTGGAGAGACCGTCATTTCTTGTCTATAATTATGGAAGGGACGGGGGGTAGGACAGGGATGGGGTGAAATCACACTTTGACTTCTGAAGCCTATAAAATGACAGATGAATTAGGTCTTGATATATTCCAAGCCAAATCACAATTTAAACTTTAATCATGTTCTTTCACATAATCCAAAGAATGCTCTTAATTAAAATTAAGAATGTTTCTACTAACTGTACGTGATATTAGTCGATACTTTGTTTTAAAATAGGAATGCCACTACATGTATTTCTCCCAGTAACATGAAATAAATGGATCATTCATTGACCTAACACCAAATGTCCGACACGGCATTCCATTATGACATTACAATTAAATGGCCTGTCAAAGACATTTGTGATTATGACATCAAAATCAAATGATGTCAAAAAAGCACATGGACATATGTCAGACAATGGCAATAGGTCAATTACCTTCTTGCTTCCACTTTTTCTGCCAGTGATATTGGAGGGGTTAGGAGTTATCTTCCCCTTTCTCTCTCATACAGAAAATATCATTTATCAAACAAAACAGTGAGTGAGAAGCTACAAATCAGGTTCTATATATGCTTGGTTAAATTTGCTTGTGTTTTTGTAATCATTTTTTCTCATGGCCGTTGATAATTTTCAAATAGGGTAACAGCAATTGTTTATAAATGTTCTTAGTATATCATTACAGTATATTGTTAATTGTTTAATTTCATGGCTGGTGGAATATAGTTACCCATGAAAAATAGTTACATTAGATTTATGACATGACTACATAATGTCTTGCTATCTTTAAATGTAAGTGTAAATGATTAACTGTAACATAAAACTGCTGATGTCAGCATTTTAATCTTTCCTTCTCCACAAAAATATCGATAATACATTTTCTATGTAATGAGTACATGTATAATTATGCTAGATCTTAATTAAACTTTTTTTTTATATGCTTATAATAAGCCAAGAAATGCCTATTGAATGAAGCAATATAATGTTCTTCCAAGCATATCTTTCCTCCCATTTCCCAAACTCATGGATCTACACCTATTACATTTAGTATCAATTACAGTGGCCCAAATGTAGAACAACTCCCTGCAATAAAGACATTAACATAAAATAAAATGAATAATAAAGATTTGTATGACAAAAGGTTATAGGTCAAAAATGCTTCCTCATTACATATATCTAACCCTTGGTCAATAAAATTATCAATTACATCGAATTTTACGGGTAATCAAGTTGGTATGACCCTGATCTCTCTCTCTCTCTGTCTGTCTCTCTGTCTCTCTCTCTGTCTGTCTGTCTCTCTCTCACACACAAACTAAACATAGAGACACACTACATAGACCGATACACACACTACACACAGACACATTCATAGACACACACTACACAGACTTCACAGACTACACACACACAAATACACTAAAAACACAAACACACATTACACACACTACATAGACACACACTACACACAGACATACACATAGACACACACTACACATAGACACACTACACACAGACACACACTACACACAGACACACACTACACACAGACATACACTACACACAGACATACACACAGACATACACTAAAAACACAAACACACTACACACAGGCACATCTACTACACAGACACATATATAATACACACATTACACATACTACACACAGACATACACACAGATAGACACACACTAGAAAGACACTACACACAAACACACTACACACAGACACACTATACACAGACATACTACACATGCTACACAAAAACACACACTTTACATACAGAAACACACACTACACACAGACACACTATACACAGACATACTACACACGCTACACAAAAACACACATTACATACAGAAACACACACTACACACAGACACACTACACACATACCACACAGATGTTACACATACACATACCACAATATTGATGATAACTCATATACATGTACTGGTACCTCTGGTACACATGTACTGGTACCTCTGGTACACATGTACTGGTACCTCTGGTACACGTGTACTGGTACCTCTGGTACACGTGTACTGGTACCTCTGGTACACATGTACTGGTACCTCTGGTACACATGTACTGGTACCTCTGGTACACATGTACTGGTACCTCTGGTACACGTGTACTGGTACCTCTGGTACACGTGTACTGGTACCTCTGGTACATGTGTACTGGTACCTCTGGTACATGTGTACTGGTACCTCTGGTATACATGTATTGGTACCTCTGGTACACATGTACTGGTACCTCTGGTACACATGTACTGGTACCTCTGGTACACATGTACTGGTACCTCTGGTACACATGTACTGGTACCTCTGGTACATATGTACTGGTACCTCTGGTACATATGTACTGGTACCTCTGGTATACATGTACTGGTACCTTTGGTACACATGTACTGGTACACATGTACTGGTACTCTGGTACACATGTACTGGTACACATGTACTGGTACCTCTGGTACACGTGTACTGATACCTCTGGTATACATGTACTGGTACCTTTGGTACACATGTACTGGTACCTCTGGTACACATGTACTGGTACCTCTGGTACATATGCACTGGTACCTCTGGTATACATGTACTGGTACCTTTGGTACACATGTACTGGTACCTCTGGTACACATGTACTGGTACCTTTGGTACACATGTACTGGTACCTCTGCCAAATTCTCTGAATAATGTGGATTATAGTTCTAATTTTATCAACATCAGCTTTAAGGTCAAATTAAATGTTTAAGATAAGTTTATTAATGTTTACTATACATTAACTTGTTTTTAACGTTTATGAATCTTGCCAAGATTGTTTTTACTTGTATGATGACTTCTATAATCCTACATGGATGTGTTGGGTGGACAATGAAATCTCCACACCCATGTATATCCCCCATGATTCAAACACATGTTTACGCATATAGATAAACTCTTACACAACATAGAAGTCCCACGTTATGAAATTACATAGAGACATCATACCATGTGTAGCTTGTCTTTACCTTAGGGTGTGGACAGAGAAATTCTGGCTTGGCAAAATGACCGATACATTTGTCCAAGATGGGAGAATAACAAAATATTACCAGGGTGTAATGAGTGAACAGAAAATTTCAACATGAATGGAACAAGCTTGCTTGTCTAATTGGAGTATTTCCCATTATGCAGTATGTAATTATTAAATGACATCAGAAGAGCATGTGTGCTTTTCATTACAGAACGACTAGTATAGTATACTTGTATAGGTGTACCTGTATAGGTGTATAGATGTACCTGTTCCTGTATAAGTGTACTTGTACCTGTATAGGAGTACTTGTACCTGTATAGGTGTACTTGTACCTGTATAGGTATATTTGTGCCTGTATAGATGTACCTGTTCCTGTATAAGTGTACTTGTACCTGTATAGGTGTATCTGTACCTGTATAGATGTACCTGTTCCTGTATAAGTGTACTTGTACCTGTATAGGTGTACTTGTACCTATATAGGAGGTATACTTGTGCCTGTATAGGTATACTTATGCCTATATAGGTGTACTTGTACTTGAATAGGTGTACTTGTATAGGTGTACTTTTACCTGTATAGGTGTGCTTGTACCTGTATAGGTGTATTTGTATAGGTGTACTTGTACCTGTATAGGTGTACTTATGCCTGTATAGGTGTGCTTGTACCTGTTTAGGTGTACTTGTATAGGTGTTCTTGTGCCTGTATAGGTATACTTATGCCTGTATAGGTGTGCTTGTACCTGTATAGGTGTATTTGTATAGGTGTACTTGTACCTGTATAGGTGTACTTATGCCTGTATAGGTGTGCTTGTACCTGTTTAGGTGTACTTGTATAGATGTTCTTGTGCCTTGTACAGGTGTACTTGTATAGGTGTACTTGTACCTGTATAGGTATACTTATGCCTGTATAGGTGTGCTTGTACCTGTATAGGTGTACTTGTATAGGTGTACTTGTACCTGTATAGGTGTACTTGTATAGGTGTACTTGTATAGGTGTACTTGTACCTGTATAGGTGTACTTGTATAGGTGTACTTGTACCTATATAGGTGTACTTGTATAGGTGTACTTGTATAGGTGTACTTGTACCTGTTTATATGTACTTGTGCCCATACAGGTGTACTTGTATTTGTATAGGTGTACTTGTAAAGGTGTACTTGTACCTGTATAGGTGTACTTGTATTGGTGTACCTGTTCTTGTATAGGTGCACATGTAGAGGTTAGTGTCAATCAATTTTCAAATTATATGACAATGATAAATTTATGAACGTGATTTTATGACTTGTTTTGTCATGTTCGCATTCTTCAACTGTTTGTCTTTGCAAGAAACTTTTGAAATATGTCAAGATTGTAACTAATGGAAAGATATTTCACACTTTAAGAATGCTTATTGTAAGAAATTGTTCTTTGTAATTTATGAGATAAAAAACAGAAGATTACACCAAAGATAACAAAGCTAATCTCACACCATTATAGAGTAATCAAAGATTACAAAGTTCACCTCACACCAATACAGAGTAATCAAAGATTACAAAGTTCACCTCACACCAATACAGAGTAATCAAAGATTACAAAGTTCACCTCACAGTACAGAGTAATCAAAGATTACAGAGTTCACCTCACACCAATACAGAGTAATTAAAGATGTCAAAGTTCACCTCACAGTACAGAGCAATCAAAGATTACAAAGTTCACCTCACACCAATACAGAGTAATCAAAGATTACAAAGTTCACCTCACACCAATACAGAGTAATCAAAGATTACAAAGTTCACCTCACACCAATACAGAGTAATCAAAGATTACAAAGTTCACCTCACAGTACAGAGTAATCAAAGATTACAGAGTTCACCTCACACCAATACAGAGTAATCAAAGATTACAAAGCTCACCTCACAGTACAGAGTAATCAAAGATTACAAAGTTCACCTCACACCAATGCAGAGTAATCAAAGATTACAAAGCTCAACTCACAGTACACAGTTATCAAAGATTACAAAGTTCACCTCACACCAATACAGAGTAATCAAAGATTACAATGTTCACCTCACACCAATACAGAGTAATCAAAGATGACAATGTTCACCTCACAGTACAGAGTAATCAAAGGTGACTATGTTCCCCTCACACCAATACAATGTAATCAAAGATTACAATGTTCACCTCACAGTACAGAGTAATCAAAGATTACAATGTTCACCTCACAGTACAGAGTAATCAAAGATTACAATGTTCACCTCACACCAATACAGAGTAATCAAAGATTACAATGTTCACCTCACAGTACAGAGTAATCAAAGATTACAATGTTCACCTCACACCAATGCAGAGTAATCAAAGATTACAATGTTCACCTCACAGTACAGAGTAATCAAAGATTACAATGTTCACCTCACAGTACAGAGTAATCAAAGATTACAATGTTCACCTCACAGTACAGAGTAATCAAAGATTACAATGTTCACCTCACAGTACAGAGTAATCAAAGATTACAATGTTCACCTCACAGTACAGAGTAATCAAAGATTACAATGTTCACCTCACAGTACAGAGTAATCAAAGATTACAAAGCTTATCTCACACCAATACAGGGTAATAAGAGATTACAAAACTCACCTCATACCAACACAGAGGAATAAAAAATTACAATTTTTTTTTCATGAATGATGAAAAATAATATAATTCCTATTTAGTCAAATCCAAAAAGTTTTACAAACTGGCAAACTTTCTCACAAAAATCAGCTAAGGTTTCAGCTAAGTGACTTCATGGTTCAAAGTGTGAAGCTCTAACCACTAGATCACAGAGGCTCCGAATGTGTACTTAAAACTAAGCTCTAACCAATAGATCAGAGGCCCCGAATGTGTACTTAAAACTAAGCTCTAACCACTAGATCACAGAGGCCCCGAATGTGTACCTAAAACTAAGCCCTAACCACTAGATCACAGAGGCTCCGAATGTGTACCTAAAACTAAGCTCTAACCACTAGATCACAGAGGCTCCGAATGTGTACCTAAAACTAAGCTCTAACCACTAGATCACAGATGCTCCGAATGTGTACCTAAAACTAAGCTCTAACCACTAGATCACAGAGGCCCCGAATGTGTACCTAAAACTAAGCTCTAACCACTAGATCACAGAGGCCCCGAATGTGTACCTAAAACTAAGCCCTAACCACTAGATCACAGAGGCCCCGAATGTGTACCTAAAACTAAGCTCTAACCACTAGATCACAGAGGCTCCGAATGTGTACCTAAAATTAAGCTCTAACCACTAGATCACAGAGGCTCTGAATGTGTACCTAAAACTAAGCTCTAACCACTAGATCACAGATGCTCCGAATGTGTACCTAAAACTAAGCCCTAACCACTAGATCACAGAGGCCCCGAATGTGTACTTAAAACTATGTGTATAGTAAAACAATTGCTTGTTTTCATTTTTCATTTCTGATAGAATTTTAACACAGTGAAATTAGTGTTTTAGAAGTAGTTATATAATGACTGTTCTTGGATGAAAAAGATTGCAAAGCTCTTGCTTCTTTAAACCAAAGACACAGAAATCATTTATAGTTGTTTTTAGTAATTAGATGTGTGGGATAGCCAGATGCACATAATAATTGTACTGAAAAGAAAAAACAAAGACCACCCCACCCCCCAAAAAAAACAAAACAAAAAACAGTTGCCTAATAGGCCTTTTCCATCTATTCATTTCACTAAAAAATCTTCTACAAACAACATGTAAGTCTGACTTGTCCAAAATTCTATTGTTGTTTTGTCTGAAGTAGAAGAATTATTCTACCCTAATTTGGGTATTTTTGACACATTAAAATGGAAGTCAGTATGGTATATACAAAATCTGCAAATCAGTTTTTTATTATATCATCAAACTTATATTTTCTTTTTTGTACTAATTAACTTTTAATCATCAGGTCGATAGACAGTTTGCCATCATGATTATGAAATGAAAAGTGTCATAAAAATTTAACTATTTCTAATTAGCTAGTCTGTTACTGTCAAAATCCTCATAATGAAAACATATTTCATTTCAAAAGGCCAAAACTACAAAGAAACATTGAAAATTAATATACAATTAATATACAATTAATATACAATTAATATACAATTACAAAAAGTTATTGTGAACTTTACAATCAATATCTACAGGTTAATGAATTGGTGAGTCAAATAGTGTATGAAATCATACACATAGGTAAATCAGAATACAGTTTGGATCCTTGATACATATGTATAGTACAACAAAATGGCACATGTTAAAACATAAGGAGTCAATTTAATAATTGAATTATAACAGGGGTGGCAGGCTAGTTATCAGCCAGATATTTGAGTTACAGTAATACAGAGAGTCATGAGTTACAGTAATACAGAGAGTCATGAGTTACAGTAATACAGAGAGTCATGAGTTACAGTAATACAGAGAGTCATGAGTTACAGTAATACAGAGTCATGATTTACAGTAATACAGAGAGTCATGATTTACAGTAATACAGAGAGTCATGAGTTACAGTAATACAGAGAGTCATGAGTTACAGTAATATAGAGAGTCATGAGTTACAGTAATGCAGAGAGTCATGAGTTACAGTAATACAGAGAGTCATGAGTTACAGTAATACAGAGAGTCATGATTTACCCGCTTCTCAACTCATTTTCAATGTCAAAAAAACAAAAAATAAACATAATCAAAGCAAAAGAACATCGGACTGAAACTAAAATTCTGAAGTCTCATGACCGAGATTTTCTATATCATATTTAATCAGTACAGCCAAGTCTAAGAGAATAAAACATTTCTTAAGTGTAATGAATTGAATGAGTAAATTGTACCTGTGCAAATGTACATATGTTCTGACTTTGCAGTGTCAGAGGGATTACTAAATACTTAACAACTATAAAGGTGAGTTATATTTATACATGTAACCCACACTGAATGTTTAATGGCTACATGTAACCCACACTGAATGTTTAATGGCTACATGTAACCCACACTGAATGTTTAATGGCTACATGTAACCCACACTGAATGTTTAATGGCTACATGTAACCCACCTTAAATGTTTAATAGCTACATGTAACCCACAGTGAATGTTTAATGGCTACATGTAACCCACACTGAATGTTTAATGGCTACATGTAACCCACACTGAATGTTTAATGGCTACATGTAACCCACACTGAATGTTTAATGGCTACACGTAACCCACCTTAAATGTTTAATAGCTACATGTAACCCACAGTGAATGTTTAATGGCTACATGTAACCCACACTGAATGTTTAATGGCTACATGTAACCCACACTGAATGTTAAATGGCTACACGTAACCCACCTTGAATGTTTAATGGCTACATGTAACCCACACTAAAGGTTTAATGGCTACATGTAACCCACACTGAATGTTTAATGGCTACATGTAACCCACACTGAATGTTTAATGGCTACACGTAACCCACCTTGAATGTTTAATGGCTACATGTAACCCACACTGAATGTTAAATCGCTACCTGTAACCCACACTAAATGTTTAATGGCTACATGTAACCCACACTGAATGTTTAATAGCATCTCATTCATTTTCACTTCACATCCCCTTTAATTATAATTTTTAATTAGCTGCTGGAGTCTACACCATACGCATATATGTAATGTTGACTTCGGGTACAGTTGTCAATTTAAGCTTGGTTGCATTACCAATTAACTCTCTATATAGACTGTGGGTATAGTTGTCAATTTAAGCTTAGTTGCACTACCAATTAACTCTCTATATAGACTGTGGGTATAGTTGTCAATTTAAGCTTAGTTGCACTACCAATTAACTCTCTATATAGACTGTGGGTATAGTTGTCAATTTAAGCTTGGGCATAGGTTTTAAGCACACTACCAATTAACTCTCTATATAGACTGTGGGTACAGTTGTCAATTTAAGCTTAGTTGCACTACCAATTAACTCTCTATATAGATTGTGGGTATAGTTGTCAATTTAAGCTTAGTTGCACTACCATTCTGTAAGATTGTGGGTAACTCAATTTAAGCTTAGTATACCAGACTGTGGGTATAGTTGTCAATTTAAGCTTGGTTGCACTACCAATTAACTCTCTATATAGACTGTGGGTATAGTTGTCAATTTAAGCTTAGTTGCACTACCAATTAACTCTCTATATAGACTGTGGGTACAGTTGTCAATTTAAGCTTAGTTGCACTACCAATTAACTCTCTATATAGACTGTGGGTACAGTTGTCAATTTAAGCTTGGTTGCACTACCAATTAACTCTCTATATAGACTGTGGGTACAGTTATCAATTTAAGTTTGTTTGCACTACCAATTAACTCTCTATATAGACTGTGGGTACAGTTATCAATTTAAGTTTGTTTGCACTACCAATTCACTTTCTATATAGACTATGGTTGGTACAGTTGTCAATTTAAGCTTAGTTGCACTACCAATTAACTCTCTATATAGATTGTGGGTACAGTTATCAATTTAAGTTTGTTTGCACTACCAATTCACTTTCTATATAGACTATGGTTGGTACAGTTGTCAATTTAAGCTTGGTTGCACTACCAATTAACTCTCTATATAGACTGTAAGTACATGTACAGTTGTCAATTTAAGTTTCACTGCACTGCCAAATCACTTTCTATATAGACTGTGGGTACAGTTGTCAATTTAAGTTTGGCTACACTACCAGTTAACTTTTTATAAAGACTGGGTGCATTTGTCAATTTAAGTTTTAACACATGAGGTTCAAGGGGCCTTAAGTCGCTCACCTGGCAAAATTGGTCAACATTGCAGAAATATAAAAATGTGTAAAAGACAAAATGGCTAATAAACATGAAAAACAGTAGGCTCATTGGGGGCCTAATAATCACCCAGGAGAAATGTATTTTACTGACAATATACTGAAAAGCAATTTCATTTTATAGATCTTTCAAGATAAAATGCAACAACAGTTGAAAACATGCAAAATCATTTAAAAGGGGAACTAACATTCAAAGGATTACCCTCACAAAGGTTAACCTGACAATTTTTTGTAGATCTTTGCATACTAAACATTTTTGCTTCTTTCTCTTTCTCTCTATCTATTATTCTTTTCAAGACAATAGGACAAAACTGTCAAAAACATGAAAAATCCACTTAAAGGGGAAATACCTCCCATAAGGGTCAACCTGACAATTTCGGAACTTTGACTTTTTTTGTATATCTTTGCATGCTGAACATTTTGGCTTCTTTCACTTTCTCTCTTTATATTATATTTTTCAAGATAATGTCAGAAAACAAAAAAAACATGAAAAATCCACTTAAAAGGGGAAATAATTACCATAAGGGACAACCTGACAATTTCAGCCCTACTGACTTATTTCGTAGATCATAGCATGATGAACATTTGTGCTTCTTTCACTTTCTCTCTATCCATTATACTTTTCAAGATAATAGGACAAAACTGTCAAAAACATGAAAAATCCACTAAAAGGGGAAATAACTCCCAAAAGAGGTGATCTGACAATTTAGCCCTATTGACTTTTTTGTAGATCTTTGCATGCTGAACATTTTGCTCATTTCACTACTACTCTACCTATTATACTTTTCAAAATAATTTCAAAAAACATCCAAAAACATGAAAACCCACTTAAAAGGATAAAAACTCTGATAAGGGGCAACCTGACAATTTTGGCTTTATTAACTTTTTTGTAGATCTTTGCATGCTGAACATTTTGGCATCTTTCATTTTTACTCTACCTATTATATTTTCAAGATAATGTCAAATCAAAGGACTGAAAGTCCAGAAAGGCAAGTCCTTTGTCAAATCTGAATTGGTGAATTTATAAAAGAATATATATCTATGTACTTGCAGTTACTGTTTAACCTGGGAATATACATCCTTGATCTACTAAAATCAGAAATTAGTATAGGCTGTTGTATACCATGGTACATCTTTAAACCAAAACATTTTTTTGAAATAAAAGAAATTACTGGATGCTTATTTTTTATTATGCATTAGTAGAAATTTGTACATTTTATGATACAATGTATGTTTATATTGTCATTACAAAACAGCAAACATACAGAGTTGGACTTAGATTTACATGTACAGTCATGGGACATATATATTTGTCACTTATGTTTTTTTTTTCTTTGTTTTATATATAGCCAATAATTTTTAAATGCTGGTAAAATCCAGAATTTTACAAATTTGTACAAATTTATGGTAGATCTAGGTCAATTTCATATTTCTAAAATATATAAGCATTTTTAAATTATCGTGTTTATTTACAGAAATGACAGTATTTTTCTCATGGAATAGTTTTGTAAATTCTGTAATTATTCTTTCAAGTCTAAAGAAATATGTCAAAATTTACCTGAAGTAATTTTATCCTCCACAAAATAATTATTTTCTGAAAATAAACAAAAGTATATCTAAATTTCAAAATGATAAAAAAATTAATTCAATTTCCTTCTTGTAAATTAGTGGATTCTGTGTGCATTTAAAAACTGTTGGTTTTAAATAAAACAAAGAAGAAAATAACATAAGTGACAAATATTTATGTTCCATGGTTGTTGGCTAGATCTATCACGTCTTTCAACAGCTTGAAAAAATGCTGGGTTATTCAGTTCCCTTTACTCCCCAATTTTTTAATAGAAAAACATCCGTTAAACAACTTTAAAATTACATTGTTATTTGGTATGTAAAAACACAGAAATACATGTAAATGTAGATCGATGTCTCAAATAAATTTAAACATTGGGTCAAACTGATTTAAAGTCGAAACACCCATGGTAATTATGACCAATGTAAATACATCAACTAAAACCACCTGGCTAGACTTTAAAACTCTGTTACTGGCAGGAATCATGCAATCACTAGCTGCATTGATGTTTGTGCTATCTGACCAGAATCACGATTGAGTAAACTGGTCTTTTATTCTCTCACGAATGAATAGAATTTACAGCACACCAGGAAAGCATCTTACTCGATGTCAGACAATAATGGTTTAATCCAGAGTTTCTATTATTACTTCTGCAAGTAAGCTTGAAAACTTAAATAATTTATCAGGTGAGTAAAAAATTAATGCTGTATGAATAAAATGGAAACGATGATGGATTTCAATTTCTAAATAACACAAATTAAAATGGGTATCAATGTCAAAATCGGCAAAGCTGAACTGAGGGAATTCCCCTTTTCAACCAGCATCCTGTCATGTGACTATAATAATTCATTTAAGTGGGGAAGTTTGCCAGTTTTCTTGCGGAAGGTCAGTGGTCTTTTTACCTGGGTAACCAGGGTTTCTCCTCCACCAATAAAAACTGGATGCCATCATATGACTGAAAGATTGTTGAGTAAGGCGTAAAACAAAAAATCAAATAAAAAATCAGAATAATAATTCATCACAGCATTTTCTACTGTCTTCGTTGTTGAATTTTAGTTTCAGTGAGTCTTCAAATTGAAAGAAATGGTGTCCTTATTCAAGAATTATAAGATTCAAGATTCAAATTAGATACAAAGAAGTATTTTAATGGTTGAATCTCAGGTAACTACTTTCTATAGTGCAAGTAGTAATTCGGCAAATCCTATGGCACATTGATTTTTTAACGAGGTTGCTGACGAGGCTTAATTGTTTACAAGGAAAAACCCAAGGAGTTCTGAGCCTGTCAATAAGGCCTTGCCTTAAAAACATCCAAAAACATGAAAAATTCACAAAAAAGGGAAAGTAACTCACATAAGGGTTGACCCGACAATTTCCACCAAAATGATATAATAGTACATTTTTGCAAGCCAAATCAAAAATATCTGCTGACTCATTCATTCTATATTTAGCCATGGCAGGCATGTTTGGTCCTAGCCCCTTTTCATCTGCAAACTTAATACAGCTTTACATAATTACACTTCCTGTCATGTTTGATTCAAATTAGCCCAATGGTTCTCGAGAAGTAGTCAAAAATGTCTAAAATTTTACAAAAATTTTACATTTTCCATTTATTTAGCTGCCTGTAACCTTGACCTTTGACCCCAATACCTTGAAATTTTGTCAAAATGATCCTCAGATAATTCCTAACAACTTTCTCACATATCTTTGTATACAAAAAGTCAATCAGTTTTGAGTTATTAAACAATTTGTAATACAAATATCGATATACCCTGTGTTACTGAAGCACCACCTAGTGGCTCGGTTATGGATAGATTTCATTTTTCGTTTGCAAGCTTTGTAGTTATTGACTTAATAATCATGCATACAAAATTTGAAACTGATTATTGCAGATTTTTAAAGAAGTACCAAGTTTTGGTCCTTTTAGACCTCTTTTAAGTCCCCTATTGGTCCTATCTCTTTTTCATTTACAAACTTTATGCGGCTTTACATGGGAATGCTATATGCCAAGTTTGGTTAAAATTGAACCAATGGTTCTTGAGGAGAAGATGTTTAAATGCAAAAGTTAACAGACAGACGATGAGGGACACCGACAACGGACCCCGGATCTTTGGCTATAGCAATAGCTCAATAGCTAACAAGAGTACCAAGTGAAAAACCATGTGTCCAAGCTAGTGACCTCTATGCCATTCTAGATACACTGATGTCCAATCTGAGTATTGACAAACTTAAATTGACATCTTCAGTGGTGATAACCACTGCAATGTCCAAACATCCCCCTAATACATTGTACTTCTAATATGAGTTTGAGCATTTGACCAAAAATCAGTCATTACCTGTGTTATAAATATTTAAAAGATATGACATATGACCTGTTGAACATAAAAAAACCACTGATACTGTAACGCTTAACAGTGCCATGATATATCTGTAACACATGTATAAACCATATCACATATATCCAACCGAAGCTTCATCTAACCAAAGGTCTCTCTCTCTCTCTTTCTCTCTCTCTCTTAAATTATAGATTTTTAGTATTCAGTCAGAACTAAACAGATCTTGAAAATGAGTCAAGTACACCTAAAACACAAGGTAATCCTGACAGGATTTCATGAAAGGAAAAAAGTATTCTATATTAGTTGAAATCTGCACTAGATTCATTTGTTTTGTTGTTGAACAGATACAGAGAGACATCAGGATAAGCAATTTTCACTCTCATTACCTGTTCCAACCATTAGAGCTAAAATGCAGATGTGACAGTAAACACAAAGCTGTAATATTTCAAATACGCTCTAATCAATTCAAACACTTCAGTGATTAAGTTCAACAGGAAAAAACAAAATCATTGCAGATGACACATACTCAGATATATCAAATCTGAGAATTATTACTTAGAGAATATATCACTTTATTTGTTGCTCAAGTGTTTCTACCTGAGTTTTTTACCTGTATTGCGGCAATATCAGCTTCAAGTAGATTATTTTGCATATAGAGCTTTGTTATGGACACACTTCAATGCAGCCAGGTTCCATAAGAATGTGATAGGTCTACTGAGATGAACTGACACATGTACAAAGACAACAAGTCTATATTAGATCATAACATGGTTGACAGTTGTCACAACAAAGATACATGGAACCTGTCTTGAGATACCACCTGTTCTGCCACTGAAATGTGGTCACTAAGACAGGTGGTCTCTCAGAAGTGGTTCCATCTACAGAATTATTTAACCAAATGCAAGTGGTTTTCAAAATATGGTCTCAGAAGACAGGTGGTCTTTCATGATAGTAGTCTTTGGTCACTGTAATAGTAATGTGTGATTCAACAGCAAAGTTCCTAAAGTGAATGTCAGTTAGGGGTAAGCAAGTATGTCACTCTTTAAAATTTTTCAGGAAAGGTGCCATTAAAATCTGGAAAGCTTTTTCAAAATATCAAACCTGTGATGTTTTGTTTCTGATGTTAAAGCCTAACACACACACAAGATATAAGCTAGAATATGTTACAACTAACAATATTTCAAAGTGCAAATGCAATTAACAAACAAAACATATTTTCTCCTCTGTAAATAAATGAATGCAGAGAAAACAATTTCTCTTTGATGTTGTTGATTAATTATACTGTTCAATCAATATGGCATTCCCATGTCAAATACCATATGACTGTCATTTGCGCTAGATTGCTTCTCTCTATGCTTAATCCTGCTATTATTTCTGGTCAGGAAATCAAGACTGTTCAATCTCATCATTCTTCATTTTCAATTATCTTATCATTGGTACAGAATCCAATAACTACACTTGTACTGATTCTAAAATACTGTCTGAGAAGTAGAAAATGTGCCTCAGTGCTTACAGATTCAATGAAACGCTGGAGTTTTGAGGTGATGAAGCATTCTCTAACAAACAGGAAATATTGGCTGTTATGTTGGGTCAGACCTCTGACATTAGATACCAATAAAGGTCAGACTTATGCCACTGGATACCAATTTAGACACGGATAAAAAATGTAGGTCAGGCCTATGACATTGGATACCAATTTAGACACCAATATATGATGTAGGTCAAACCTACAACATTAAATACAAATCTTCACACATGGTCAAGTCCAATCTATGGCACTAGGTGGCAATGACTCAATTCTTGGCATGACAACCCAATTAGACATTTGTATGATGATGATGGGTTTCTGTAGGATTTCATTTACCTTTAATATTAGTCAACTCTAGAACTTTTGTATTGATTATAATACGAGTTATTAACTTAATAGAAGATTAAAATTCATTGAATTTATCACATTAGTATCTTTTTTATATTATTGCAATATCATATTTTCATTAATCCTAGGCAATGACGACATTAGTAAGTGACAGATTTATAAAATAGAATATATAACTAAACGTGGCAGAATTAACAACGTAATAACAGAGAGAAAGTGTTCATGTAGAAATTATTACTTTTGTTTGACTAAAGATTCTTCCATTTTAAATTTAAAGAGATTTCAAAATGTACAACTGAAGCATGGCAAGCAATGAGCTCCAGTAAGCATATCCATGTGTACTTATGTACTTACACAAATTCATCCATTCCTGACCTATATGCAGTGAGTAGGTACATATATACTAACACAAATTCATCCATTCCTAACCTATATGCAGTGAGTAGGTACATATATACTTACACAAATTCATCCATTCCTAACCTATATACAGTGAGTAGGTACATATATACTTACACAAATTCATCCATTCCTGACCTATATGCAGTGAGTAGGTACATATGTACTTACACAAATTCATCCATTCCTGACCTATATGCAGTGAGTAGGTACATATATACTTACACAAATTCATCCATTCCTGACCTATATGCAGTGAGTAGGTACATATATACTTACACAAATTCATCCATTCCTGACCTATATACAGTGAGTAGGTACATATGTACTTACACAAGCTCATTCATTCCTCACTTATATGCAGTGAGTAGTTACATACAATGTAATTAATTACTGTAACCCAGGACTTTCCATGAAATTAGGAATTTTCTCGAAAACTCATTTAACCGGGAAAACAGTGAAATATGAAGAAATTGTATATGTATATAGTTTATGATAATTATATATAAAGGAATTAGAAATTGTTAGGCCTTTAACAGATTTACTATCCAGTCACTCCAATAATTTTTGTCCCTAAAAAAATATCTAAAATCATTTCCAACATATGCTATGACAAGAAAAAATTTAAGAGGAAAGGGCTGGGATTTTGGGGTCAGAAATTTGTGAAATGTTTTCAATTTGGATTTTTCGAAAACTTGTAAACTATCCATCCCTGACATAATGTAAGTAGGTACATAAGTACTTATACTTACACAAAGTCATCTATCCATGACTTACCATAAGTCAGTCTAGTTCAAAACTTATCTCTCATTGCTCTCGTTTCCTGAAATATGTTGCACAAATAATCTAATGAAACCTGTTATGGGGTCATGTGTGAGTGACTGCATAGATATGTCATGTTTGACCAATGAAAATGCAACTCACGCAATCTTGAAAGTTTACTGAATGGTAAATGGACGTAAACATCATAAATACACTGAATAGAAAAATTTTAGGGTTTTGCAGAATAGTCGTAATGAATATTAATTACCATAGCGATCAAGTGTCAGTCATATGACCTGTGCAGGGGTCATTTGAAAAGTGAAAAAAGAAAACCAATTTAATTCTTGCAGTCAGTCTGTACATGTCATATTTTTCAAAATTAATTAGAGTTTCATTACATTTCATTCATAACCACATGAATACAATATAAATCATTTAATCATAAACGTGTATCTACATACATTAACAATGTATGCATAGGTTCACGTTTAAAGTTATCTTGCGCGAGCTTAGTGCATTAAAGTTTCCAATTATTGACACAGGTTTCCTGTTAACCTGTAAATATCTTGGTTTAGGGGTTTTTCTGGATGGCTTGGAAGGTGAAGAAACTAATATTCATTGTGTTATGTCTCTATATCTACGGGTATACGGTCATTTATGTATAACTATTTACTAGTAGCAGTATATATAGTACCGGGTATGTATTTTTTCACATAAAAAACTTTGATGTTTATATATTTGTTTGTATCATGTATAACCAATGCAAGTCTATGACAATAATGAGAATAAACTTTCTGACAGCTGTGTGCAGGACTAGCTAGTTGACAAACAGATACTGTGTTTTGTTATTTAATGCTTAGTGAAGAGAAGACCACACAAAACCCTGAAGTAGACAATTCCTTTCACAACCTCGGATAGGATTGAATCAGTAAAGTTACTCGTAATAAATTCTTCAAACTGGTGATTCTTTGTTACAAAAATGATTTGCTTTTTTTACCATTCAATAACTTTTAAAGATCTTGAAAGTCGTATTTTCATTGGTGGAGCAGTTACACACCTATTAGAGCTCACTTGCAAGTGACCCCAAAGCGGGTTTTGTTAGATCTGCGACATGTCAGGAAAAGGGAGTGAAGAAAGATAGGTTTTTAATTAGACTGGGTTGCCCTAGACTAATTAGATTAACTATAAATATTAGTTCTATAATATAAGTCTTCGTTGGTTGCTTCTCAGATATTTTATTTAGCTGATGCTGAACCTTTAAGTCTTATCGGAAGATGCTATTTTCTTGTACCATTGTGAAAGACTGTGAAATGTCTCATACCTGACCAACTTGACAAACTGAAAGGAGGTGGTGTCACAGAAAAGTACTTCAGAATAGGATATACCTTGACTATTTGTAAATTGTTTAGATATTCATCTATAATAATAATGACAGAAATAAACTCAACCCTGTTGCAAATATTGTCAAATAATCATTCAAAGTTCCCCAAAAAATTTCATTGGGAACTGGTTCCAAGGAAATGGCAACTTCCAATAAGATTTTGTGGTTTGGCATTGATAGTAAAAATAAATATCCAATAAAAAAACTTAAAAAAAAAATGATTTGAACCAACGAAGGCTTATATTAAAGGACTACAATTAGGATATGTATTTACACTAACCAGTTCACCTCTAACCCACTGTGAGTGAAATACACAAGTACATTTACTCATCTAGCCGTGACCTACTGTGAGTGAGTAATATAAATACTTACACTTATCCATTGATCCCTGACTTACTTTTTAAAAGTAAATATAAAATTACATGTACTTACTCTAGCTAAAAACCACTGACCTACTTTGAGTCAGTACAACTGTACTTATACTGTATAAAAAACCACTGACCCATTTTGAGTCAGTACAACTGTACTTATACTGTATAAAAAACCAATGACCTACTTTGAGTCAGTCCAACTGTACTTATACTGTATAAAAAACCACTGACCTACATGTACTTTGAGTCAGTACAACTGTACTTATACTGTATAACAAGAGGCTCTCAAGAGCCTGTATCGCTCACCTGGTTATTTGCTTGAGAAGATCAGACGAACCAAGCAATTTTTGTAAAGGACCTTCCATACATAAATCCTGTAAAGTTTGGTTGAATTTCCTTCAGTGGTTTCAGAGGAGAAAATGAAAATGTGATTTTCCCATAGGGTCCAATGATAAACTAAGCCCAGCCCTGGCGGCCATGGTTTTGACAGATCGGAACGAAATGAGCAATCTTTGTAAAGGACCTTCAATACATCATTCTTCTAAAGTTTGGTTATATTTGCTTCAGCGTTTTCAGAGGAGAAGATGAAAATGTAATTTTCCCACAGGATCCAATGTTCTTCTTCCAAGTCAGGAACCGGATTCATGAATGAATGAATAAGGTTCTGCGAAAACTTTGCAGTGTGTGCAGCACAGCAGTCTTCTTTTGGCTATATAATGTTAAACTAAGCCCCGTTCTAGTGGCCATGATTTTTGACGGATCAGAACAAAATGAGCAGTCTTTGTAAAGGACCTTGCATACATCATTCCTGTAAAGTTTGGTTAAATTTGTGTCAGTGGTTTCAGAGGAGAAGATGATTTTCCTATAGGATCCAATGTTAAACTAAGCCTCGCCATAGCGGCCATGTTTGTTGACGCAAAGTGATTCCAAAAGCCAGGTGAGCTAAAAATGGCGGTCAAGGAACAATTTTCAACAACGGTTTTGAAGTCGCAACATCAATATCTATTTGGAAACCAAATTTCATTGAAATCAAACAATGTTGAATTTTCCCGCCTTTTTTGTCGGCCATTTTGAAAATGGCGGTCAACAAAAAATTTTCAATACCGGTTTTGAAGTCGCCACATCATGGCAAACATTTTATCAATTTACATTCGACCTCTATCTTTCATAGTTTTGGAGTTAGAAGACAAAAAACATAAAAATTGAAAAAATTCTGTGAAAAAAGGGCAATAACTCCTACACAGGTTTTTGGATTGTCTTCAAATTTTCAGGGTATGTAGATCTTGATATGCTGAACATTTTTGCAATTTACACTTGACCTCTATCTGCTACATTTTTTGAAATAAAAAATTAAAAATGCCAAAATTTTGAAAATTTTCCAAAAAAAGGGCTATAACTCCGAGATGAGTTTTCCGATTTTCTTCAAAATTGCATGGCAGGTAGATCTCATCAAGCTGATCACTTTTACCCATAGTCAGATTTTTGATATCTGTAATGGTTTTGGAGTTATTGGCCAAAAACTGCAATTTACCCCCTATGTTCTATTTTTAGCAACAACGGCCATGTTGTTTGACCTGCGACATAGAAAATAACAAATTTGAAACTAAATACCCTAGTGACGACTCAGTTCAAGTTTGGTTCAATTTGGCCCAGTGGTTTCAGAGGAGAAGATTTTTTAAAGTGAGTTAACGACGGACGGACGGACGACGGATGACGGACGCAAAGTGATTGCAAAAGCTCACCCTGGCATAGCCAGGTGAGCTAAAAAACCACTGACCTACTTTGAGTCAGTACAACTGTACTTATACTATATAAAAACCACTGACCTACATGTACTTTGAGTCAGTACAACTGTACTTATACTGTATAAAAAACCACTGACCTACTTTGAGTCAGTACATATGTACTTACATAAACTAAAAATCACAGACCTAGTTTGAGTCAGTGCATCATACCTGTCAAGTCTACCGATTTCGGCGGTAGTCTACCGATTTCTAATCATCTACTGCTTGTCTACCGCCAAGAAAAAATCTACCGATTTCTACCGATTTTTCTAATTTTCAACCGATTTCCCTATATTTCTACTGCTTCTTGTCCATTTTCTGGCGATCGGTAGACGTTAGACGCTAGGTTATGTAAGTCCCCTATATCTTCCATATAGTCATGAAGAACAAGGACTAATAACCCTGGTTATTAATTAATGTCATTAGACCATACAGAGGTGTCATTATCGAAGTGTGCCGACGGTAATTACACAATGACCTGTGATGATACTGTGGACAGGTACCTAATATACAGATTGATTACCTGTACATCTAAAGACTAAACATCCACACCTACATGTATAATCACTATCCATATGTTCTGTCCTATATACAGTTATCAAAGATTAACATCATTGATGTTATATTAATTTCATACAGCTTCTGTATCAATCCTCAATGATTTTACTTTAAAATTTTAGCTGAGAAATAGCCAAGCGAGATCGTGGTGTCTTCTATGACGTCTGCACTCCACATACAGTGTTATACATGTATCTAAAATTTGTGATGATTTCAATACAAAAACGATGTTTTATTTCATTTACATAATATTTTATACAAAGATAATAATATCTTCTTGTAACACATTGAATTGAATTAAATAAAATGTCAGTAATGACAGTAAACACATTTATATAACCTCAATAATCTTTTTTTTCTTTTTAAAAGCAGATTTGATTTTTCTTTATCAAATCTCCTTTTTTGAGTGACCTATTCAGTCATCTTTTGTTATTTTATCTTATCAATTAATTAAAAAGGTACAATATGAAGATAAAAACCTTCAGATAAATATTTGGGTATGCAAATATTTTGGTAATAAATGTTCAAATCTCAATCCCCCCCACCCCCCCTACAAAAAAAACCCAAACAAACAAATAAATAAATCAAGCCTTTGACTTTAAAAATTATCAAACTTCCAAATATTTAGCAATCAGACTGAGATTATATTTCTTCCAGGTAAATCTAGTTATTTATTTTCTGCATTCCAAACCCAACTGTTATATTAGAATATTCAAAATTTAGTATATTTTAAAATTTGTTATATCAAATTAAGAAATACTAAATTTTAAACATTCTAATTTAACACAATGATTATAACATCATTTTGAGTCTCCCAAGCTGTGTGTGTACATGTATATATTACATGTATTAAAACTTCAAAATAAAGCCTATATCTATTCCTTATAAATTTCAAAGTCAACTAGAAAATTAAAAGAAATGTGATATATATATATATATCATCAATATTATTGACAATAATTCCCTTTTAGATGCATAAAATGGCAGATATTGAAGTTTAAAATTACAATTTGTTCTTGTTATTTCTGAAAGGGGCACCCCCTCCCGTACCCTCCCCCTTTCACTTATTTCGACGGAATTGGTAAACGCATATATGTGAGAACGACAATGCATTCAGAAAAATTGTATGCATTTTCTACCCCAGACAAATTTCCTAATGTTGACAGGTATGGTGCATATGTACTTACATGTACACTAATCTATTCGTCTTTGACCTTTGATCAGAACTAAGTATCTTCTGGTTATACATGTACCACTGAAAACATTATAATAAGTTTTCTATCAATTATATTGGTAGCTGTAAAATTAGGTTTATTTTGAATTTTAGTATACTTAATGAATTAAGCTATTGAGTCATGGAACACTCATCATCAGGCAGGGTTAGCCCGTCTCATATTTTTACAAAGATGACATCAATAAACATGAAAGAAACATTGCTGTGAATTGTTCCTCTCATATTATTAATAATGTCATGTAAACGCAAGCCATGTGTTCAAATTTATATTTCTGAGTTGATCATGGTCCGACTTGTCTTCAATTTGTTAAGTGAAGGAAGTGAGGGCAATCACATATTGCAGGTGATCTAAGCTTTGTATTATTTACAATAAAAGAATTATTTCCACATTTGTGACTGCAAATTACCCAACAAAATGTTGTATATATATATATATACAAACACACACACCGGTATGTATTTAGAACATACAAATAAATTTTACTCCAAAGTTGATTACTTCAGATTTATGTCTGTGCGACTGTATGACCATTGATTTCGCCCCTTTAAGATTGCTTGTGGGACTGACTTGATTTCATGAAATAGAGCAATTATGTCTGTCACTGGAAGTAACAAATATTGGGATGTTTCAAAACAAAGTTTTTATTGTTTTTCAAAATTATAAATACTTCAGAAGATGATATGACAGCCTTAATACTGGTAAATGTACATACAGGTAAATATTACATGTACATATACAAGTATAATACCAAATGTAAATATTACATGTATATATACAAGTATAACACCACATGTAAATATTACATGTACATATACAAGTATAACACCACATGTAAATATTACATGTACATATACAAGTATAACACCACATGTAAATATTACATGTACATATACAAGTATAACACCACATGTATATCTTACATGTACATCTACAAGTATAACACCACATGTATATCTTACATGTACATATACAAGTATAACACCACATGTATATCTTACATGTACATATACAAGTATAACACCACATGTATATCTTGCATGTACATATACAAGTATAACACCACATGTATATCTTACATGTACATATACAAGTATAACACCACATGTATATCTTACATGTACACATACAAGTATAACACCACATGTATATCTTACATGTACATATACAAGTATAACACCACATGTATATGAAGTATATATATTTTACATGTACATATACAAGTATAACACCACATGTATATGAAGTATATATATTTTACATGTACATATACAAGTATAACACCACATGTATATGAAGTATATATATCTTACATGTACATATACAAATATAACACCACATGTATATCTTACAGGTACATCTACAAGTATAACACATATATGTGAAGTATATATATTTTACATGTACATATACAAGTATGGTAAAAATTAATCTGAAATATAAGACATTAGTGGATGTGGATGTTGGATTATGTATCAGTAGAAATTTATACATTTTACAACATGTTTCTGGGCCTACATTGCAAAACAGAAGACAAGAGTCAGACTTAGATTTACACATAGATGTATCATGACTTTCAACATTTTAAAAAAATGTTACATTGCATAATTTTTATAAAAAGCAATATGCTCATTCAACAATCTTAATATAACACCATAATTTGAATGCAAAACGGAATATTCAAAGTAGATTGATAGCTCAAATAAGGATTGGGTTTAAGATTTTAAGTATCGGATTGAACTGATTTTAGGTTGAAACACCCGTGGTAGCAATGACCAATGTAAACAAATCAACTAAACTACCTGGCTAGACTTCAAAACTCTATTACTGGCAGGAATTCTGCCATTGCTAGCTGCATTGATCTCTGTGCTATCTGACAAGAGCCACAATCAAGTAAATTTATCTTTTATTCTCTCGTGAACGGACAGAATTTATAGCACAACAAGAATGCATCCTACTTGTCAACAGACATGAGAGGTTAATCGTGATATTGTCAATGATCACTTCGGTGAGAAAGATTGAAAACTTATATAATTCATCAGCTATGTGTTTAACTAAAGTAAAAATCATGTTCTATGAATAAAAAGGAAACAATTACCAATTCCAGTTTCTAAAAGAACGCAAATTAAAATGTGTATCAATGTCAAATTCGGCAAAGTTGATCTGAGGCAATCCCCCTTTTCGACAGTGTGTTCTATGTCCCATGACTATAAAAATAGTTCATTGAGGATTTTCAACTGTCTTCGTTTCAGAAATAATAATGTGAGAGTATGCAATTGAAACAAGATTCAAGACACAAAGAAGTATGTTAACGGTTGAATCTCAGGTAACTATTTTCTACAGCGCAAGTAGTGATTTGGCAAATCCTATGGCGCTTTGATTTTTGTACAATATTGCAGAGGTTGCTTAATTGAGTACATGGTAAAACCCGAGGAGTTTTGAGCCTGTCATAGCAATAAGGCCCTGCCTTCAAAATACATGCAGAAATCTAACAAGAAATGGCTAAAGGTGATATTACAGAATTATGAAACATTATATTTCAAAACTCACATCTGAGCTAAACCAGGCCAATCATAGACTCTTGCATACATTGTATTAACATGTACAGTGAAACCTGTATATAGGGGCACCCAAGGGACCAGAAAATATTGACCTTTATGTGCAGGTGACCCTTATACACAGGTTCAATTAGTTAAAATATACAAGGGACTTGAAGAAACTGGCCTTTATAAACAGGTAATCCTTATATAGAGGTGGCCGCTATAGCAGGTTTTACTGTATTTTTGAGAAGTGTAAAAGTCATCACATTTCACTCTAAACATATATAAGTTTACACAAAACAAAACTCTGACTTTACAACATTACAGTCTGTGAGAAAACATTTTAAAACTTAAATGCATGTCAGAATAAAGAATTTTCAAAACAACAAGCTAAATTAAAATTTCTATTGGCTGCAAAGGGGAAAAACTCCAACATAATATATATTACATGTACAAGCAATTTATTGTTCAGGACCAGCTGACATAATGTATATTAAATGTACAAGCAATTTATTGTTCAGAATAAGCTGACATTTATGTTTTTGAATTCACTGAACCTATATATTGATGTAAATGCCAGATTTCAATTTGCCTAACAAGAAATTTACATTACAGTTGAAATATGACAAATATATTATATAGACCTAAGCACAATATTTCATGTTAATTACTGACAAAACAAAGAGAAACAATAAACACACATTTGTTCCTGTATCTTTTGTTTGTTTCGCATATAATCCAGACTGATATTACTTATAGGGATGGCATCACACATTGTACATGAAGACCCATACTCCATACAAACTAAAGCTTTACATGTTTGCTTTCTTTGTTGTTTTATGTTCTGACAAGATTTTTCCACCAACACAGGAGATGTACTAATGTGTATATGGCATAATTACCTTGCATAGCATAATCACCTGATATACAGGTATATGGCATGATCACCTGCTATACAGGTGATATAACTTGTACATGACATATTCATCTTTTATACAGGTGTAAGAGGTGTACGGAATACTTACCTTAAATGGCATAATAACCTCGTATATGGGTGATATAACCTGTTTATGGCATAATCACCTTCTATACAGGTGATGTAACATATATAGCATAATCACCTTCTATACAGGTGATGTAACATATATGGCATAATCACCTTCTATACAGGTGATATAACATATATGGCATAAACATCTTCTATACAGGTGATATAACATATATGGCATAATCACCTTCTATACAGGTGATAATCACCTGCTATACAGATGATGTAACATGCAAGTGGCATAATCATCACCTATTTAGATGATGTAACATGTATGTAGCATAATCACCTGATATATGGCAAAATCATGTTATACTGACAATGTGACACGTATACAGCATAATCTCTTGCTATATGGCATACTCACCTAGAATACTGGTGATGTTAAAGGTATATGGCAAAATCATTTTATACTGACAATGTGACACGTATATGGCATAATCTCTTGCTATATGGCATAATCACCTAGAATACTGGTGATGTTAAAGGTATATGGCATAATCATCTGATATATGGCAAAATCATTTTATACTGACAATGTGACACGTATATGGCATTATCTCTTGCTATATGGCATAATCACCTGGAATACAGTTGAAGTAACAGATATATGGCATAACCACCTGAAATACAGGTGATGTAACAGGTATATGGCAAAATCACCTGCTATATGGCATAATCATCTGCTATTTGACAAAATCACCTGGTATACAGGTGGTGTAACATGTTATACAGGTGGTGTAACATATAAATGACATAATCACCACCTATTCAGGTGATGTATTATGTATATGACACAATCACTCATTATACAGGTGGTGTAACACATATATGGCATTTCATAGCAAACAAGGCATAATAAAGGAATCACACTGCCACCTCACATGTCCATAACAGGATTCTTAAAGCGATATGAGCTGTCGTAGGTGAAAAAATTTACATGCCCATTTTATGTGATATTCTATCTCATATATATTCCAAAGAGACCATCTGGTGGTTAGAATAACAAATGCATGTGTAAAATTGCAACAATCTTGCCAAACGTAACCCATAATATCAGTTATTTTTTGTCCGCCATACTTTGAGCATTGCAAATTAACTTTCGGTAAATTTTTACGAAGATTACCATGTGACCAATTAACACATGCTATTTGCAGTTAATATACATTCTATTATTATTACCCTTTGCGTTTATTTTCGTACATCATCATTAAATTAGGCAAAGTTTGTCTGTTTCGTCATTTCAAAACATTCATTTCTGAAACTGTTCACGTACCAGGAATATCGGGTGATCTCGATTTATTTTTAACTCCTCCCATCACATTCTCGGCTTATCATTCTTGACACATATGATCATGAACTGCCCAACTCCATCGGACGTGGCGGCATGATTGTAAAACATGAGGTATGCATACTTTTCACAGTTCTATTGTTTTGATTTTGTCAATGTCAGCATTCAGGGTAACATTAAAGATCAGAAAAAATTCTTTTAGTGACCTGATATATTTATTCATATTTTCATCCAATTTTCTTCAGGCATTTAAAATAGCATTGAAAAGCATATATTTTACATGATACATGCACTTTCAAGTAAAAATCATGTCCTGCATTTTAAAAATAACTATAAAACACATAAAAATCGGCTGACTGTAACATAGTCCGAGCACGTAAAGGACCGAGATCCCCTGACCGAATTACGAAGTACATTTGATATGGCGAAAGGGTTTATCTGAAAGGTCATTGCATATGGAAATACAGCTGGATTTTTTAAGGTACGGGAAAACTTGAATTCTAATAAAACAAATAACTTTGAAAAGAAGATCTTTTACATTGTTTTACGTGTTTGGTAATGTATTTGAACACACATTTGATCATATTCTCGGCTATATATCAGGGGACAAAAATAATCAATGTGACAGCTTATATCGCTTTAATATAGGAGACGTCACCCGAAACAGGTGAAATTTCCATCCAGGTGAAAAATTATAGTAGATTATTCATCCACAATTCCAATGAAAGAAGTATATATGTTTACACTGAGGTACATTGTAAGGATCCAATACTAATAAACAAATTTTTATAATGCATAGGAAGAATATAAAAGAAAAGTATCAAATTCATTAATTATATTGACTATTGGGTTTAACAATTGACAAGCTTTGTTAGACATGATAGATAGTTCTAGCAGAGTATTTGTTAGCAGAACAGGAAACCAATCACCTTTACATACAGCAAATGGTGACTTAAAACATGGTTTTCCTGCTGTGAAAGTATTTGCATCAATACTGCCTCTGACTGAATAAAAAAAATTGTTTCTGAGTAGAATCGGTTTGTTTTATGTGTAGATGATGGAATTTTAAATCCCTATAGAGCACCTAACACATCATTACATAAAGCAATACATAACCATCTCTCACATTGCCACTGAGGTGTCATTTCTTCCTATATGATCTGATTAGTTCTGATCTATTAACAGCAACAAGAATGTTATAGATTTTACAATGTGTATCATCTTTATCAACCACTAATGATGGTTTAATGTTTTAAAGTGGTCACCACAAGAACAGAAAGTTTAGATACTGGACAGGTCAAATCTACAGAGTTCAAATACTGGACAGGTCAAGTCTTAGAGTTTAAATATTGGACAGGTCACGTCTTAGATTTTAAATACTGGACAGGTCAAGTCTTAGAGTTTAATTACTGGACAGGTCAAGTCTTAGAGTTTAAATACTAGACAGGTAAAGTCTTAGATTTTAAATACTGGACAGGTCAAGTCTTAGAGTTTAATTACTGGACAGGTCAAGTCTTAGAGTTTAAATACTAGACAGGTAAAGTCTTAGATTTTAAATACTGGACAGGTCAAGTCTTAGAGTTGAAATACTGGACAGGTCAAGTCTTAGAGTTTAAATACTGGACAGGTCAAGTCATAGAGTTTAAATACTGGACAGGTCAAGTCTTAGAATTTAAATACTGGACAGGTCAAGTCATAGAGTTTAAATACTGGACAGGTCAAGTCATAGAGTTTAAATACTGGACAGGTCAAGTCATAGAATTTAAATACTGAACAAATCAAGTCATAGAGTTTAAATACTGGACAGGTCAAGTCTTAGATTTTAAATACTGGACAGGTCAAGTCATAGAGTTTAAATACTGGACAGGTCAAGTCTTAAGATTTTAAATACTGGACAGATCAATCTTAGATTTTACCATGAATAGTATCTGGACTGGTCAAGCATTATAAATGATATTTTGTACGGTATACTAGGGACAGATCAATTCAGGTGTAGATTTGCCTAAACCATGAACAGAAAGCTGATTAGACCAGGACTGAGGACCTGTGCTCCAGCAGGTGTGATATAATGATGTTGGCCTAAATCTGTACAGTAAGTGATTAGACCAGGACTGAGGACCTGTGCCATTACAGGTGTGATATAGTCTATTGTTGGCCTAAATCATGTCCTTCACAGAAAGCTGATTAGACCAGGACTGAGGACCTGTGCCATTACAGGTGTGATATAGTCTATTGTTGGCCTAAATCATGTCCTTTACAGAAAGCTGATTAGACCAGGACTGAGGACCTGTGCCATTACAGGTGTGATATAGTCTATTGTTGGCCTGAATCATGTCCTTCACAGATAGCTGATTAGACCAGGACTGAGGACCTGTGCCATTACAGGTGTGATATAGTCTATTGTTGGCCTAAATCATGTCCTTTACAGAAAGCTGATTAGACCAGGACTGAGGACCTGTGCCATTACAGGTGTGATATAGTCTATTGTTGGCCTGAATCATGTCCTTCACAGATAGCTGATTAGACCAGGACTGAGGACCTGTGCCATTACAGGTGTGATATAGTCTATTGTTGGCCTGAATCATGTCCTTTACAGAAAGCTGATTAGACCAGGACTGAGGACCTGTGCCATTACAGGTGTGATATAGTCTATTGTTGGCCTGAATCATGTCCTTCACAGATAGCTGATTAGACCAGGACAGAGGACCTGTGCCATTACAAGTGTGATATAGTCTATTGTTGGCCTGAATCATGTCCTTTACAGAAAGCTGATTAGACCAGGACTGAGGACCTGTGCCATTACAGGTGTGATATAGTCTATTGTTGGCCTGAATCATGTCCTTCACAGATAGCTGATTAGACCAGGATGGAGGACCTGTGCCATTACAGGTGTGATATAGTATATTGTTGGCCTGAATCATGTCCTTTACAGAAAGCTGATTAGACCAGGACTGAGGACCTGTGCCATTACAGGTGTGATATAGTCTATTGTTGGCCTGAATCATGTCCTTCACAGATAGCTGATTAGACCAGGACTGAGGACCTGTGTCATTACAGGTGTGATATAGTCTATTGTTGGCCTAAATCATGTCCTTCACAGATAGCTGATTAGACCAGGACGGAGGACCTGTGCCATTACAGGTGTGATATAGTCTATTGTTGGCCTGAATCATGTCCTTTACAGAAAGCTGATTAGACCAGGACTGAGGACCTGTGCCATTACAGGTGTGATATAGTCTGTAGTGTTGGCCTGAATCATGTCCTTCACAGAAAGCTGATTAGACAAGGACTGAGGACCTGTGCCATTACACTCTGTACAAATTAGTTTTGTAAATAACAAAATACAACATTTTCAGATTTAAATGTTGTCTGTTTATCAACAAAACAAAACATTATGTACATGTCAAAGTAGGTGTGGCTAGGCCAAATTTCTTCCCCAATTTGGGACAGTAATTCAGCCTAAGGTGTGGCATGTTCAAGAAGTCTGTCTACATCAGCATAATTCCATAGCATTGGTTACAATATGTGTACTTTTACCTAAAGCTGGTAAAAGTAATACTGCCCACCCATACAAACTAAAAATAAGAAAAAAATAGTCACTAAGTTAAAGTCTCTAAATTGACCAAACAAAATCATACGGTACATGTATTTCTACTTTTAAACCATGTTCTACTATGATGGGGAGAATGGTTACTCATTAACAGAAAAAAAATATAGCACAGCACTACATGTATAAAAACATTGAATAGTTTCTTTGATGCTTGTGCATGTAAATGTATGAAACAATAGGTTATTAATTATTTGAAGAATATTCCTATATTGTCTGAAAATGCAGCAATTTTGGGCTACAGCCAAAACATTCATATTGACAGCACATTAACTATAACAACTAACAATATATTTCTGGCAGTCCAAATAATCTGAATTCATCTCTATTAACCTGTCTGACTTATGCCTTCAGTATTTCCTTACTGAACTTCAAATAGCTTTTTCCTGACTGTTTTTTATCAGCTACTAAATATTTGAAGTATACTCAAACAGCTACTAAATATTTGAAGTATACTCAAACAGCTACTAAATATTTGAAGTATACTCAAACAGCTACTAAATATTTGAAGTATACTCAAACAGCTACTAAATATTTGAAGTATACTCAAACAGCTACTAAATATTTGAAGTATACTCAAACAGCTACTAAATATTTGAAGTATACTCAAACAGCTACTAAATATTTGAAGTATACTCAAACAGCTACTAAATATTTGAAGTATACTCAAACAGCTACTAAATATTTGAAGTATACTCAAACAGCTACTAATATATTTATACTCAAACAGCTACTAAATATTTGAAGTATACTCAAACAGCTACTAAATATTTGAAGTATACTCAAACAGCTACTAAATATTTGAAGTATACTCAAACAGCTACTAAATATTTGAAGTATACTCAAACAGCTACTAAATATTTGAAGTATACTCAAACAGCTACTAAATATTTGAAGTATACTCAAACAGCTACTAAATATTTGAAGTATACTCAAACAGCTACTAAATATTTGAAGTATACTCAAACAGCTACTAAATATTTGAAGTATACTCAAACAGCTACTAAATTTTGAAGTATACTCAAACAGCTACTAAATATTTGAAGTATACTCAAACAGTACTAAATATTTGAAGTATAACAAACAACTAAGAAGTATACTCAAACATCTTTTATATAATTAGGTCATCCCAGTATAACAAGAACTTGAGAAATCTCAGGTTATTATACATAAAATGACAGGTAATCATACTTAAAATGAGAGGTAATCATAGATAAGGTGAAATGTTTTCATAGATAAGATGACAGGTAATCATACAAAGATAACAGGTAATCGTACATAAGATGACAGGAAATCATAGATAAAATGACGGGTAATCATAGAAAAAATGATAGGATATCATAGAAAAAATGACCGGAATTCATATATAAAATGACAGGTAATCATACAGAGATGACAAGTAATCATAATAAGATGACAGGTAATCATAAATAAAATGACAGGTAATCATAAATAAGATGTCAGGAAATCAAAGATAAAATGACGGGTAATCATAGAAAAAATGATAGGATATCATAGAAAAAATGACAGGTAATCATACAAAGTTGACAAGTAATCATAATAAGATGACAGGTATCATAGATAAAATGACAGGTATCATAGATAAAATGACATGTAATCATACATAAGATGGCAGTAATCATATATAAAATGACAGGTAATCATAGATGAAATGACATGTAATCACAAGTCATATGATGGACAATCATAATGAGATGACAGGTAATTCTATATAAGGTGACAGGTAATCACTGATAAAATGACAGTTAATCAAAGTCTTTTAAAATGACAGGTATTCATACATAAGATGACAGGTATTCACACATCAATAGCACACCTCTATAAGACCAAAAAGTATTAACTTTACAAAGCCAACGACATAAGTGTAGGTCTACCAAGAAACGCACAAATTGGCATTTATTTTAATACAAACATGACTGGTCTTAATTCAATCATAACAGGGGGTGACAGGCTAATACAAAATATTAGAGCTAGTGATAACAGCATTGCTTGCAATCTGTGCAAGACAAAATGGTTTATCTGTATAACCTATTACATGGAGACAGTATTGTTTTAGTTTCTGACAGGATCCCAATGTGTCATTTTAACTTGGTAGACATATTTATACATAACCTATTTTCAAACATATATGATATACCGTACATGTACTTATCTTAGCCGTGTTCTAATATTAGCACCTTTAGCGCTCAAGTCAAGGGCAGCACTAAACATTCTGCATCCTGTCATTCTGTATACACCACAAAGCCAATTAAAGTAATTGTGCTAATTGAAGATTGTGCTAATAAGTCTATATCCCCTGAGAGTGCGAAAATATGAGAGCGCTAATTTAAATACACAAACAGTATTCGGTTTTAATATATACCTTACCTTAATGTATACATCTTTTTACTCATTTCAACACAAATGGACTAAACATCAGCCATTAATAATATAAGTACTTAACTCATTCTGATTTTGTATTTATTAGAAAATATATACTAACATTAAGTCATACATTTTTATGAGTTGATGGAACATCAATGCAGTTATGCTATGCTAAGTTGTTTTATTGGACAAAACATCAGCCATTAATAATAAAAGAACAAGTCAAAGCACAGGAGTTTGGAAGTATGAGGTTAATAAAGCACATTTTTATATTGACGCAAAATTACACATGTATGTGCATTTCAGCAACATAAACTCAACCTCAAGATTGAAATTTCCAAATCACACTTTTTTTTGCTTTTTAAAAAGACAAATATATATAGTAACAATTTGCTGAAAAATATAGGTCTACAAGACTTGTTGAAATATATGCTATTAAAGGTCAGTTCAGTGTCCTTTATGAATTTTAAGATATTATAAATTTGCCTTACATTGTTACTCTTTAATTATTTTTTTACCATTATAATCTTGTGATAGAATTGACATTAAAAGCGATAGACTGGACTGTTAACAATTCTTGCGCACGATTAAGATGCAAATGAGTTTTGGTCACGTTTCCTTACTGTGTATTGGCAAGATCTGTCTGTGTAGTTGGACATAGAAAATGTGTCATTCCTCATTCACCTGATCTTAACTGATGAGAAAGTAGCAGCAGTCTTTGAAGTCGGGAAAATGTTTTACATGTACGCGATTTAAAGCTACTGATAGGAAGTATAGCGTAAGGGTATAATACTGACCTGTCGCATAAAAATTTAATATCAATGAAACAATGTTTATAAGATTTTATAATCATATCGCTGATCTATTTAGTTTGTTGAATAATGAATAAGCCATCAGAACTTATGTTAGGTCAAATGCCTGACCTGACTGTTACTTTTTTTTTTGTAAAACCTAATATTACCGAAATAAACAGTTTTCAGTATACTGAGTGTATTATACCTCATTAAAACTTACGATTGCCATCAACTCATATCAGTACTTTCAGTACTTTGATTATAGACTTGTTGTAGAATACCTAAGTTTGGAAAAACAATAAAATACAGCAAATGTTCAACAACTGTTTTCTTAGACAACATTTTCACATCATTTTCACTTATCCGCCAATAAATAGCAGGAGAATCAACACGGCAAGATTAATCCCAAATAAATCTTACTACATCGTTAGGCAGGCCACAGGTTTTTGTAAAATTATTTTGATCAGATGAGATTATAATACAACTACAGAATCAGTTTTTATGTCTAACGACACAAATGGGAATATTTACCCTTTCAGCAGTTTAATTATGTTTAATCAGACAAATATCTGTGGAAATTGAAGTTCAAATATAAGGGAAAGACAGCAGCAGAATCCATCTCACTTTCAATGCTGATAGCAAACACGAACACATGTACATAGCAATCTCCAATGAGTTACGTTATTGATCAAACCTTAAAACTGATCATAATTACTAGTCTATTTGATTAATTGGTAAGTGAATGCAATTCTGTCTATTGTGATAAAATTAAGACCTTCAGTCAGATGGTTAATACTATGTAAGTTATTGAAAACAAACAAAAACAACACAAAGGAATAGTTGCTACGATGTTTCAAAGTCTTTCGTATACTGTATATATAAGGGCCCTTTACCATTAAACTTAAGAATTACTAAAGTCTAAAAATTTTACTAAAATGTGGCAAAATCTTGAAATCTGATCGGCTGATTCTCAGACTTGACTTAATTCTAAATTTTGATGATGCTGGGCCCTGGAAATTTTCACTCCTGGTTAATTTCCGTCATTTTCACCCCTAGATATGAGATAATTAAAGCACAGATATACAATGTACATGCTGTCCATGAGTGAAAGATGATTTACAACAAACAGAAGACGGGGTGAATATGTTTTCTCTCAGAAAAGGGCATAAATAACCAGGTGCAAAATTTTCTAGTCATACAAAAACCAATACTGGGAATCGAACCTGTGATCCTCTGCTTGTGAGTCTCCCCAAGTACAAAATGTAGTAGATAGTATCATACATAACAATATGGTACACATTACAATAGGACTTTGCAATATTGCAAACTGAGATTTTTTTTCTATCTGGTGACAGTATATTTTTGTTTTGACTATTTGCAATATTTTGGATATTTATATCAATTTGACATGATTGACTAGCCATAAGTAAATTACATACAAAATATCTTCCAAATTAGCATGTGGACCTGGAAATATATTTCAAATGATGTAATTATCAGAGACTCATCAACAAAAGGAGCGCCTACTTTTTGACATCAGTAATGTGTGGGATTGTACAAGTATTAACAATGATAGGTCATCAGTAATATGTCCAGCACTGTACAAGTGCTCAGTTATATGTGCTGGCTCTGTACAAGTGCTCAGTTATATGTGCTGGTGTTGTACAAGTATTAACAATGATAGGTCATCAGTAATATGTCCAGCACTGTACAAGTGCTCAGTTATATGTGCTAGGGCTCAGGGCTGGTGTTGTACAAGTATTAACAATTAGTTATAATATGTCCAGCTGTCACTGTGTCAAGTGCTTAGTGCTTAGTTATATGTGCTGCACTGTGTACAGATGCGGGCACTGTCATTTATATGTGCTAGCACTGTCAGTTATATGTGCACTGTCAGTTATATGTGCTAGCACTGCAAGGCACTGTATCAGTAAAATGTGCATGCTCAAGTTTATATGTCATGCTAGCACTGTACAAGTAATATGTGCTGGCTCTGACATTGATAGTGTCACATGTGCTGGTGTTGTCAGTAAAATGTCAGCATGCACTGTACAAGTCATAATATGTGCTGGCAACAATGATATGTGGTGGCATCAAGTGTAATATGTGCTGGCACTGTACAAGTGCTCAGTAACATGTGCTGGCACTGTACAAGTGCTCAGTACAAGTGCACTTTTCAAGTAACAGGGGTTGTGATCTGGCACTGTACAAATGGCTTACTTTAGTATTTGTAACCAATTATAGAATACAAACTTGTAACAAGTGGCTGGCTTAACTGTTAGTAAAACATGAAATTACTTTGTGAATGTATTAACACTGTTTGTAGTTTTGATCTATAGTGTCATGGTTGTTCAGTGAAACAATAAATGGCTGTCTATGCCATTTACATAGACAGTCCGGGGTCATGTACAAGTGCTCAGTAACATGTGCTGGCACTTTTCAAGTGTTTACTTCTATTGTTTTTCAGGGGTTGATGAGTTAAACTGATCATAGTTGGGTGAGTTTTCCTAAATCAAAAGAAGGTTGTTTGTACATTTATCTGGGAAGGTTGAGTTGACAATGGCTTACTTTTGGGAAGGATTGAGTTGACAATGTAACCAGGATTGATAGACAATGTCCTTTAAATTCCTTGGGTTGAATTATGTCCATTGTTTTTCATTTTAGTTATACTAATCATATATCCTCAAAAGGGTTGGGCTGACAGTGTTCATTTCAATTTTGCATGTTAAAATATTTATTTGCATTAGATTACAAACAATACAATTCTTTTTAGAAGAACTAAGTCCATGAATGCATGTACAAATGTACCAAAACAAAATACAAGACAAACAGAACATTTTAACACACACTATATATTCATATATATAAACTGAAACACACATATATATATATATATATATATATATATATATATATATACACACACATACACACACACATATATATACACACATATATATATATATATTCATAATTTTGCATCAAAATGATCATATTGTACACACACACACAGACATACACACACACACACACACACACACACACACACACACATATATATATATATATATATATATATCACACATATACACACACACATATATATATATATATATATATATATATATATATATATATATATATATATATATATATATATACACATATCTTATGTCTAACAAGAAACCTGAGCATCACATCACAGCCATTAAAATGAACTCCTAACAGTTGAAGTAAGTATGGCTACCTATATATGTCATAGACGATTGTGTTTCAAACTAATTCACCTCAGCAGAAATTGCTTACAGGATAACTTGAAAATGTTCCTAGCGGACAAATGATATGCATGTTTTCCTGAGAGTTCAACACATAAATTCAGTGTATTTATTTTGATAACCTTGAACCTTAACATCATAATAATGAGCTGCCAAAAACAGTTTATGTAAAATTTAGTTCCTGAAAGCTCTTTATTTAAATGAAGAGAAATACATATTTGAACTCATACACACAATCAATCTTGTAGTTTTTTGTATGTGATTTATGTGGTATTTTATATTAGTACAGTAGCAAAATTCTTCATTTTCCAAATAAACAATGAGGTGACTTTACTATTACCTGCATTTACCGGTAGTTCTGTAATAAAACATGTTCCAAAATGTTCAAATACCAACTATTCATCATTTTTTTTGAAAAATAAAAAGCTGCAGTATAAATACATTTGTATTCAATGAGCCCAAAGCTTTAAATAATCAATGCTGATTTGAATTATCAATTGTGGTATAAATTGTCAATGCTAGTTTAAATTATCAATGCTAGTTTAAATGATCAACTAGTTTGAATCGTTTTTGCTGATCTAAATTATCAATGCTAATTAAATTGTCAATACTACTTTAAAATATTAATGCTGGTTTAAATTATCAACTAGTTTAAATTATCAATGCTGGATTAAATTATCAATGTTGGTTTAAATTATCACTGCTGATTTAAATTACCAATGTTGGTTTAAATAATTTATCATTGCTGGTTTAAATGATTAATGCTTGGTTAAATGATTAATGCTGGTTTGAATTTTCAATGCTGGTTTAAATTATCAATGCTGGTTTGAATTATCAATGCTGGGTTAAATTATCAATGCTGGTTTGAATTATCAATGCTGGTTTGAATTATCATTGCTGGTTTAAATGATCAATGCTTGTTTGAATTATCAATGTTAGTTTAAATGATCAATGCTGGGTTAAATGATCAATGCTGGTTTGAATTATCAATGCTGGTTTAAATTATCATTGCTGGTTTAAATGATCAATAATGGTTTGAATGATCAATGCTGGTTTGAATGATCAATGCTGGTTTGAATTATCAATGCTGGTTTAAATTATCATTGCTGGTTTAAATGATCAATAATGGTTTGAATGATCAATGCTGGTTTGAATGATCAATGCTGGTTTAAATGATCAATGCTGGTTTAAATGATCAATGCTGGTTTAAATTATCAATGCTGGTTTGAATTATCAATGCTGGTTTAAATTATCATTGCTGGTTTAAATGATCAATGCTGGTTTAAATTATCAATGCTGGTTTGAATTATCAATGCTGGTTTAAATTATCATTGCTGGTTTAAATGATCAATGCTGGTTTAAATTATCAATGCTGGTTGATTATCAATGCTGGTTTAAATTATCAATGTTGGTTTAAATTTTCAAACCCGATGGGGCAGAGTCTTGTGAATCCTTTCTTGACCTGGAGGAGTTTAAATTTTCGGTGATTAGGCAGATCATTCAAATTACAATGAATAGAGTAATTGTTCATACTTCTTACCATACATAAGACAGTACCCAGTGAAGAATAAACTGTTACCATACATAAGACAGACTGTTACCATACATAAGACAGACTGTTACCATACATAAGACAGACTGTTACCATACATAAGACAGTATCCAGTGGAGAATAAACTGTTACAATACATAAGACAGTTTATTCTTCACTGGGTACTCTATTATAAGACAATATACAATGTATGTAGATAATATACAATGTACATGTATGTAGATAATATACAATGTATGTAGATAATATACAATGTATGTAGATAATATATAATGTATGTAGATAATATACAATGTATGTAGCCAATATAATATATGTAGATAATATACAATGTATGTAGACAATATACAATGTATGTAGCCAATATAATATATGTAGATAATATACAATGTATGTAGACAATATATATAATGTATGTAGATAATACATAATGCATGTAGACAATATACAATGTATGTAGATAATATACAATGTATGTAGCCAATATAATATATGTAGATAATATACAATGTATGTAGACAATATACAATGTATGTAGCCAATATAATATATGTAGATAATATACAATGTATGTAGACAATATATATAATGTATGTAGATAATACATAATGCATGTAGACAATATATAATATATGTAGATAATATACAATATGTAGATAATACACAATGTATGTAGATAATATACAATGTATGTAGATAATATACAATGCATGTAGATAATACATAATGCATGTAGACAATATATAAGATATGTAGATAATATACAATGTATGTAGATAATATACAATGTATGTAGATAATACATAATGCATGTAGACAATATATAATATATGTAGATAATATACAATGTATGTAGATAATATACAATGTATGTAGATAATATACAATGTATGTAGATAATATACAATGTATGTAGATAATACATAATGTACATGTATGTAGACAATATATAATATATGTAGATAAGGATTGTTTTTCATTTTTTGAACATTATCGGTATATAAAAGCAATTGCTCATGGAAAAAATTCTGTGCAGCACAATTTTTGGGAAATGCCGTATCAGTGATGTTTTCATAAGTATTTCAGTATACTGTATGCCTATAGGCTAGCCCACTAGCAAATCCTTCAAATCAATTGAAACAAGACAAATACAGATTATGTTGTGAAATAACAAACTTTTATTTGTCCGTGGAAAAGATAATTATCAACACCTTCCTTATGGAAAATCCATGTAGGCCTATAAAGTATAATAGGTCCATACATGTATGTTGTTATTTAGGTCAAATTCAGACTTCAGTATTTGCCAGCTGATCATATATTTTATAATGCGAACACGATAGGTCTAACTATATAATTTAAAGTATCCTGTCAATTTACTGAGAAACCTATGAACACTACTTATGTTCGGCATTAACATTACAGGTTGTGAAAAACAAGATGAACCTGGGAAGTAGCCTAGCAATTAGGCCAATAGGATCTGAGGTGAAATGAGAGCCAATTTCACACAATGCCAGTGACAAATTGTTTCTGACAGGAATATATGGTGACGACAAAGCAAGCTGTTTATCAGAGATGCTTGACAAAACTGCACAAGACCTAACTCTCCTTTTTCTGTTCAACTTACAAGCAACACAACTACGAAGCCAATTTTCATTTCTGTGGCTTTTGTTTCTTTTTATAACATGACCTAGATCTATCGCAATAAAGGCATGTACAGTGTGCTACAGATGCAGGCCTAGTCTTGTGTTTTCGATTTCTTTCTGTGATTTTTGTTTGATTTGTGGTATTGAATGTCTTTTAAGATTAAATAAAAAATATGAAATGAATGTGTGTTATTTTATTCTTTATTGATTCATTCATATGTTCAAAGAGGACATGTCTTACAAAAACATGGTCATGGAAAGGATTTCTAAAATGTTATGTATTCCTACATCAAAAGTTAAACGCTTGGGAAAATAATGTATGTATGTAATGTATGTAGACAATATATAAAATATGTAGCCAATATACAATGTAGTAGACAATTTGTGTAGACAATATTTGTAGATAATATATGAAGACAATATACAATGTATATAGACTTTTGATTTGATTTGATTTTTTGTTTTACGCCATACTCAACAATCTTTCAGTCATATGATGGCGTCCAGTTTTTATTGGTGGGGGAGAAACCCCGGTTACCCGGGTAAAGACCACCGACCTTCTCCAGGTAATGTATATAGACAATGTATGTCGATAATATACAATGTATATAGACAATGTATGTCGATAATATACAATGTATGTAGATAATATACAACATATGTAGACAATGTATGTAGATAATATACAATGTATATATACAATGTAGATAATATACAATGTATATAGACAATTTATGTAGATAATATACAATGTATATATACAATGTATGTAGATAATATACAATGTATATAGACAATGTATGTAGATAATATACAACATATGTAGACAATGCATACAATGTGTAATGAATATTCAGTAAAGAGAAATATTTTTAAAAAGTATCTCTAAAGTGGAAGTACATGTAACTGTCCAAGGAATGATCAGTATTCATCCTGTCAAGAATTGAAAATCAGGGGTCTTTAGAGTGACTGTTAAGACCACTACAGTCTTTAGAGTGACTGTTACAGTGATTGTTATGACCACTACAGTCTTAGAGTGACTGTTACAGTGATTGTTATGACCACTACAGTCTTAGAGTGACCGTTCTGATCACTACTGTCTTTAGATACTGTTATGACCACTACAGTCTTAGAGTGACTGTTATGTCTTTAGAGTGACTGTTATGACCACTACTGTCTTTAAAGTGACTGTTATGACCACTACAGTCTTTAGAGTGACTGTTATGACCACTACAGTCTTAGAGTGACTGTTATGACCACTACTGTCTTTAGAGTGACTGTTATGACCACTACTGTCTTTAGAGTGACTGTTATGACCACTGCAGTCTTTAGAGTGACTGTTACAGTGATTGTTATGACCACTACAGTCTTAGAGTGACCATTATGATCACTACTGTCTTTAGATAGTGTTATGACCACTACAGTCTTAGAGTAACTGTTATGACCACTACTGTCTTTAGAGTGTCTGTTATGACCACTACTGTCTTTAGAGTGACTGTTATGACCACTGCAGTCTTTAGAGTGACTGTTACAGTGATTGTTATGACCACTACAGTCTTAGAGTGACCGTTATGATCACTACTGTCTTTAGATAGTGTTATGACCACTACAGTCTTAGAGTAACTGTTATGACCACTACTGTCTTTAGAGTGTCTGTTATGACCACTACCATCTTTAGAGTGACTGTTACGACCACTACAGTGATTGTTATGACCACTGCAGTCTTTAGAGGGACTGTTATGACCACTACCATCTTTAGAGAGACTGTTATGTTCACTACTGTCTTTAGAGTGACTGTTACAGTGATTGTTATGACCACTGCAGTCTTTAAAGGGACTGTTATGACCACTACTGTCTTTAGAGTGACTGTTATGACCACTACTGTCTTTAGAGTGTCTGTTATGACCACTATAGTCTTTAGAGTGACTGTTATGACCACTACTGTCTTTAGAGTGACCGTTATGACCACTGCTGTCTTTAGAGTGACTATTATGACCACTACAGTCTTTAGAGTGACTGTTATGTTCACTACTGTCTTTAGAGTGACTGTTATGACCACTACAGTCTTCAGAGTGATTGTTATGACCACTACTGTCTTTAGAGTGACCGTTATGATCACTACTGTCTTTAGACTGACTGTTATGACCACTACAGTCTTTAGAGTGACTGTTACAGTGATTGTTATGACCACTATAGTCTTTAGAGTGACTGTTATGACCACTACTATCTTTAGAGTGACTGTTATGACCACTACTGTCTTTAGAGTGACTGTTATGACCACTATAGTCTTTAGAGTGACTGTTATGACCACTTCTGTATTTTGTACATGATCCATGCATTTTGCAACATCACCGATTTACATTACCGAAAAATTATTGTGCATCGATGTTTACAAGATTTTCTTGAATAAATATGACAATTAAAAGGGTGAAAATAATATGAAATAACATAATAAGACTTTCTGTTTTATTTATTTACTTGTGATCATGCGTAAATGATAATCAAGTGAGCTAACTATAAAATGCCCACCACATCAATTTTGTTACAGTGACTAATTCGATAGAACGTCAATCCTATGTGGGAACAAACATGGTCGTTGTAAAGAGGGTTCACTGTATTTAACTTACAGGTTTAAAGAAATTATTTTAAATTTTCTATTATTCCAGGCAAGTTATCTTGGAACAGAAGAAAAAAAGAATTCAAACCCAAGTTAAAAGGGGATCAAATGTTAGTTATGACAAAAATCATCTCTTACAACAGTTTTCATTATTATTTGTCCACTACACAAATTATCACATTGAAGAAGACGTAAAACGTGATTAGAGTAGTAAGTGACTGATAATAACATGTGGTACATGTACTTATAGTCATTATCAAGTCGTAAAACAACAGTGTGTGTACTGGAAAACAACAGATATCAGATATAGTACAAATATGTAACAATAATATACATGTGGTACTTATAGTCATTATCAACAGTGTTTGTACTGGAAAACAACAGATATCAGATATAGTACAAATGTGTAACAATAATATACATGTGGTACTTATAGTCATTATCAACAGTGTTTGTACTGGAAAACAACAGATATCAGATATAGTACAAATATGTAACAATAATATACATGTGGTACTTATAGTCATTATCAAGTCGTAAAACAACAGTGTGTGTACTGGAAAACAAAGATATCAGATATAGTACAAATATACATGTGGTACTTATAGTCATTATCAAGTCGTAAAACAACAGTGTGTGTACTGGAAAACAACAGTGTGTGTACTGGAAAACAACAGATATCAGATATAGTACAAATGTGTAACAATAAAATACATGTGGTACTTATAGTCATTATCAAGTCGTAAAACAACAGTGTGTGTACTGGAAAACAAAGATATCAGATATAGTACAAATATACATGTGGTACTTATAGTCATTATCAAGTCGTAAAACAACAGTGTGTGTACTGGAAAACAACAGATATCAGATATAGTACAAATGTGTAACAATAATATACATGTGGTACTTATAGTCATTATCAAGTCGTAAAACAACAGTGTGTGTACTGGAAAACAACAGATATCAGATATAGTACAAATGTGAAACAATAAAATACAGTAAAACCTGCTTCAGCAACCACCTGTGTATAAAGACCACCTGATCACAAAGACCATGTTTTGCCATCCCCAATAGTACCATTTGTGTACAAATCAGCCTCTGTATAAAGACCACCTCACTATAAAGACCGGTTTTCTTGTGCCCCTAAGGAGGTTGTTATGTACAAGTTTCACTGTATTGGGATATTGCTTTGTTCAATCAAATGATAAACCCAGTAATATGTAGTTATGTAAAAGGTTCAAGCTTTCTAGAAGAAATCATATTTAGTACACATTAGCGGTTACCACTAAAGGGGCTAGCGGTTACCACTAAAGGGGCTAGTGGTTACAACTAAAGGGGCTAGTGGTTACCACTGAAAGGGCTAGCGGTTGCCACTAAAGGGACTAGCGGTTACCATAAAGAGGCTAATATCAATGGCTGTTTTCCAAAGAAAAATTACTTTGCTTTTTTACTTCTTACATTGCTAAAAATTAACAAAAAAGAGATATACACAGGCATAAAAATTCTGATATTCCCATTCATTTGATGAAATATGGTCAGGTTCAGTGTCGTATGCATAAACAATTTGTACAAATAGTAAGGTCAAATTAATCATTTACAAACAAATAATTGACAAACTAGGTTTCTCAAGTAATTTTCACAAAATATCAAGGAATTTAAGAATTTTTATCCCTGTGTTTATCTCTTTTTTGTTATAGTACATCAATCTAAGAACAAAAAAAGGCTAATGCTCATTTAAGGACTCCTAACAATAATATTCCCAAGTGACAACTTAAAAGGAGATGTCAAACACTACAAGAATGAAACTGATACAGTTTTTTTACTAAACTGACTTTAGAGGATCTAATTCTTTGTACTACAGAGGTCTAGTGCTGGAATATTTACCTCACACACAAGAGATACAGCTTTTTACTGTACTGACTTTAGAGGATCTAATTTCTGTATCACTCACGGAGGTCTAGTGGTAGAATGTTTACCTCACATACAAGAGATACAGCTTTTTACTGTACTGACTTTAGAGGATCTAATTTCTGTATCACTTACAGAGGTCTAGTGGTAGAATGTTTACCTCACATACAAGAGATACAGCTTTTTACTGTACTGACTTTAGAGGATCTAATTTCTGTATCACTCACGGAGGTCTAGTGGTAGAATGTTTACCTCACATACAAGAGATACAGCTTTTTACTGTACTGACTTTAGAGGATCTAATTTCTGTATCACTTACAGAGGTCTAGTGGTAGAATGTTTACCTCACATACAAGAGATACAGTTTTTTACTGTACTGACTTTAAAGGATCTAATTTCTGTATCACTTACAGAGGTCTAGTGGTAGAATGTTTACCTCACACACAAGAGATACAGTTTTTTACTGTACTGATTTTAGAGGATCTAATTTCTGTATTACTCACAGAGGTCCAGTGGTAAAGTATTTACCTCACAATCAAGAGACCTAAGATTCAAATCCAAGTCAGACCTATGACCTTATAATACAGGCAATGATTATCTTCACTATGTAACCGGCTCTAAATGAGACTTAGGGTGCACCCTAAATGCTATTTATGACTTTGCAAAAAAGTGAGAGTTTGATGCAAAAATGCATTTGTTGAAAACCTGAAATGGGTCCGACTTCTCGTTCCAGAGATATAAGCTGATAAATTTGGGTTTTTTACCTGTGGGAAATCTAATGAAGATAAAAAGCTGAAAACTTCTATTCAAGGCTCATAGTTGTGATGTCATCCAAGGAACACCCGGTACAATTGCCACTTGCGGGTATAGAGAAAGAAGGCAAGTTTTCTAGATCAAAATTCAGTTTGGGAGATAATTATGAGATATTTAATTTTTCATTTACAAATACAATATACAAATGTAATTAATTCAGCAGAGAAGTATGTATTATCAACGCTGTGTATAGAAATACCAGCATCCAGTGTTCCCCACTACATGGCTGTTGTGTTCAATACTTCGTAAACACTGACTCTCAGATTTTGGCACCTTAATCCCCACTGATGTCAGGCAATCATTTCACTTACAGTGAGACCACAGGCGAAATAAAACATTAGATTTGGAATAAACAACATTTGTAAATAAACTTATTATCAATAGGACTTCCGAATTTGAGGCGTAAATGTATGTTAAAATAAATGCGACAATTCTTTTACATGCATTCCAGAAAGGTGTCTGTTTTATTACAAACGTGTTTTGAAGATTAATTAATGATATTGATAACTACAAATAATAAATAAAACAATAATAAAATAAGTCACCTGAAATTCAAATCATCCATTGCCATATCAGTGGTATGTAAAACCGGCAATAAATTAATGATGTTTCAAACCCTACAGTTCTTATTATTCTCTCTCTCCTAATCCTATCATAGACAATGTAACAATTGTTAAAATACAGATGTAAATGTCATTAATGAGTGACTTAAAAGAATACATACACCCTAAATTTAATGGAATATTTATTATCTGCTGAGAGAGAGAGAGAGAGAGAAAGAGAGAGAGAGAGAGAGAGAGAGAGAGAGAGAGAGAGAGAGAGATCTGCCATTTTGTTCAGCTGAAACATTTACTACAGTTCTTTTACATGTAAATTACATTAAATCTGATTGTACAAAATATTTAAATATATATTACATGAAAGACAGGAGACCCGATGGGCCATAACGGTCACCTGTGAAAAAATTTGAGTATAGTTTCGTTAAAATTAGTCCAGTTGGTTCTTGAGAAGAAGTCAAAAATGTCTAAAATTTCACAATAAAAAGGGAAATAACTCCCATAAGAGATAACTTGACAATTTTGGCCCTATTGACTATTTTGTAGATCCTTGCATGCTGAACATTTTTGCTTTTTTCAATTTTTCTCTATCTATCATACTTTTCAAGATAACAGGACAAAACATCCAAAAACATGAAAAATCCTCTTAAAGGGATAAATAAGTCCCATAAGGGGCAACCTGACAATTTTGGCCCTACTTACTTTTTTGCAGATCTTTGCATGCTGAACATTTTTGTTTTGTCCACTTTCTTTCTATCTACATGTATTATACTTTTCAAGATAATAGGACAAAACAGCCCAAAACAGGGCAACCTGACAATTTTAACGCTTTTGACTTTTTTGTAGATCTTTGCATGCTGAACATTTTTGCTGCTTTCACTTTCTCTCTGTCTATTTTATTTTCCAAGATAATAGGACAAAACTGTCCAAAACATGAATAATCAACTTAAAAAGGGAAATAACTCCCCTAAGGGACAACCAGACAATTTTGGCCCTATTGAGTATTTTGCAGTCCTTTGTGTGCTTAACATTTTTGCTTCATTCAATTTATATCTATCAAAAAGACTCCTGTCATCACAATACTTTTCAAGATAATAGGACAAAATATCCAAAAACATGAAAACTCCACAAATAAAGGGAAAGTAACTCCCATAATGGTCGACCTGACTATATCAATCAAAATAAAATGTTGGTAGATTTTTGTAAGTCTGTACCTCTCTACAATGCACCAATTATCCATGACTATGTTTAGAACTATTTTGAACAATCCAGCAATATGTTATCTGGCTATGCTACATTGTATACCGGTACTTGTAATACTGTAGGCTAATGGCTTTCACACCCGTTGGTGCCTGACCTCTTCCCTCCATGACGTGGCAGACCGACAGTGCCACCTAGCACCAGAGTTTTTGAAATTCACCTGTCTTGCCAGAAAAACCAGTGAATTTTACAAAAGTCCGATGAAATCTATCTTATAACTGGTCCAAATGACCAGTAATTTTCCATTTCATTTCAATTGTGTACATTTATATATACAGACCAGTAATAAATTTTCTTTGACCAGTGAAATTCCTTTATTCACTTGTCTGATTAACCAGTAATTTTTTTTTATTTCAAAATGTCTGCTTAACACTGAGCATTTTAAAGGTGTGTAAACAGAATAGTTACTTTTTGCTAAATATCTTGGGAATGAGACATCGGATTGACTTTAAATTTTAACAGGTGCATTTATGCATCAAAAACTGACAATTTTTGAAAAGTTGTACATGTTTATATAGCATTTGGGATGCTCTTTAAAACTGAGATCTTATGCTATAAGATTAAAATTGAAAGCATTCTCTGATGTACCGTATCAACATACCAGTACATGCCAACCTCTTAACCCTTTTACCCCTGGAGACACAATTGGACTGGCTTAAGTCATTGATTTCCAGAATAGTCCATTGTTTTTCGGGGGTTGACAAGTTAAAGTGAAATGCAAGTCGCATTGGGTAAAATTTCTTGGGTCAGGTGTGTGACATCACAATCAGGCTCATAGAATAATAAAAATATATTTTATTAATTTATGTACTCAAGAGTTATTTTAAACAGAAAATATACAATGTGTGTTCATTACACAGGACTTTGCTAGCAAAGCACATACAAGTTTCACACCATTATTATTAAGGTCAGTTAAAATCAAGAGACATTTAAATTGTGACATAAAAATCCATTTATTTCAGATGGATTATTGTAAAATAATAGACCAGATAAGCAAGTGACCAAATTTTAGTTGGCAGCGAGAAGAAATACAGAGTTAACCACATCTTGCTGTACTATAGAAATTGTCATTTAAAAATTAACTCTTTCAACTCAGTTTGAATTATGAAAAATAACTGATTTCAATTTTTTCAATCTTAATAATTTTAAAGCAATATGAGCTGTCATAGGTGAAGATTTTTATGTGCCCACTTTATGTAATATTTTATCTCATATCCCAAAGAAATCATCTGGTGGTTAGAATACAAATATATATGTATGATTGCAACATTTTTGCCAAATTTGACCCGCAATGTCAGGTATTTTTTCCATCATTAGTTTGAGCATTGCAAATTAACTTTGGGTCATTTAACAGTTATGTTGTTTTGATTTTGGCAATGTCAGTAATCATTTCAGGATAACGTTAAAGAATGGACAAAATTCTTCTAGTGACCGGGTATTTTATTCATATATTCATCCTATATGATTCAGGTATTTAAAATAGCGTTGAAAAGCACATAATTTACATAATTATTTCCAATAAAAATATGTCCTGTATTGTATTTTAAAAGTAAATATGAAAAAAAAACATAAAAATATGCCGACTTTAACATACACCGATTATATCAAGGGCATACATTGCTGATAGACCGAGCGTGTAAAGGACAGAGATCCCCTGACCGAATTACCAAGCACATTTGATATGGCAAAAGAGTTTATCTGAAAGGTCATTGCATACGGAAAAACATGGATTTTTTAAGGTACAGGAAAACTTAAATTCTAATGAAAAAAATAGTTTTGAAAAGAAGATTTTTTGCAATGTTTCATGTGTTTGATAATGTATTTGAACACCCATTTTATCATATTCTCGTCTATATGTCATGGGATAAAAATCAACATTGTGACAGCTTATATCCCTTTAAGCTATTCTACAAAGAAAGTAAAGGAGAAGATCCGAAGTGATGAACTCTTTTGGTCACTGAAGGAACACCTATTAACATTTTTAAGGTTGTGGCTACTAGAGAGATTCCATGCCTTCCTAGAGTATGCATATAATATATACGTGTAATTGTTAAAACATAGCAAAATCTTAGAACACATATTCATTACACTTGTTGACTTTTTGATGAACTTTTTTATAAACAAAAATAATATTAACTTGACCAACATTAAAATCAATAATCTACAGCACAGATGAAGTAAATAATGTGTTTAATGAGTTACCATGACAACAATTACATCGGTTCTTCACATGAAATGCATACATAGTTAATAATCATGTGAATTTTAAACAATGACACAGGACTTATGACATCAAAGTGTAATGTACATTGTAGAAAGGACAATTCAACATAGTCAACTTCAGATTTCAATCATTTTGAGAATGTGTTTATTTTTCATGTTTGGAAAACTTGGAAGGAAATTAATACAATTTTGTCTAAAAATTTGAACAGTGACACCTACACCTACTTCACCTAAAGACCACCTCACTTAGGAAACACCTCTGTTTTATAGCATAAATTGTCAGTCTCTAGATAAATATCTAATAAGAAGAGAACCTCCCTTACAGACCACCTCACTTAGGAGACACTTCTGTTTTAAAGCATAAATTGTCAGTCTCTAGATAAATATCTGGTAAGAAGAGAACCTCCCCTACAGACCACCTCACTTAGGAGACACCTCTGTTTTAAAGCATAAATTGTCAGTCTCTAGATAAATATCTAATAAGAAGAGAACCTTCCCTACAGACCACCTCACTTAGGAGACACCTCTGTTTTAAAGCATAAATTGTCAGTCTCTAGATAAATATCTGGTAAGAAGAGAACCTCCCCTACAGACCACCTCACTTAGGAGACACTTCTGTTTTAAAGCATAAATTGTCAGTCTCTTGATAAATATCTAATAAGAAGAGAACCTCCCCTACAGACCAACTCACTTAGGAGACACCTCTGTTTTAAAGCATAAATTGTCAGTCTCTTGATAAATATCTGGTAAGAAGAGAACCTTCCCTACAGACCACCTCACTTAGGAGACACTTCTGTTTTAAAGCATAAATTGTCAGTCTCTTGATAAATATCTAATAAGAAGAGAACCTCCCCTACAGACCACCTCACTTAGGTGACAAGCTCACATTTCAGACCACAAGATTTCAGTCTATTGATAAATATCTACTAAAATTATAAGTACAGAAGTGAGAAGCTCACTCAGGTGACCACCTCACTAATCACTATTATCAAAGCACTTTGAGCCAGTCAGTTAGGTGTATAAATAGTAAGGTTCCACAGTATTTTTTGGCTAAGTTATGGTATATACAAATAAATTCATATACAAATGTAGTTCTTGTTCAGAAACAGAGAAAGATGAAAAAGCAGGTTAATGATTTCTTTCAAAATATTTTGTAAAAAGCACTATAATTAGTATAATAATAAGACGTCATTTTTATTCAATATACACAATGTATCTGTTTAATACATGGAAATTTGGTTACAACAGACAGTTTGGTACGTGAGAGCAGATAATTCTAGGAATGATTCTAGCAATGGGTCATAATGATATCTAAGAGTAAGACCTCAAGTTAACCAAAATAAAAACACCAAAAGTTGTGACTTTTACCAAGCATTGGTGTACATGTAACAAGTGAGAAAATATATGTTAAAACTGAGGTTCTTTGTCATGACAAACTAAAGAACTCTCAATGTATGAGTCCATAGCAAAGGTACAAATTTTGGCATTGTAGTAGAGTTTGTTTCAAGATTCAAGATTTCAAGATTTATTAAATCACTCTCAACAGGCCAAGTTGATGGCATAGAGATATGCAACATGTAAATGATAAATACGATAAAGGTTGACAGTAGATATCATTAGTTAGCAGAAATGTGTGTCTTGCATCATGGTGACATATAATTTGTTTGTTTGTTGTTGTTTAACGTCCCACTCAAGAATATTTCACTCATATGGAGACGTCACCAAATGCCGGTGAAGGGCTTCAAATTTTGGCCTATGCTCGGCACTTACGGCCATTGAGCAGTGAGGGTTCTTTAACATGCCGACACCTACTGTGACACGGGACCATGGTTTTTACTGTCTCATCCGACAGACAGGAAACCAACCTGCCGCCGGCTGGACTCGAACTCACGACCTCACGATCAAGAGTCGAACGCGCTACCGACTGAGCCAGGCCGGCTCTGGTGACATATAAAGCAATATTGTATAACATATACAATACTGTACACAATATAAGTACATGTATACAATACACAGCTACATTGTATAACATATACAATACTATAGACATTACATATATACAATATATAGCTACACTGTATAACATATACAATACTGTAGACATTACATATATACAATATACAGCTACACTGTATAACATATACAATATTGTAGACATTACATATATACAATATACAGCTACACTGTATAACATATACAATACTGTAGACATTACATATATACAATATACAGCTACACTGTATAACATATACAATACTGTAGACATTACATATATACAATATACAGCTACACTGTATAACATATACAATACTGTAGACATTACATATATACAATATACAGCTACACTGTATAACATATACAATACTGTAGACATTACATGTATACAGCTACACTGTATAACATATACAATACTGTAGACATTACATGTATACAGCTACACTGTATAACATATACAATACTGTAGACATTACATGTATACAGCTACACAGTATAACATATACAATACTGTAGACATTACATGTATACAGCTACACAGTATAACATATACAATACTGTAGACATTACATGTACATGTATACAATATAAAGCTACATTGCATAACATATACTAAAGAGTACACTAAAGAAATACATATACACTATAGTTACATTGTATATACATTATAGTAACATTATTTACATGCCACAACATATGTTGCCTAAACTGAGATAAACAAGCTCGATTTACATTGTTTTATATATCTACAGGTATACATACAAATTACAATTTATGATGCTTTTTTATCTGTCATGTTTTTATTAATATTTTCTTTCGAAAATAATCAGTTTATGATGCAAAGTTTAAATGCCAAGAGAAACAACAATTTTACTAGTATAGGAGACACCACGGCAGCAGTGCAGTACAATTCGTTGCTGTAGTAGGCTATATGGATTAGAACTGCCGAGTCCAAACCCCGAAGTGTAATTATCACTTACCTCAAATCGTGGGAAAGCTATATCCACGTAGCTATTAGTTGACCCGAATGATATCCCTCCTCTCCTTCCAAGTGCATAAGGTGGTACATCCAAGTCTAACGGAAGGGAATTCAGGGGTGCACATGCACAGACTTCCATAGTAATAATTAACTCCACAGTTTCAATTCATTGATGTCAACTTTTACGGTGCAATCTAAAATTAATAGTCCGAATCGGAAACGGATTCGAGAACCGACGCATTCGAGTCGCTAAAATTGATTTTCTTCAATACAGGTTGTGTTTAAGTGTATGGTTAGTATTTACTTAAATATACGGGAAATTGGTGCCTCTCGCAAAATGAAATGAAACTGAGGCCAACAATTTAGATTCATTTATTTCAATTAATAACTTTCTCCACTTAAAAGAATGTTAGAGTTTCACAACAGAGATATGAGTTTATGACGATAGACACTTCAATACATGTATGTGTGTATCTATGTATAGTCCTATGTAGTTACATATTACCGGTATATACTGGAATTCACACGAACCACTCCGTAAGAATAATATTCAACTCTGGATTTTTGTTATGTAATGGGTTTTATTTAGTTTAATCAGAGACATATATAACACACATATGTTATAGGCCTATATGTCTCTGGTTTAATTTACTTAGAATCGGTATATTAAAATACAAACAATCTTAAATTTATGCCCTGATATGGGCAAAAAAAGCAATTTTGTTAGAAGCGATATCGCTATTATTAGAAATGATATAAGGTACGCAATTTCATCCATTCGTGTTTTTTTTTTTACAAACTCAAGGCTTATCCGAATTATTCTTAATTTTTTATGTATTGTCATTTATCTATATGCCGACATATATATTATTTCAATATTTTGTTTTACACTCCTTAATTTACTCGGCTAAAAATGGAAACTCGTATTTAAATAGGCCTATATCACTCTTGCTATTTAAAGGTAAGTTTCGTATTAACAATACGTGTATATGAAACAAAGTATTTTAGGACAACAAATTACCGGCGATACCAAATGAAGATCACGGGAGAGATCAAGAACTGAAATAGACGAATCTAAACTTTATGTATTAGTTTAGAAATTCACATCTCGTTCGTATGGAATACGTGTACGTGTATATTAAAAGTTATAATGCATTTCATCGAAATTTGAAAAAAAGAGCTTTGTTGTCAATAGTCCCATTGTTCTCTGCGCGACAGTTAACTTGTGGAAATGGTAACCGTAATTCGGTTGATACTAAATTAAGACCCTAGAAGAATTTAACTTTAAGTTTTGTAGGCCTAGATTACAATTGTGGTGTTTACAAAAATATAAGTTGAAGACCATTTGATTCTGGGGGGCGGCAGACTTTGGAAATAAATATTCTGGCCTTGAACATACTGAAATTAAATAATCTGTCGCCAGATGAAAATAAATTATCCACAAAATTCGCAGCCTCCCCTAGTTACAGTTGCAACGAAGAAGGTACTTTACTAATAAAATCAAAATAGTAAAATAACCCCTTCGCTGCAGCCGTAACTATCCCCCACCTCAGAATCAAATGGTCGCCCCCTAAGCACGAATAGGGGAAATAAAGCGAGTTCTTCATTTAGTGTCACCGCCATGTCAGATGAAAAGTCTTCATACTGCAGATGTATATCATGACGATATGTTGTTTAATCATTATTTGCTTATTCAACATCTTTAATCTAGTTCTGAAGCAAAAAGAGTTGCAAGTATCGCCACATGTGCGATTCCGGATCTACTGTTGCCATACGCATCCCAAACGGTGTTTAGTTGGATCGATACAACAAAGCGAAAGTAGATTTGTCATTTAGCATTTCTGTCGTCGCAAACATAAAAGTTTTCCTACTGATTTCGGAACTGATCTTAATAAAATTAAGACAACACCTCACCGAAACTTCCCTAGAATTTGAAATGGGTAAGTATGTCGGGTATTAAGTATATACATTTATTTTACATTTACAAACAAGAAACATGATGACATGTGTCTACATGGTGCAAAACACAACAGGTATTTCCTCGATAACGTTGTCAGTAACGACAACTAAATTGCCATTTTGTCTTATTCACTAAACAGTATATTATAATTAATTTAGTTGAAATTTACAGTAGCTGGTTTAGGACACGGAAGTTATTTTATTTAATCTCGTTATGTAACAAGACAAATAGGCCAACTGCCTTACTTGGAATCGAACCTAGGACCCCAGATTTACAAATCTGCAGGACACAGTTGCACAATAGGTTGTTAAATTTAATGAGACGTTAACCAATGATAACCAATGGCCTAACTGTTGATTAACTTTAATAATATTTATGCAACCGGGTCCTGGTGCTCCATTATTAAAGGGGAAACCTTACTATACTATGGCTCAAATGTCAAGAAGTTCATATCGGCTGTATTTTCGAATTAAATAAAAATACATGTAGTCCCAACACTTAATATATTCATACAAAACGATCCTCCGAAAATTTTTATCGCTTGAAAGTTTGTCGGATTCGCATTTTTTCGTTCATAATACGCGGAAATACATACTCTATGGAAGATCAACACTGGCAATATGGCCTCTGCAGCTACGTCATTTTAACACAGGAGCTATTGTATACCACTGAAAATGATGACGTAATACGCAAAGAAACTTGCGGAGGTACGTTCGGAGTATAATAAAGTATGTGAAACTTCCGAAAATATACAAAGATAAAGCAGACGAAACTTTCACAAGTGTCGATTCATTTGCACTTATAATATACATTGTATATAATAAGATCTACATTCTACACATAATTTTCTTAAACTATAAAAGTTTCTTAAAAGTTTCACGGGATTTTCAAAGAATAATGTTATTTTTATTGGGGTACTCTAGTGCATTAATTGACTGTGCAAGCAATGTGCCAGATCAATCTGAAGAATTTCCGCGCGTGACTTTTAATTTATTTTACGTCAGCAGTTTGTGAGCTCACACATACTGCTCCCTGTTTACGTTGACGTCTACGTGCCGCCATATTAGACGGTGAAAATCCTATAGTAATACCCGTGTACTTTGAACTATCGACATATTTGAATTCATGGGTTTTAGACAAACCATTTCTTAAGCGATAAAACATTCCGGAGGGTCGATTCAAACATTATTGACACAGACTGTTTATGTAGAAATTTATATTTAGTTTGGAAACAGGGTCAGTTTCAAATTCTTGACTTTTGAGCCATACTATAGCTCAAGCTAGTAGGAACACCATATTACTGACCCTGACACATTTACATGTCATGTGAAAAGTTACAAATTACATAAATTGATTCAACCTAGTCCTATCATAAAAGTCTTGATTGGTTCAAATTGTTTTCTTTCAACATTTTTTACCCAATATTTATTTTGACTGTTTATCAATAAAAAACGTTGAAACCAAAGAATTTCAGAATTTGAACAATGAAAGCTGATATTATAGGACAAGATTCATTACTTGAACCCAGACTGAACTCAAATAGAACCCAGATATAAATATTTCTGTTTGTTCCACAAAGGTTTAACTTTGAAAATATTTGAAACAGAAGAGAACAAACATATATATATATATATACAATGAGTTAAACAACATAAGTAAATAGAACAAAATAAGAGTGTCATAACCCTATATCCCCCCTCCCCTCAAGTATAAGCTACCAATATTTGTATAATCTCCATGTAGTAAATTGCAAAGACAGAATTAACCTTAATTACTTTGGGGATTCTGTCATGGGACATTTTCTTATACTGTTTTTACTGACCTAGAAAACGACCCACAACAGAATACCTAAAGGGATGAAATAAACCTCTAAATATACATTTTATTAGTGATGAGGGAACACAGTGTTGTATACTTTATGATTAGCATTGAAAAACAGTATATATCAATATGTATATAATATAGTTTTATAATTTCATGTCACTTATAATGTTACTTCATGTCATAAATCAGAATCATGAGTGCCAGCCTGGGTGACAGTGGTTTGGCCAGATCAGTGGGATGCCTCAGTGGATGGCGATATAGGGGACTTTGGCACATTGTTGTTCACATTAGTTGCTGTTGGACAGGTATTATTGAAGGTGAATGAAGGATGTTCTGGATGGTGTTGATTACGTTGTGATTTATATCTTGTTATGCATGATTCAGTTGTGTAGGTTGTATAGTTACAGTGGCAATGAAGAAGGTATTTATTAGATATAGGTTGTAAAGTTGGCTTAATGTTCAGAAGAACAGCAGTTGTGGTAATCAGTATATTTGGCGACAGTTGGTGTCACCACAGCAGGAGGTGGCGTAGTTTTATTAACAACAGGTGATTTCAAATTATCAGTCTGTTCATGAGAGGTTAAATCGTTTTCCTTGCATGGGTCTGTTGTGAGACTTCTAAATTTTTTATGCAATATCATCCTCAATATTTTTTGTTTAATATGGTATTTTCACAGGCACATATTTACGAAGACTCAAACTATCTTATTGAACAATTATGGTATATGTGTATCCCATTTCAGTGGGTGGGGACCTGCTTGGTTCCGAATACATACATGGTCGCCAACTGTAAGGAGCAGAAGGATTTTGGTGTGTTCTATTAAGCATTCACCTGTTTGTGTTTGTTGGTTAGGCATTAAAAGCTTTTTCCAAATGAGTAATATCTTCTGCCATGTGTTACGTGGTTTGCATTTTCCAGGTGAAGTGGGGATAGAATATTTGATTGGATTGCCAAATATACACTTAGATGGGCAAAGTTGAGTGTTCCTATATTGCAGTATTGCTCTTTGAAAAGAATGTGTCAAGATCTCCTGTATAATTAGTGTTACAAGCACTGAGTCTTTTTATTATCTCCATGCCAACCTCTGCTCAGCAATTGCTGTGTGGGAACACAACAGAAGACAAGCAGTGGTGTTGGTACACTCTCCAGTCCTTTACGAGCTGACCAGTAGCTGTGGATATGAATAATGACGGACATTTCCACTCATTAAGTCATTGCTGTGTTCCTCCTTGGTGATCAGCATGTAGTAAATACAGTACTTCACTTCAAAGTGACGTAGGTACACTACACAATTCTTGTAGAGTATGACCCCATCAAGAGTATGTAAGTGTTCTGGAAACTAGAATTATTTCTCCCGTATGTGTGGGAATTCATTGCAGGAATCGTGTGACTCTGCATGGATAAGCTGACAATACGTAGCATCTGGCAATGCAAGCTGGGTCATATAGCCACAGATACGTTTTAGTAGTTGGAAAGTCATTGTTGGTGTGATATTTGGGACATGGATGTACACTGTTGTGATCTCTGAAATCCAGCAAAGTCTACAATATCTTCAGCAAATATGAATTTTTGGGGGTTTAAAGTAATGCCATTGTGACCACAAATGTTGAGCTGCTGAACCACTTGAAAGAAGGTGTCTTGCAGATTTTCTATCCAAAGAAGAACGTCATCAACACATTTGGTTTTGTTTGGTTTGCATTGATTTAATCTTATCATCAAGTGGATCCATTGCCAGATAAGACGTAACCTTGTGTAACAGTTTTGTATTGGTATCTGCCCCAAGGGGTAATGAATGTAGTAAGATGGCATTAGAAGCATTGTAATGAAGTTTTGTTAGCTCATCAAGCCCTGAAAAACAATGGACTCCTATGTAAATCAGTGACTTGGACCAGTCCAAATGTGTATTTAGGGGTAAATGGTTTAACCTCCGAAACACAGGTTAATAAAATCCCATTAATGAATCAAGGTGATAGGATAATAGATAATTGCTTTAATCCAAATTTGAATTAAACATTAGCTTGATTAGATATATGTGTTGTCCAATAAGAATGGAAAATGTGTGAACAGAAAATTGTGATTGTCTCAAATTTTGGATATCTCAAAGTAAATGGGATGATCCTATGAAGTTTAAGATAATGAAATGAGACTACATTTTTATGTATTTTTTGTATTTATAAATATAAACCATTTAAACCCTACAGGCCATAATAGACTGATCTAAACAGTAGAAAAGTTCATACCAACTAGATACTTAGAGTTGAAGGTTAATATTGTATTTGACTTAAATAAGCACACATTTGTATTGCAGATAGATCTACCAGAATCAAGAATTTGCAAGATAAGTTGAATTGTTTACCAGAAAGCAAGATCAAAGAAATTGAGAGATTGATTGGTATTTTTCCTTTGATTAATAAAATGACTTTTTTATAATTATTTTGTAGTCTGTCTGTGTGAACAATACATATTCAACAGAGCTGAAATGAATACTGACAAGAGGTGTCAGAAGACAACTTTAAAGCTTGCAGAAATGGGTGTAAATTATCAAAATAGGTATTTGACCCACAGCTGTCAGGTTTTAAGGTCAAAGGACTTGTAAATATTTTGATTCCTTCAGCTCAGGTTAAAAATTTTGAAAAGTAGGTCAAAGTCTAAGGTCAAGGTCATTAAGTCAAAAGTTAAGGTACCAAATGAAAGCTATTGATATTTCTTATATAGATTTCTTATGACCAGAGCTTTCATTTGGTGTCTCGACTTTTGACTTAATGACCTTGACCTCAGACTTTGACCAATGTTTGAAAAAAACATTTTTTTCTTGGCTATATCTTATAAACAATGATGGATAGGCCTATGATATTTCACATATATGTTTCTTATGGCTAGAGCTGTCATTTGGTATCTTGACTTTTGAATTAGTGAACTTGACCTTAAACTTTTACTTTTGTTTCGTAACTTTTAGCCTGAGCCAAAGGAATCAAAATATTCATCATACCATGACCTTAAAACCTGACAATTGTAGGTCAAACACCTATTTTTGATATTTAAACCAATTTTTGGTGAGCTTTGTTTTCTCCTGACAACTCTTCTTTGTATAATCAGTATTATCTAATTATCATTCTAATTTTAAATTTTACCTTTTATAATCACAAAGAAATACTTTGTTTAACAATTGACTTGTCAGATCTGATTTACAAGTGACTTTTCAGATCTGTTTTACACTTGACTTGATTTATTTTACAAATGACTTGATCTGTTTTACAAATGACTTGATCTGTTTTACAAATAACATGATCTGTTTTACAAATGATTTGATCTGTTTTACAAATGACTTGATCTGTTTTACAATTATTTGATCTAGTTCACAAATGACTTAATGTGTTTTACAAATGACCTGATCTGTTTTACAATTATTTGATCTAGTTCACAAATGACTTAATGTGTTTTACAAATGACCTGATCTGTTTTACAAATTATTTGATCTGTTTTACAAATGACTTGATCTATTTTACAAATGACTTGATCTGTTTTACAATTATTTGATCTAGTTCACAAATGACTTAATGTGTTTTACAAATGACTTGATCTGTCTGACAAATGACTTGATCTGTTTTACAAATTATTTGATCTGTCTTACAAATGACTTGATCTGTTTTACAAATGATTTGATCTGTTTTACAAATGACTTGATCTGTTTTACAATTATTTGATCTAGTTCACAAATGACTTAATGTGTTTTACAAATGACCTGATCTGTTTTACAAATTATTTGATCTGTCTTACAAATGACTTAATGTGTTTTACAAATGACTTAATGTGTTTTACAAATGACTTAATGTGTTTTACAAATGACCTGATCTGTTTTACAAATGACTTGATCTGTCTTACAAATGACTTGATCTGTTTTACAAATTATTTGATCTGTTTTACAAATGACTTGATCTGTTTTACAAATTATTTGATCTGTTTTACAAATGACTTGATCTATTTTACAAATGACTTGATCTGTTTTACAAATGACTTGATCTATTTTACAAATGACTTGATCTGTTTTACAAATTATTTGATCTGTTTTACAAATGACTTGATCTGTTTTACAAATTATTTGATCTGTTTTACAAATGACTTGATCTATTTTACAAATGACTTGATCTGTTTTTACAAATTATTTGATCTAGTTCACAAATGACTTAATGTGTTTTACAAATGACCTGATCTATTTTACAAATGACTTAATCTGTTTTACAAATGGCTACCTTTTTGACTTGATCTGTTTTACAAATGGCTACCTTTTTGACTTGATCTGTTTTACAAAATTTAATAAAGAAGTTATGTAACTTACAATGTATATAATTGTTTATATGCTATGATATTTGTGTAATCCACTATGCTACTTATGGTCAGGAAACTGAAAGATGTGACTGAGCTTTCTGATGATTATGATAAACTCTCATCGTTCATTTTGTATTCTTTGTTGCTTTGTTACCAATTTTTCAGTTACATATAGTAAAATTTTGATGAGTAGGAGTTCAAGGGACCACATAAACAAATTTGAAATATCAGGACATCGACTCATGGATGGTAACCAAGAATCCTGCGTTTTAGTTCCAGAGGTGTATATGACTGCTTCAAATGCTTTAAGACATAAAACATTGCTGAAATAAATGTAGTTTTCATTATTTTTAAAATATTGATTGTTTTTGAGGTGAAGCATGGAGCAATTTCAAACACATGTAAATTTTGACTTCAGAGTATTTGTTTTTTTATAAAATGGGCCCCAAAATTTATTTTAAACATTGAAAAATTTGATTCATAAAAGTTCAAATTATAAAATGTTTATAAGTAGCCATTAATAGCAAAATTATTTGTGACTTTGTCAATTGTTCCCATGGTTACCATACATTGAATCAGTAAAAATAAACCTGGTTAACATACATGGAATCAGTAAAAATAAACATGCTTACCATACAATGAATCAGTAAAAATAAATCTGGCTTACGTATATTGAATCATTAAAAATACTTTCCTGTTGCTAGTAAACTGGCAGACATTCCTACAAAATGAGCTTAGGTTAAAGTAAAGGTCTGTCCCTCATTTACTAGATTGATACATGTTAACCACTCTGCCATGGAGGCCACCTGTCTTTGCTTTAAAAGTGTCAAAAATTACAATAACTGATAATTATAAGTTTAGCAGGTTTTTACTGTTTAATTAAATCTGTAACATTTTTCACTTGCAGGCACTGAACAGACTGATGTTCAGCCATTGTCTCCAAAGTCTGATACCAGTGACATGCCAGTGTTTCATAGAACAGGACCACCAAACAGGGCATCGTAAGTATTTGGTTATGGAGGATCAACTGTCCGTAGTTTGATAAAACTTGCCGTAGCTCTTTCAGTGGTCAATGGTTTGTTAAAGTGAAATGTGATAAAACAATTATCTCAATACTTTTGGCTTTTGATATGAGGATTTATGGAGTACAAAAAAATATCAACATCAATATTGCTTTTGTACTCCATAAATATAGGATCTCTTTACAGGGGTTTCCATTCATATCACATTTATGATACAAGTTTTGAATTTTCCATTTTGTGAGCCTTTTGGCAAGAAAAAATGGAATATTCATAATGAGTATCATAAATGTAATATGAATGGAAACTTGTGACAGATTCTTTTTATCATATGATCTAACACATGCAATTTAAACAACATTTTCTGATGACTGGGGCATGAAATTTTATATTCTCCTTTCTGTAACCAAATTAATCCAACAAGGTCAAATCCTTATGCAGAAATAAGTAGGCCTACATTAATGTTTTAATACATACATTTAAAGTTGAACTTTAAATTATTATTAACATCAGAGCATACCTGAACAAATATTGAATTTAGAAAAATTGCTAATTTGAATACAATAAAATGAATTATCTAAGCAATATGTTTTATTTGGTTGTTGCCATTCAAGTGACATCACAAACACATCACTGAAAACCTTCAAGAATAAAGTCTGCATATGTAGTAAATAAAAGTAGATCAGTTTTTCACACGTTAGCCAATCAAATTGCGACTTTATTATATGTGTGACATATAAAATATTTATGTAATCTGTTAAAATGCACAGATCTTATGATAAATTCTCATATCAAACCACAAATAGTGCAATAACTGTATTATATTGATTATGGATGACATAAAATTGACATTTTCTTCATAGAAAAATAAACAGGAGAAATGTACAAACAGTTGATGTATACAGACTTGTCATTGAGGTCTCACAATTAAACATGAGTTTTAAGTTTAAAACATTTGAAATAACACTGACTAAACGTCCTTCCGACTCCATCACTGAATACCCACTGCCATTCGTAAACTCTCTGAAATCAATAATTCATATCTTGTAGAATAGTAACACATGTAATAGAATTAAATTATTTCAAATACAGAATGCTGTGTATAAGATAAGTTTTTATACATTCTGATTTTTTATGTACTTTTATTCTATTCTATTTATTTTACTTATTGTTGAGAATAAAAATATATATACTGGTATTCCCATTTAAAGGTCTGTAGTAAACTTTCACACTTTTAGTGCATCTCAAATTTGGATTATAAATAATTGATTGATATGATCTAGTGATATAGTACGTAGTAAATCTTGTCCATTAATAAATTAATTTATAAAGATCAATATCACATACTGATACACAGGTCACACAGATACAAAGTCAATATCAATACTGATACACAGATTATCACTGTATTTTACGGCCTATAGGTTGATATTTTTTTTCTCCAATGTTGTGAGATATTCAATATCAATTCCTTACTCGAATACCACAGGGGCCTACTCCAAACACGCATCACTTAATAGGACTATCCTCGTGTGTGCGTAATGCACTGTGTTCATAATCAAGTGACAAAATAATGATCACAATATCATTGATCAAGACTGTGTCAGAAACTGCGTGATAAAAATACATTACTGACAGTTTACACAGATCAAAGTTGAAGTCTTCATTCATTCAGGACACTACAAGATGGACACATAAGGATCGCGCGGCAGTCTTTGATATTGGGAAAGTTTAGGAAAAGGTGTTACATAAATTAATTACTGAGTATAATTGTTTGACAATTGCAGTAGCATAATAATTTAGGTCAATGTAAGGATAAGACAAGGATTGAGGTCGCTTTCTGATTTAACATTTGACAGGTAACATAATGGCGATGCTTGTATACATATCAGTATAATATAAGTGATGTTAAATATATATATATGATGCACTTACTGAAAATACGATCACTCTGATTATTTTAATAGACCATCGTGTTAGCACCAGTAATTAAACATAAACATGCAATTTCTGTGTTCTCCCATTACCATCTTTGATACACAGATCACCTATCCCCCATATCGACTATAGGCATAAAATACTTACACAGATCAATATCACTTACTGATACACACAATATCACTGATACACAGATATCACTTACTATACACAATACACTGATACACAGATCAATACACTGATAGATCAATATATCACAGATCAATTCACTTACTGATACTCAATATCACATACTGATACACACAATATCACTTACTGATACACAGATCAATATCACTTACTGATACACAGATGAATATCACATACTGATACACAGATCAATATCACATACTGATACACAGATCAATATCACATACTGATACACAGATCAATATCACATACTGATACACAGATCAATATCACTTACTGATACACAGATCAATATCACATACTGATACACAGATCAATATCACATACTGATACACAGATCAATATCACATACTGATACACAGATCAATATCACTTACTGATACACAGATCAGAGAAAATTGTGGTTTCTTTTATATGAACTGTGTATCTAACCACAAAACCTTCCACACAATTTTGTATTACTGTAAATGAGTAAAATTTCTCATGGATGGTTAAAAGAACCTATGCCATAAAATTGAAAATGATTAATATGTGATAAAAAAATAAATAAAAAAAACAAACAAATTACCGTTGATAGTAAACAGACTGGTACCCAGCACAAGAAATAAAAGTTAGAAAAAAAACCCCAAGGTTCCCTGTTACAGAAGCATATCATAAAGAAGAACGGAGCATTATTATCAGGAGTCCTTAGTGTATGTCATTTTATGGCTCTTCTCCTGTTGCTGATCATATGTCAATGTCCATGTATGTGATGTATTTAATGAATGTCCATTTAAGAAATAGATGGCAATAGATGTTGTACCACTGTAAGATCCCCTGGGTAGTTACATTTGTTATATCTCAGAAGTTTGAAATGAGTGTTGCGTTCTTTACAGGAATACATTTCATCACAGAATATCAGCAGACGAGCTACAGGAAGAATTCTATAACATGACACACATACAAAGAGGGAAGGCCTTAATCATAAACAATAAAAAGTTCACAGCAAAAAATGATGGAATAACATTGTCAACAAGAGATGGCAGTGAGCATGATGCATCATCCATGTTTCAGAGATTTTTGGAAAAGGGTTTTAATGTTTCCATAGAGCATGATTTAAAAAAGGGTGAAATCATTGACAGTCTTACAGAGTGTATGTTTCTTTTGTTTGAGTCATTGCTAATATAGAATTATTGATAAAATTAACAATAACTCGCACACATACATGAGGTTTTGATTAGACTTTGAGTCAGTTCTAAGACTCTCTAACACAGGCAATGGCTGTTTATTCAGAAGGCACCATTATTGTGAGCTCCACATACAACTTTCTAACACTTTAACATCAACTTCACATCAGATTTTCTAGCACTCCACCATCAGCTTCACATAAGATTTTCTAGCACTCCACCATCAGCTCCACATCAGATTTTCTAGCACTCCACCATCAGCTTCACATAAGATTTTCTAGCACTCCACCATCAGCTTCACATAAGATTTTCTAGCACTCCACCATCAGCTCTACATCAGATTTTCTAGCACTCCACCATCAGCTTCACGTAAGATTTTCTAGCACTCCACCATCAGCTTTACATAAGATTTTCTAGCACTCCACCATCAGTTCCACATACAACTTTCTAACACTTTAACATGAACTTCACATCAGATTTTCTAGCACTCCACCATCAGCTCCACATAAGATTTTCTAGCACTCCACCATCAGCTTCACATAAGATTTTCTAGTACTCCACCATCAGCTCCACATAAGATTTTCTAGCACTCCACCATCAGCTCCACATAAGATTTTCTAGCACTCCACCATCAGCTTCACATAAGACTTTCTAACATTCATCGTCAGCTCCTTATAAGACTTTCTCACACTCCACCATCAACTCCACATACAACTTTCTAACATTCACTGTCAGCTCCACATAAGACTTTCTTACACTCCACCATCAGCTCCATATAAGACTTTCTTACACTCCACCATCAGCTCCATATAAGACTTTCTTACACTCCACCATCAGCTCCACATAAGACTTTCTTACACTCCACCATCAGCTCCATATAAGACTTTCTTACACTCCACCATCAGCTCCATATAAGACTTTCTTACAATCCACCATCAGCTCCACATAAGATTTTCTTACACTCCACCATCAGCTCCACATAAGACTTTCTTACACTCCACCATCAGCTCCATATAAGACTTTCTTACACTCCACCATCAGCTCCACATAAGACTTTCTTACACTTCACCATCAGCTCCATATAAGACTTTCTTACACTCCACCATCAGCTCCACATAAGACTTTCTTACACTCCACCATCAGCTCCACATAAGACTTTCTTACACTCCACCATCAGCTCCATATAAGACTTTCTTACACTCCAACATCAGCTCCATATAAGACTTTCTTACACTCCACCATCAGCTCCACATAAGACTTTCTTACACTCCACCATCAGCTCCACATAAGACTTTCTTACACTCAACCATCAGCTCCATATAAGACTTTCTTACATTCCACCATCAGCTCCACATAAGACTTTCTAACATTCACTGTCAGCTCCACATAAGACTTTCTTACACTCCACCATCAGCTCCATATAAGACTTTCTTACACTCCACCATCAGCTCTACATAAGACTTTCTAACATTCACAATCAGCTCCACATGACTCTCTAATACTTCAGCATAAGCCCCACATAAGACTCTAATACTTCAGCTAATCATAAGACTTTCTAGCTATTCAACATGAGTTTCACATCAGACTTTCTAACACTCTTCCATAAGCTCAACATAAACTTTCTAACATTCACCATCAGCCCCACATCAGACTTTCTTACATGTCACCATCAGCTCCACATCAGACTTTCTTACATGCCACCATCAGCTCCACATCAGACTCTCCAACACCCAACATGTGCTCCACATAAGACTCTCCAACACCCCAACATGTGTTATACATCAGACTTTCTTACATGCCACCATCAGCTCCACATCAGACTTTCTTACATTCCACCATCAGCTCCACATAAGAATCTCTAACACTCCACCATGAACTCCACATAAGGTTCTCTAATACTTCACCATGAGCTCGACATTAGACCGTCTAATACTTTGCCATGATTACATGTACATGTACTATTATTGTTGTTTCAAATAGAATCCCTTTTATCCGTGAGCTATTTCAATCATGCATTGTCTATGGTCCATCATAAATTTTCACTTTTTGGACTTCTTTTCCGAAACCACTTAAGGGATTTTGAAGAAACATGACAGGGAGCAAGTACTTAAAGTCTTTCACATATTTGTGTTTTTCAGCTAGATTGATTCAGGGATGGATCCATTGTCAAGTGAATGGGTCCAGAATGAACCCTTCTTTGAAAACCCTCTCCAGAACTGCTGCATGAAAATTTGAAAAACAATTTTGACATGTTTTTTTCCAGATTTTCTCATTTTCATTTTCATGGTTGACTCTGGTGCATTCATTTTATGTGTTTTACCAGTAGTTACTGAAAGCAATGCTTTTGTCAGAGACTTTTGCTGAAACCTAATTTTTAGAATTTTTAGGTCACCTGAGCTGAGAGCTCATGGTAACCTATTGCGATCGCTTTTTGTCCGGTTTGTTGTGCTTCGTGCACATTTTGGACTTCTTCTCAAGAACCAGTGGACCAATTTTAACCAAACTTGGCATATAGCATCCCCATATGCAGCTACATAAAGTTTGCGAACGGAAAAGGGATTGGATTAGTAGGGGCCCTAATAGGGGCCAAAAAGGACCAAAACTTCGTACATCTTAAAAAATCTTCTCATGAACCAATGATTAGATGACTTTAAAATTTTGTATGCATGATGGTTGAGTCAATATCGATAAAGTTGTGAACGAAATTGAAATCTGTCCATAAACGAACCACTAGGGGGCGCTTCAGTGACACAGGGTACAATTGTATTACAAAGTGTTTAATAACTCAAAACTGATCAACTTTTTGTATACAAAGATAAATGAGAAAGTTGTTAGAAATTATCTGAGGATCATTTTGACAAAATTACAAGGTCATGGAGTCAAAGGCCAAGATCACAGACACCTAAGTAAATGGAAATTTTTTTGACATTTTCTACTACTTTTCCAGAACCATAGGACCAATTTGAACCAAACTTGACAGAATGTATAACCATGTAAAGCTGCATAAAGTTTGCAGATGAAAAGGGGCAAGGGCCAAACATGGCTGTCATGGCTATAAATAGAACAATTGAGTCAGCAGATATTTTTGATTTAATACATGTATGTCCAAAATTTTGAAAGCTAGAGAAAAAACTGTTACCTTAAAATGAGCGGCTTGCAAAAATCTACAATTATTTTATTTTGATGGAAATTGTTGGATTGACCCTTGTGTGAATTTTTCCTGTTTTTGGATGTTTTTAACATTATCTTGAAAAGTTTAATAGGTAGAGTAAAAGTGACTTAAGCAAAAATGTTTAGTTTGCAAAGATCAACAAAAAAGGCAATAGAACTGTCGGGTTGCCCCTTATGGGAGTTATTTCCCCTTTTTTGTGAATTTTTCATGTTTTTGGATGTTTTATTATCATTATATTGAAAAGGTTTAATATGTAGAGTAAAAGAGAAAAGAAGCAAAAATGTTCTGCATGCAAAGTTTTTCAAAAAAGTCAGTATGGCCGAAATTGTCAGATCCCTACTTATGAGAGTTATTTCCCCTTTTAAATTGATTTTTTCCATGTTTTTGGATGTTTATTGACATTATCCTGAAAAGTATACTAGGTACAGTAAAAAAAGAAGTGCAAAAATGTTCAGCATGTAAAGATCTACAAAAATGTCAATAGGGCTGGAATTGTCAGGTTGCCCCTTGTGTGAGTTATTTCCCCTTTTATGTGGATTTTCATGTTTTTGGATGTTTTTTGACACTACCTTGAAATGTATAATAGGTAGAGTAAAAATTAAAGAAACAAAAATGTTCAGCATGCAATGATCTACAAAAAATGTCAAGAGGGCTGAAATTGTGGGATTGCCCCTTATTTCCCCTTTTTTGTGAATTTTTCATGTTTTTGGATGTTTTTTGACATTATCTTGAAAAGTATAATACGTATAGTAAAAGTGAAAAGAAGCAAAAATGTTCAGCATGCAAAGTTTTTCAACAAAGTCAGTATGGCCGAAATTGTCAGATCCCTCCTTATGAGAGTTATTTCCCATTTTAAGTGGATTTTTCATGTTTTTGGATGTTTTTTGACATTATCTTGAAAAGTATATTACGTATAGTAAAAAAGTGAAAAGTGCAAAAATGTTCAGCATGCAAAGTTTTTCAACAAAGTCAGTATGGCCGAAATTGTCAGATCCCTCCTTATGAGAGTTATTTCCCATTTTAAGTGGATTTTTCATGTTTTTGGATGTTTTTTGACATTATCTTGAAAAGTATACTAGGTACAGTAAAAGTGAAAGAAGCAAAAATGTTCAGCATGCAAAGATCTACAAAAATGTCAATAGGGCCGAAAATGTGTGGTTGATGCCCCTTATTTCCCCTTTTTTGTGGATTTTCATGTTTTTGGATGTTTATTGACATTACCTTGAAATGTATAATAGGTATAGTAAAAAGTTAAAGAAACAAAAATGTTCAGCATGCAATGATCTACAAAAAATGTCAAGAGGGCTGAAATTGTCAGATTGCCCCTTATTTCCCCTTTTTTGTGAATTTTTCATGTTTTTGGATGTTTTTTGACATTATCTTGAAAAGTATATTACGTATAGTAAAAGTGAAAAGAAGCAAAAATGTTCAGCATGCAAAGTTTTTCAACAAAGTCAGTATGGCCGAAATTGTCAGATCCCTCCTTATGAGAGTTATTTCCCATTTTAAGTGGATTTTTCATGTTTTTGGATGTTTATTGACATTATCTTGAAAAGTATACTAGGTACAGTAAAAGTGAAAGAAGCAAAAATGTTCAGCATGTAAAGATCTACAAAAATGTCAATAGGCTGAAATTGTGGGGTTGTCAATTATGGGAGTTATTTCCCCTTTTAAGTGGATTTTTCATGTTTTCGGATGTTTTTTTTTTGACATTATCTTGAAAAGTATTATAGGTAGAGTAAAAGTGAAGGAAGCAAAAATGTTCAGGGTACAAAGATCTACAAAAAAGTCAATAGGGCCAAAATTGTCAGGTCCTCCTTATGGGAGTTATTTCCCCTTAAAATGGATTTTTCATGTTTTTGGATGTTTTTTGACATATCTTGAAACGTATGATAGGTAAAGTAAAAAATAAAGAAACAAAAAATGTTCAGCATGCAAATAAGTCAATAAAGCAGAAATTGTGGGGTTGCCTCTTATGGGAGTTATTTTTTTTGGACAAAACTTGACAGGAAGCAAGTGCTCAAGGTCCTTTACCAAATTTGTAGTTTTCAACCAGATTTGCCCAGAGATGGATCCTGGATGTGACAGAATGAGTCCAAAAGGTACCCCTCTATAAAATTCTTCTTTTCCAGAACTGCTGTGTGAGTTGAAAAACAGGTTGTTTCTGAGTGATCTACATGGATGTATGATTTAAGTTTGTGTTTTTCATAGAAATGGGAATATTAATTTTTGACACATTTTGAGGTCTTTTCAGATTGTCATTTTCATTCATTTTTGCATGAGTTCCTCAATTATCTCCCCTTGTCCTTGTATTGTTTTACTTGTATATACGTGAAGAAATGTTTTTGTGCAAGAATTTTGTGGAAATTTGATTTCTAACATTTTTTATGAATTTTTTAAAACAGCAATATTTATGTTTCTTGACCAGATTAACTTACATGTACATATTCTTCTTGGTCTTCTTTCCACATTTGTAGATGGTTTTCAGGTGAGCGATTAGGCCCTCTTGGGCCTTTTGTTTATGAAATGTTTTAAGACTACAAAAAGACAAGGGGGATGTTAACTTTTACTCACTGTCAGCTTGTTCTTAGGACCATTGAAGGGAATATGATAAAACTTGGTAGGAATTAATACTTATGGTCCCCAGTGATCCAAGGTCAGGAAAAATATGTATGGGAGCGGGTACTTTCCTTTTCCTACTTTTTTGTCAGACCATCTACATACACGGACAAACTGAATGCTTCAGAGTAATCTAAAAAGATGTGTAAAGAAGTGTTGTTAATTTTGGTTTAGTTCTGAAGTCAAGTTTGTTATTTACATTTGATGGCTTCATTCAATTTGTGTGATTTCTTTGATTTTCTACCTCTTGTTAAGTGAAACAATGTTTATATTCAGGCTCTATATGCATAATGATTCTTCATTTAGTTTGTTGAAAAAATGGGTGCAATAATGCATGTATTACAAAAAATTAACCTCATTTCCAGAAACAGTCTGTGGATTTTGATGTGTTTTGAATTCTATTAAGCATGCCTAGGGTGGATCTAGGGTGGATCTAGGGATGGTCAAAATAGCTCATAGAGGGGCCCCTCCTTTCTTTAAACTCACAAATCAAATACGGTATGTTAGATTTTCAAATTTCTTGTGAGTCTTCTTTTCACATTTGTTGACAGTGCTCAGATGAGCGATATAGGCCTACTTGGTCCTAATGTTTGAGTGACTACCTGTCTTGACAGACACATTTTCATTACATAGATTGATTTCTAAAGACTGATTGCACTGTACAGTGAAACTTGTATAAAAAGATTGCCTTAGGGACACAACAAAACTGGTCTTTATAGGGAGGTGGTCTTTATATAGAGGTTGACACAAAATGGTACTATTGGGTACAGCAAAAACAGTCTTTACGACCAGGTGATCTTTATACACAGGTGTTGTTAAAGCAGGTTTTACTGTATTTGGTATAAATACTCTTGTTTTAGATACGGAAATGCTCCCATGTTTTACTGTCAGTAACTACACATTTATGTTTCAAAGGACATTCAGGAATACTTACCCTTTGTTGTGATTCATCACAAATAATCTAGAAGAATTATAAATGTACTACATAAAACGCAAAGTCTAATAGAATTACTTTTGACCAACAGTCTTCAATATAAATATTTGAACAAAGTGAATGGCAAGGTATGAAAAAGGCAGTATTTTATAATGCATTGTTGATTTCTTTATTTGGCAGGTGCCAATGATTTAGACAAAAAGGCAGTATTTTATAATGCACTGTTGATTTCTTGATTTTGCAGGTGCCAATGATAAGGAAACAAATGAGCAAGCAGATTGTTTTGCATGTGTAATTTTATCACATGGGAGTGAAGATGGGATTTATGGGACAGATGGTATTATAGGCTTCCAGGATATATTTAAACCGTTTTATGCTTCAAATTGTCCAAGCTTAAAAGGCAAACCTAAGATATTCATATTTCAGGTAATTTTGATGTCACATATATATTGGTTTTCACTTTCCCATTTTAGATACATATAAAAATGAGATACTGGTGTAGCTGCCAATTCTTTGCTGAAACTTCCCCTGGGGAAAAAAAAGGCTAGCCATTTCTTTCTTTCTTTCTTTCCCATTATAAAATTATGTACAAGTTAACTCAAGTTATTAGACAATTATATCCCCTTGTAAAATATGTATGGGAAACATTTTGCTAGCCAATTATTTCCTCTGTTAGATCATCATGGAGGGAAAAACTCAAAAAAAGTATGTCTTACTCTAGGTGAATATTTTCTAAAAATCTGTCCTTCCTAAAATGTACATTGTTATACTTTATAACTTCCGTAGTTAGGTGAATATTATATAAAAATAGGGGATGGGAGAATAGTTTTGGCTAGACAGTATTTTGCCAATGGGAAACTATTAGATGGGGAAAGAATTGGCTACTACACTGGTAGGTCAAGGAAAACAATTGCTAGTATATGTGTGTCTGTACCTTAATTTTCAGTCATCACGTCAAATAGCATGTAAACATGATGCCGAGTTGACATTCTTTCTTTCCTAAAGGTACCAAACAAACATCAAAATCATGTACCTTTTTAAGTCCAAGTACACAAAGAAAATCTTTGTCTTTTAACAGATGATATCTATATTATTTATACTTCCCTAAATGTAGCAGGGAATTTGGGGCCTCCCTGGGCGACTGGCTAAAGCATCGGCCTTAACTGATTCTTGTGAAAAAGTTTGCCAGTTTACTTACGGAAGGCCTGTGGTCTCCATTAAACACTGGCCACCACAATATGACTGAAAAAGTTTTGATTGTGGCCTAAAACACTATTCAAAGTAAAAAAAACAGGAAATTTCTATACCATTTATACTTCCTGTGCACGGAAATAATTTCTGTACAATTTATACTTCTTGTACATAGCAGGTGATATCTATACTGATTTGTTTTCATGCCCGGCTAGTTAATGATATCTATGATCACAAGCTATAGGTGAAGTTAGTGACTATATATAAGATCACAAGCTATAGGTGAAGTTAGTGACCGTATAAGATCACAATCTATAGGTGAAGTTAGTGACCGTATATAAGATCACAATCTATAGGTGAAGTTAGTGACTATATATAAGATCACAAGCTATAGGTGAAGTTAGTGACCCTATATATGATCACAAGCTATAGGTGAAGTTAGTGACCGTATAAGATCACAAGCTATAGGTGAAGTTAGTGACTTTGTGTCAGATCACAAGCTATAGGTGAAGTTAGTGACTTTGTGTCAGATCACAATCTATAGGTGAAGTTAGTGACTTTGTGTCAGATCACAAGCTATAGGTGAAGTTAGTGACTTTGTGTCAGATCACAAGCTATAGGTGAAGTTAGTGACTTTGTGTCAGATCACAAGCTATAGGTGAAGTTAGTGACCGTATATAAGATCACAATCTATAGGTGAAGTTAGTGACTTTGTGTCAGATCACAAGTTATAGGTGAAGTTAGTGACTTTGTGTCAGATCTCAAGCTATAGGTGAAGTTAGTGACCCTATATATGATCACAAGCTATAGGTGAAGTTAGTGACCGTATATAAGATCACAATCTATAGGTGAAGTTAGTGACCGTATATAAGATCACAAGCTATAGGTGAAGTTAGTGACTTTGTGTCAGATCACAATCTATAGGTGAAGTTAGTGACTTTGTGTCAGATCACAATCTATAGGTGAAGTTAGTGACTTTGTGTCAGATCACAAGTTATAGGTGAAGTTAGTGACCGTATAAGATCACAATCTATAGGTGAAGTTAGTGACCGTATATAAGATCACAAGCTATAGGTGAAGTTAGTGACCGTATATAAGATCACAAGCTATAGGTGAAGTTAGTGACCGTATATAAGATCACAATCTATAGGTGAAGTTAGTGACTATATATAAGATCACAAGCTATAGGTGAAGTTAGTGACCGTATAAGATCACAATCTATAGGTGAAGTTAGTGACCGTATATAAGATCACAAGCTATAGGTGAAGTTAGTGACCGTATATAAGATCACAATCTATAGGTGAAGTTAGTGACCGTATATAAGATCACAAGCTATAGGTGAAGTTAGTGACCGTATATAAGATCACAAGCTATAGGTGAAGTTAGTGACCGTATATAAGATCACAATCTATAGGTGAAGTTAGTGACCGTATATAAGATCACAAGCTATAGGTGAAGTTAGTGACCGTATATAGGATCACAAGCTATAGGTGAAGTTAGTGACCGTATATAAGATCACAATCTATAGGTGAAGTTAGTGACTTTGTGTCAGATCACAAGCTATAGGTGAAGTTAGTGACCCTATATATGATCACAAGCTATAGGTGAAGTTAGTGACTTTGTGTCAGATCACAAGCTATAGGTGAAGTTAGTGACCCTATATATGATCACAAGCTATAGGTGAAGTTAGTGACTTTGTGTCAGATCACAAGCTATAGGTGAAGTTAGTGACCCTATATATGATCACAAGCTATAGGTGAAGTTAGTGACCGTATATAAGATCACAAGCTATAGGTGAAGTTAGTGACTTTGTGTCAGATCACAAGCTATAGGTAAAGTTAGTGACCCTATATATGATCACAAGCTATAGGTGAAGTTAGTGACCGTATATAAGATCACAATCTATAGGTGAAGTTAGTGACCGTATATAAAATCACAAGCTATAGGTGAAGTTAGTGACCGTATATAAGATCACAAGCTATAGGTGAAGTTAGTGACTTTGTGTCAGATCACAAGCTATAGGTGAAGTTAGTGACCCTATATATGATCACAAGCTATAGGTGAAGTTAGTGACTTTGTGTCAGATCACAAGCTATAGGTGAAGTTAGTGACCGTATATAAGATCACAATCTATAGGTGAAGGTAGTGACCGTATATAAGATCACAAGCTATAGGTGAAGTTAGTGACTTTGTGTCAGATCACAATCTATAGGTGAAGTTAGTGACCCTATATATGATCACAAGCTATAGGTGAAGTTAGTGACCGTATATAAGATCACAATCTATAGGTGAAGTTAGTGACCGTATATAAGATCACAAGCTATAGGTGAAGTTAGTGACTTTGTGTCAGATCACAAGCTATAGGTGAAGTTAGTGACCATATATAAGATCACAATCTATATGTGAAGTTAGTGACCCTATATAAGATCACAATCTATAGGTGAAGTTAGTGACTTTGTGTCAGATCACAATCTATAGGTGAAGTTAGTGACCGTATATAAGATCACAATCTATAGGTGAAGTTAGTGACTTTGTGTCAGATCACAATCTATAGGTGAAGTTAGTGACTTTGTGTCAGATCACAATCTATTGGTGAAGTTAGTGACTTTGTGTCAGATCACAATCTATAGGTGAAGTTAGTGACTTTGTGTCAGATCACAAGCTATAGGTGAAGTTAGTGACTTTGTGTCAGATCACAAGTTATAGGTGAAGTTAGTGACCGTATATAAGATCACAATCTATAGGTGAAGTTAGTGACCGTATATAAGATCACAAGCTATAGGTGAAGTTAGTGACCGTATATAAGATCACAATCTATAGGTGAAGTTAGTGACCGTATATAAGATCACAATCTATAGGTGAAGTTAGTGACTTTGTGTCAGATCACAATCTATAGGTGAAGTTAGTGACTTTGTGTCAGATCACAAGCTATAGGTGAAGTTAGTGACTTTGTGTCAGATCACAATCTATAGGTGAAGTTAGTGACTTTGTGTCAGATCACAATCTATAGGTGAAGTTAGTGACCGTATAAGATCACAAGCTATAGGTGAAGTTAGTGACTTTGTGTCAGATCACAATCTATAGGTGAAGTTAGTGACTTTGTGTCAGATCACAAGCTATAGGTGAAGTTAGTGACTTTGTGTCAGATCACAATCTATAGGTGAAGTTAGTGACTTTGTGTCAGATCACAAGCTATAGGTGAAGTTAGTGACCGTATATAAGATCACAATCTATAGGTGAAGTTAGTGACTTTGTGTCAGATCACAAGCTATAGGTGAAGTAGTGACTTTGTGTCAGATCACAATCTATAGGTGAAGTTAGTGACTTTGTGTCAGATCACAAGCTATAGGTGAAGTTAGTGACCGTATATAAGATCACAATCTATAGGTGAAGTTAGTGACTTTGTGTCAGATCACAAGCTATAGGTGAAGTTAGTGACTTTGTGTCAGATCACAATCTATAGGTGAAGTTAGTGACTTTGTGTCAGATCACAAGCTATAGGTGAAGTTAGTGACCGTATATAAGATCACAAGCTATAGGTGAAGTTAGTGACTTTTCTGTTAAGATGATTTAAAAAGACAGAAAGATCTGTTATCTGTTAAGATAATGTATTATAGACAGAAAGATATGTATTTGTTCACATTAGACTGATGGTGAGATATGCCACTAAATTGGTCTGTTAAGACAGGTTTTTTCTGCATTATACAAATATATTTCAGTGTTGCAGAGGAAAGCAGCTCCTTGAAGGTGTAGATGTAAAGGTGATCGATGATTCAGCAGACGACAATGTGCCAGATTCTGCCCCTGATTACAGTGAATATGTACCTTGTGGTGGACCAAAAATACCATCACACGTCAGAATTCCAAATATGGCCGATTTCCTGATCATTTTTGCCTCAGTTCAAGGTAAAGACAACATCAAATAGCTGTAGAATAATATTCCTGACAATGTTTGCATTAAACCATTTCATGGTTGACTAAAATTGTTAAGGAGATGATGTTTTGCTGTCTTGCTGTCGTTTTAGTAATTCACACTTTAATAGACATCAAGCCCCAGTATATATATCCCAACCCTCAGTTTGCCTTTTCTGTTTCAATAACAACTACTGTTTCAATAACAACTACTGTCCCATGAGTATTTATAATTTGATGATACCCGTTTATGATCGCATGAAAGTAAAACTACGTATTGTGTCATCCAATTTCATCTCAGAAAAAAAGTTAAAGCGATATAAGCTGTCACAATGACAATTTTTGTCCCCCCCCCCGATATATAGTTGAGGATACATTGTCAAGCACGTAAAACAATGTAAAAGATATTCTTTTCAAAGTTATTTGTTTTATTAGAATTTAAGTTTTCCTGTATCTTAAAAAATCCTGTTGTATTTCTGTATGCAATGACCTTTCAGATAAACTCTTTCGCCATATCAAATGTACTTTGTAATTCGGTCCTTTACACGCTCGGACTATGTTAAAGTCAGCCGATTTTTATGTGTTTTATAGTTATTTTTTAAATTAAAGGACAAGATTTTTATTGGAAAGTGCATGTATTATGTAAAATATATGCTTTTCAACGCTATTTTAAATACCTGAAGAAAATGGATGAATATATGAATAAATATATCAGGTTACTGAAAGAAAATTTTCCGATCTTAATGTTACCCTGAATGCTTACATTAACAAAATCAAAATATATATATACGTACCTCATGTTTTACAATCATCCCACCATGTCTGGTGGAGTTGGACAGTTCATGATCATACGTGTCAAGAATGATAACACTGAGAATGCAATGGGACGAGTTAAAAATGGGTCAAGATCACCCGATATACCCTGCACGTGGACAATTCAGAAACAAATGTTTTGAAAAGACGAAAAAGACAAACTTTGCCTGATTTAGGTATGAAATGATGATGTACGAAAATAAACGCAAAGAGTAATAAGAATAGAATGTGTATTAACTGCAAATAACACGTGTTTATTGGTCTCTCGGTAATCGTAAAAAATTACTGAAAGTCAATTTGCAATGCTCAAAGTATGGTGGACAAAAAATAACTGATATTACGGGTTACGTTTGGCAAGATTGTTGCAATTTTACACATGCATTTGTTATTCTAACCACCAGATGGTCTCTTTGGATAGAATATCACATAAAATGGGCATGTAAAATTCGTCATCGACAACAGCTCATATCGCTTTAATGGTCCTCTTTTTTTTACTAGTCACTGTAAAAAGAGGACTTCAATATTTGTTTTAATAAAATTAAAATGACATACATGTTATGTAAATTAATTTTCTTAACTCGCCTGAATGAGGGTTCAAGTGAGTTTTTTCGGATCACCACTTGTCCAGCATCTCTCAGTCTGTCTTGTCCATTGACTTCACATTTTCGACTTCTTCTCTGAGACATTAAAGAGATTTTGAAAACAAGCAACAGCAAGCAAGTACTAATGGTTTTCTACCAAGATTTTTTATTTTTAGTCAGATCAGCTCAGGGATCTATCCAAGGTGGGGTAGCCATCTTTGAAATTCTTCTCCTCCAGAACCTCTGCATGGATTGAAAAACTGATTTCATCTGAGTGATCTACATAGATGCATGATTCAATTTTGTTATTTTAGTAGAAATTGGATGATAATTTTTTTAGGCATTTTTTATGTCTTTTGAGACTTTGTCATTTTGATTCATTTATATATGATTTCTATAATTTTCTTCCTTTATTACTCTCCTGCTGGTGACACTGGAGGGGACTACATTATATATAGTGTTTGTTGTTGTCTGGAGGGGACTACATTATACTACATTATATATAGTGTTTGTTGTTGTCTGGAGGGGACTACATTATATATAGTGTTTGTTGTTGTCTGGAGGGGACTACATTATATATAGTGTTTGTTGTTGTCTGGAGGGGACTACATTATATATAGTGTTTGTTGTCTGGAGGGGACTACATTATATATAGTGTTTGTTGTTGTCTGGGGGGACTACATTATATATAGTGTTTGTTGTTGTCTGGAGGGGACTACATTATATATAGTGTTTGTTGTTGTCTGGAGGGGACTACATTATATATAGTGTTTGTTGTTGTCTGGAGGGGACTACATTATATATAGTGTTTGTTGTTGTCTGGAGGGGACTACATTATATATAGTGTTTGTTGTTGTCTGGAGGGGACTACATTATATATAGTGTTTGTTGTTGTCTGGAGGGACTACATTATATATAGTGTTTGTTGTTGTCTGGAGGGGACTACATTATATATAGTGTTTGTTGTTGTCTGGAGGGGACTACATTATATATAGTGTTTGTTGTTGTCTGGAGGGACTACATTATATATAGTGTTTGTTGTTGTCTGAAGGGGACTACATTATATATAGTGTTTGTTGTTGTCTGGAGGGAACTACATTATATATAGTGTTTGTTGTTGTCTGGAGGGGACTACATTATATATAGTGTTTGTTGTTGTCTGGAGGGGACTACATTATATATAGTGTTTGTTGTTGTCTGGAGGGGACTGCATTATATATAGTGTTTGTTGTTGTCTGTCTGTCCGTTTGTCCATTTGTCTGTACGTTTGTCCATCTGTCTGTCCAGATAGTTTCCAGATGATAACTTGAGTTAGGGGTGTCATAACTGAAGAAACTTGATATCATGTTAGCTTATGAGGTAATCTAAAGTGTGATTGTGTTTGAGGTCAAAAGGTCAACTATGAAGGTCACTGATTCTAAATATATATATATATATATATATGGCTACATTTTGGTTTCCAGATGATAACTTGAGTTAGGGATGTCATATCTGAATGAAACTTTACATTATGTTAGCTAGTTAGGAAATCAAAAGTGGGATTATGTACCAGGTCAAAAGGTCAACTATGAAGGTCATTATTACTGAAAATAGATGTATATGACCATATTTTGATTCTGGAGGATAGATTGAGTTAGGGGTGTCATATCTGAGTGAAACTTCAGGCAATCTAAAGTGGAATTGTGTATCTGGTCAGAAGGTCAATTATGATGGTCACTGGTACTAAAAATAGATATTTAGGGCTATATTTTGGTTTCCAGATGATAACTTGTTTTACAGGTGCCAGATATGAATTAAACTCAATATTATGTCAGCTTATGAGATGGTTAAGTGGGATTGCATTCCAGGGCAAAAGATCAACAATGAATGTCACTGTTATAGAAATAGATATATAGGGCTATATTTTACGTACTTTATCAACAGATTTATTATGGAAATGTATATTTAGTCTTTACCGGTAGTTAAAATATCCAGGTCAATGTTGCAGTCACGGCCTTGGCTACTTCAGAATTGTGATGACAACAGGGGATGAGTGTTGCATGCAACACTGACTGTAAGCTTGTTCACTATGATGCATTCATTTATGTGTAGTACCTGTAATTTGGTAAGAAATGCTTTTGTGAGACAATTTTGCTGAAATCTTAATTTTAAAATTTTTTATGACTGCAAAAATAGGGGGGATAATTTTTCACAATGTCGGCTTTTTCTTCAACATGTTCAAAACTCCTTCATCAGCAATCAGTGCAAGGTGGATCCAGGGTGGGGTTAAATAGATCCCCGAAGGTACCCTTCTATGAAACTCTTCTCCTCCAGGAGTGGCGTATAGATTTAAAAACAAACTGCGTCTTAATTATCTACATAGCTGTTTGAAGTTTGTTATTTTAGTAGAAATTGAAAACTATGTTTTTGACATCCTGTCAGACTTTGTCAATTTCATTCATTTCTAGCTTGCCTCTTCTCCCTAGGAGTGTTGTAATAATTTGAAATTGAAATTGCCATCCTAAAACTATATATTTGTAAAATACCAACACTGCTTTGAATATGGAACAAATTAAAGGTTAATATTAGTAAACAGATATTTATTCCAACATGGTTCATACAACCAATGAAAAAGATCTTTCAAGCATTTTTCCGGGACATTTCATAATGTTTTTCAAGCATATATCCAGGACTTTTCATAGTGTTTTTCAAGCACTTTTCTGGGACTTTTCATAGTGTTTTTTAAGCATTTTTCCGGGACATTTCATTGTGTTTTTCAAGTATTTTTCCAGGACTTTTCATAGTGTGTTTCAAGCACTTTTCCGGGACTTTTCATAGTGTTTTTCAAGCACTTTTCTGGGACTTTTCATATTGTTTTTTAAGCACTTTTCCTGAACATTTCATAGTGTTTTTCAAGCACTTTTCCAGGACATTTCATAGTGTTTTTCAAGCACTTTTTAAGGACATTTCATATTGTTTTTCAAGCACTTTTCCAGCACTTTTCAGTGTTTTTCATGCACTTTTCCTGAACATTTCATATTGTTTTTCAAGCACTTTTCCAGGACTTTTCAATGTTTTTCAAGCATTTTTTCGGGACATTTCATATTGTTTTTTAAGCACTTTTCCTTTGACTTTTCATTGTGTTTTTCAAGCACTTTTCTGGGACATTTCATAGTTTATCAAGCACTTTTCTGGGACATTTCATAGTGTTTTTCAAGCACTTTTCCCGAACATTTCATAATGTTTTTCAAGTACTTTTCTGGGACATTTCAAAGTCTTTTGGGACACTTCATAGTGTTTTTCAAGCACTTTTCTGGGACATTTCATAGTGTTTTTCAAGCAATTTTCCAGGACTTTCTTGGTGTTTTTCAAGCGCTTTTCAGGCATTTTCAATGGGTATGTTTACGCTATTGAGACTTTGTAAGCCAAAACAAAGTAGAAAAGAAACTGGGCATTAAAATTCTTTCACATTTCAATGGTGGTCCTCAAAATACTGCTTAGAATTCCACTAAAGTGATCCAGCAATATAGCATCACAAAAAAATGCTTTACTCAAATTATATCATACTAGGTGAAGCATCTGTATGATTAAGCTAAATTTTCTTTATCTAAATGTCTTTCTTTAGTGATGAATAAACATGCAAAGAGTAGAATTCAAGCATACTGATGAAATGAATGAAGCACTAAATTCAAGCATTTTTCAAGGTTTTTTTGTGTTTTCAAGCACTTTTCAAGGACAAACTCTGTACTCAAGCAGTTTTCAAGGTTCATGCAAACTCTGGCTAAAGAAAGGGAGAGAAATGCAATGAGGAGGTGAGTACAGGGTCCTGTCCTTAAGTACTTGTGCACTGTTCAGGTGAGCAATGTGGCCCATAGGCCTCTTGTTTATTTATAAGGTTTGATTTTTCTCATAATCATAATATTGATTTGTCCATGTATTTTCAGTCAGTGTCAGACATTTTAACTAAATATTTGATATGTTCATTTAGGATACCAGAGCTTCAGAAACACAGAAACTGGGTCACCTTTCATCAGATTTCTGTCCAAGCATCTTGAAAACTCTCAGGAATGGAACATGTACAAGCTTCTGACCCATGTCAACAAAGAATTTATGGATTACAAACCAAATGAAAGTGCTAATGAATGTTTTAAGGGAAAAGTACAAATGCCTTGCTTTGAGTCCACGCTGATGAAGGAACTTATAATAAAGCCCAAAGATAATTAGATTGACCATCTTATATCATCTGTTAAATTGATTTTATCTTATTAGGTCATGTCACGCAAAGGTTTAAAATGGTGACCTATAGCATCATTCTTCATCTATTGTCAGTTAAGTTACTTAGTGACATTTTGTTAGAACGAGATTGGGAAATTTCAGTCAAATTTGGTAAGGAGTATCCTTAAAGAAGGTTTCATTATCAGTCATTTTATTTACAGCATCAATGGAAACCACCCCAAAGAACCAAACTTTTATCACTTCATTTTTGGGTCGATCACTGGTTGGTTAGCTTATTTCATTTTTTGATAAATAATTGTGAAACTTTCAGTTGATCTCAGTGCATTTTTTCATGTGTCAATTAAATTCATTTTGTTTTGACTAAGTGATTGATGTTGGTTGTACTGAAGAAAAACTCTTTCTTTTTTTTACTACTTAGATTGATATACAATAAATAAAAAGAGATATACACAGGCACAACAATTCTAAACAGGTATAAAAATGACTAAATTGATATATATTTTATGAAATTTGCTTGAAAAAAACGGGTTTGGCACTTTGTCAATTGCAATTGTTAAACTCAACATTACTATTTGTATATGCATACCACACTGAATCTGACCTTATTTTCACAAAATATATAGGAATATCAGATACAAAATATATAGGAATATAAGATACAAAATATATAGGAATATAAGATTTGTTTATGCCTGTGTAGATAGCTATTATTTGTTGTTGTACATCAAGTACAGGTAGTAAAATTATAAAATTATTTTGACAAACCGGCCTGGCTCAGTCAGTAGCATGCTTGACTCTTGATCGTGAGTTCGAGTCCAGTCAGCGGCAGGTTGGTTTCCTGTCCTTCAGATGAGACAGTGAAAACCAAGGTCCCGTGTCACAGTAGGTGTCGGCACGTTAAAGAACCCTCATTGCTCAATGACCGTAAGTGCCAAGCATAGGCCAAAATTTGAAGCCCTTCACCGGCATTTGGTGACGTCTCCATATGAGTGAAAGATTCTTGAGTGGAACATTAAACAACAATAAACAACAACAACATTTTGACAGTCTCTATGCTACATATACATACTTATTGTGTTATACCCGAGAGTCAGACAGATAGATAGTACTTACTCTTGTCAAAATTTCAATGTATATGTAACAACTAGGAGTTACAATTAATCATAGACTTCCCTGTCTCTGACACTGATAGAGACTCGCATACCAAAATTCAAGAAAGTGTCATTACAAGTGGGCGTGGTCTCAGAGCAAAATAGTGACTTTGTGGGCAGCTGTAATTTTAGCAATATCTAAATATTGTTCAAATTGTATACACGTTAACTTATATAAAGGCTCAGTGAAGTCTTTTTGGAGTTTTGTTTCTAATTAACACCACTTTGACAGATGATCATTGTACAATCACATATATGACCATGGTCACACGTACGATGGATACAAGTACTACAACCACATAGATGATGCAATCAATGCCAAAATTATGACAAAATATTTACCTAAGATTACTTCCCAGATTTTGGGGGCTCACAGTTGTGACATCTCCACATAAGTGCTAAAATAGACATACAGTAACAATAAAACAAACAAATGGATAATTTGGATATTTATTTGACAAACAAATGGATAATTTGGATATTTATTTGATAATTTTGAAAGTTCGCAGATACAAAATGTATCAGTTTTGGTAGTAAACAATATTATTTTTGTACTGAGTATATAAATTTCCAATCGTATGTATGAAATATGTTTTATACAATATTATCTAGACTGAAATATAAACTCAATCAATTTTGTGAAAATTTGTATTTTCATATTTTTGTAAATGTTTTTTAAATGGAGCCTGTATAAAAAAGGTTTGCTTCATTTACTATTTGTTTAGTAATTACATAGATAATTGCATGTCATGTAGATGATTTATCAACTGGGTCAGTGCTAGACCAGTGCAGCATTTAAGTTTGCTTCATATACATTTATATTAGTAAATTACATAGAACTGCATGTCATTAAGTAGTGATATATCACTGGGTCAGTGCAAGACCAGTGCATCACTATCTCAGAAATAATACTTTACATGAGATACAAACAGATTTTTATTTGTGTTGTTTATTATATAAAATAACTAATCATATACATTTTACTGTTATTTTGATGTCAGTATTATGTGATTTCTTTTTTTTTAATATTCTATCTTTAGTACAATTTCATTTTGTTTGTGTAATAAAACTGCTACCCCAGTGAGGGGGACAACTCAAGTTTTGTATACTCTGTACTGCTCCTGGGACGGTATGGTTTGAACTGGTACTTGTGACCTCAAAGTCAATAATCACGTTAGATATTTCGGATGATCTGTCAATATGGCAGACGCAGTAAACAAGACAGACTTCAAATACAGTACTTTTCATATAAGCGCTATATATCTAACATGTACGGAAGTAAGACGTATATATATATATATATATATATATATATATATATATATATATATATATATATATATATATATATATATATATATATATATATACACTAAGACTTTATTAAAACCCATCACCTCACATTTACATGTAATTAAATGTAATAAAACTAACTTAATTATTGTACATTATGTGTTCAAATATTCATTAATATATCTGTATTTAGTACTACTTACAATGTACAATAAATAAGTTAGCCTTAGTATCATTCTGTTATGGTGTGTGTACATGTATATTTTTGTGGGTTATTGTTTTGTTTATTTGGTGTAATTTTGTAAAATTTAGAGAAAATATCCAGTTTTTTATGAATAACATTTTTATTTCTTTTTATGATGCAGAAGAATATTTACCATGAGTGTGTAGCATAAGTTTTAGATATGTACTGTTCTGCCTCACATTAAAAAAAAAAAAATTTCTCATCAAAAATTGGCAAAGATCATTTTATTACATTTTCGATAAGAAAATCTCATAAAATAAGAAAAAGTTGTCCCAAATTTGTAAAGTATTTTGATTGGCTGAATGAAAATAACAGTTTACATAATTTTGCATGGAGTGTTAGTTTTCACACTGAAAAATACCAAATAAAAATAATCATTTTATTTACGTGATAATCTTTATATTTCACTATCAAAATGTAATAAATAGAGGATATTTGAAAATTGTTTTATTTTCAAATATTCTATTTATTTCATTTTTAAGTTTCGTCAGCCCCTAGATCTAGTCTACCTGATATTCTGAACAAGTCTACTGTACGGCTTGTGAAATGTAAACAAACCAGGTTTTGATTGAAATCATCACTTGACTGCAACTATGCATTTGAAGTTTCTGAAAAAGTGTAATTTATTGTGTAGATTAATTTTAAGTATCATTCGTATATTTTCTATAATACTGAGGCCTGGTGAGTTGGTATTTTACGACAGAATCTGAAGTTGGCTTTCCTTTTTCCATTGAGAGCTCACACTTAGAGCGACATAAAATACAGGGCAGATCCAGATCCACTATTAAGATCTAGGGGTAATATCTGAAATCCTTCGCCACAACTGGCCATAAAAATCATCAAGAGCCTAAGTATAATTCCTTTACTTAATATTACCTTCAACATGCATAGTTACACTGGTCCTTTTATTAGAAATATGGCTCAAATATCATGCCAAAGTTAGACATGGACAGCAACCTCACTTTGATGTTTGTCCACTTCGATGTTCATTTTCTGTACTCCAGTGTCACTGAATTTTCTCAAAAACTTTGGAACTGTTGATGTAGATAGTGGATACATTGCACATTTCCACTGCCTTTCGACCACTTAAACACTCCATTTAAACATAATATCGTCTGCTTTATAGTTGAGACAGAACAAGTCTGTGCGGAGCCATTTTGTTTAGCTTTGATACGGCATTATAAATAGCTCATGAAAATCCCTCATTGATATGTCATATCTACAGTACATGTTCAAAAGTTTTCGCCATTTATTGGCTAGCAATGTGATCAGTTTATAATCAAACAAAGAATTGACAGTTATCATTACAATTTAGATGGGATTAATTTATCAGATTTTCATTAGTGGCCAGGCACTGTTTTTTGATTGGCATAATGAAAGGTATTGATATTTTTCATTAAGCCAATCAAAATCAATGAAAATAACAGTGAAAAATAACGGTGACAAATAAAGCTTTTATTTCATTGATAAATTTAGTAAAAAATGTAATAAATACCTATTCTTGGAGACTCTTGGAATTATACATTTGTCATTTGTTTCTATATGTCACTTAATATTTCTCAAATAGTGGATCTTACCTTTAGAGACGAATGTATTAAAAAACACCTGTTATTTTTCTTTCTTAATTACAAATCATTAAAAGCTTTCAAAATACCATTTAACCTCTATTTTACCTTTCATTGTGTACATCACTTAGTATTATATATTGACCAACTTTTAAAGAATGTCGTTGAATTTATGTAAAACTTTATACTTAAACTTTTTTATCGACTATAGTTAAACATGGGTGAAATATGATTTCATCATTATCCATAGGTGCCATAAAACAATTTCTAAACTATTTTATCTGTTCTTCATACATATTTATACCTTTATATGTTTGTCTAAAATATTGTAAAAAAATCTTGCAAAAAATAGTATACACACTTAATACAGTAATCAAGGTCATAAGAGGATTCATTTGACAGCAATGATAGCCCCATGAGTTTACTAACTCACTCTCACTCACTCTCTCTCTCTCTCTCTCTGATAATTGTGAAATAAGAAAAATAGTTCACAAAATTTGTTACAGTTTTCAAATTTATCACAGGGCCACAAGCCATTTGAAATGACCAATAATACTGTAGCTACATCATATGGAATCAATGACGAGGTACATTCCTTTCTCTCCGACAAGGATGAAAATCTGAAATAGACTGATTATTTCAGAAGATGTTCCAAAGAGGTACATGTAAAAAGCAAAATTATACAATGTGAAGCACATGTTCCTCTAGTATTTATACAAACTAAATACAGAAATTGGAAACAGGTCAGCATGTGCAATGTAAATATTAATCCATAGAAACTTCATAAAATAATGCAAAAACTTCATAAACATATATTTCTCTCGGCAAGAAATACATATAAAAGATATTCCTCAGTGAGGCCAGAATGAGTGAAAAAAGCATACAGATATAGATATATATTATCTTACTGAATGTTCCACTTGATGTCAGCAATATATATAGAACCGAACAACATCATTTTATAAACACAGAATGGAGAAGTTACATTCTTCTCTGATTTCTACCAAAATCCCTTATAGAATGAAAAATCCTATCAGAATTGTCAAAAACTGAACAAACATGAAGTAGATTTAACAGTTACAGCCCAGTAGCCCAAAGGTCTGTTACTCTGAAGGCCTGATGCTCCTAAAACCTGTTACTCAAAAAAACAATACCAATATTACAGTATGATGATATAAACAATACTAGAGGATAGTGTATTTTATAATCATAATTTAGTCATTAGTGCATCTTAGATTTATCCAACAGATAGTTGAATTGTTATATTATATTTGTGTTCATTGTATGTTTCAGACCTCCATCATTTTAGATGAATAAAGTTATTATCTGAAAATAGTATCGGCCTACTTATCTATGATGGAGGTACAGTAATGCCTATAACGGACGGATTCCATAACTGAGAGACCACTAGATCAACATCATCACCAGCAGAAGATCAACAACACCAGCAGGATGCCAGTGGTAAAATGTCCGATCCCCGACTGCGACTTCGAGACAGCAGATCTTGATGCAGCTATTGTGGCAGTGCTTCTGACGACCCATGCGCTTGTGCACACTACAACTCCCGCAAGTACTGCAAGCTGTAACAAGGTAGAAAAAGTCAAACGACCTACCATCTCACCAGCTGGTACAAGTGAGGACTGGTCATACTTCCTATCACGATGGGAAGACTATGTTGAAGCTACCAAAATCAAGGACAAAGAATTGGTAAATCCAACTATTAGAGTGCTGTGATGAAGCTTTGCGCAGAGACCTTACAAGATCAGCCGGTGGCTCCCTAACAGAAAAATCTCAAGAAGATGTTCTAACAGCTATGAGAATTCTGGCAGTGCGTGAGGAAAATACAATGGTGGCTTGGGTTACACTGAACAATATGACACAAGACCGTGAAGAAACTGTGCGTTCATTTGGTGCTCGACTTCGTGGACAAGCTGGAGTATGCAAATTCCTAAATACCGTGCCCCAACTGTAGCCATGAAGTCAACTACACAGATGCAATCCTACGTGATGTACTTATTCGTGGACTCAATGACTCTGACATTCAGCTGGACCTCCTTGGGGACAGAAATCAGAGCATGACTCTTGAACAAACTTTTCAGTTCGTTGAAGCCAAGGAATCTGGCAAATGCTCTGCATCCAAACTACTTGATTCCCAAGGGGCCGAAGCAGCTAGCAGCACATAATGTCGCAACAGAAATGCTGCACGTGTCTTAACCAAGAAAACTGAAAAACGAGAGACAGCATGCACTTATTGTGGAAAGAGAGGTCACGGTGCCAGAGCAACTCTCCAACTTCGCAAAAAAGAGTGTCCGGCATACGATCAGATCTGCAACAACTGCAGAAAAATGAACCACTTTGAAGCTGTGTGCAGAGGCAAACAAAAAGTGACGGACACTAAGACTGTACATGAAAGTGCTGTATTTGACTACCTCTGTGTTGCAACCAGTTATGACAAAAACTATGACAGACATGTTGTTCATCTAGACCATCACCTGTACAATCAGCTATCAGACACCTTGGTGCGCCAGTCATCACAGCCTCAACCTTTCATTCAAGTGACTGCTCGTGTTGATCCCAAAGACTATGACCACTTTGGCATAGACTCAAAGATCACACCAAAGCCAAAGACAACTACCATCACTGCTATGGCTGACACAGGCTGCCAAAGTTGCCTAGCTGGTATCAAAGTGCTTCATCGACTCGGCATCTCAGAGAAACACTTAATTCCCGTGACAATGAAGATGCATGCTGCTAACAATGTCGGCATAAGAATTCTCGAAGCAGCTATTCTCCGCATCTCCGGCAAAGGAACCAGAGGGGAAACCTATGAAAACACCCAAGTTGTGTATGTGACTGACAAATCTGACAAAATGTTTCTAAGCAGAGAAGCATGTGCAGCACTTGGCATGATTACACAGAACTTCCCAACCATCGGTGAATCACAGAGCTACAATCAAGCAGCAATGACCACTATCAGCCAAGGTGTGGTTCCCCCATGTTCACAGGAAGATAAGAGCAACTCTGCACCGCAAGTCCAATCAGAATCAACATCTTCTCAAGACTCTATGTTCACCTCATGTAAAGACAATGACAAGTGTAAATGCCCAAAACGTGAATCACCCCCTCTCCACCGTCGGCTCTGCCATTTCCTGCAACTGAAGCTAACCGAGAGAAACTTCAACAGTACATATTAGACAGGTACAAATCCAGCACCTTCAATACATGTCAGCATCAACCTCTTCCTCATATGGCAGGCCCACCGATGCGGCTCATGGTCGACCCTAAAGCTACACCTGTCGCGCATCACACACCTGTCCCAGTACCACTACATTGGCAGGATGAAGTGAAAGCAGGCATAGATCAGGATGTTCAACTTGGCGTCATCGAGCCAGTCCCAGTTGGAGAACCCGGTAACTTGGTGTCACCGTATGGTGGTTTGTGCAAAGAGGAATGGCACCCCGCGTCGAACTGTGGACTTCCAAGCACTCAATGCTCATGCAGTGAGGGAGACCCATCACACTCAGTCCCCATTTCATCAGGCTCGCTCCGTCCCACGCCACACTAAAAAGACTGTCTTTGATGCCTGGAATGGATATCACAGTGTACCCATCAGAGAAGAGGACAAACATCTCACCACCTTCATCACACCGTGGGGCAGGTACAGATATAAAACTGCACCTCAAGGATACATAGCCTCTGGGGATGGCAATACCCGCCGCTTCGATGAAATTGTCGCCGACATTCCTGACAAAACAAAGTGCATTGACGATGCCCTTCTTTGGTCAAACAGTATCCAGAACAGTTTCTTTCAATCCTGTAACTGGTTGGAAACCTGTGGAAAGAACGGTATTATCTTGAACCCGGATAAATTCATCTTTGCTCATGACACTGTAGAGTTCGCTGGCTTTTGAAATTACTCCCCACACAGCGTGCGACCATGTAGTCGCTATCTTGAAGCAATCTTAGACTTTCCTTCACCGAAGAACATTACGGACATGAGATCATGGTTTGGCCTCGTAAACCAGGTATAATACGCCTTCAGCATGACTGACAGGATGCAAGCATTCAGACAAACTGTTGAAACCTGGGACTCCATTCAACTGGAACGACACACGGGAACGTCTTTTTCAAGAATCGAAAGCAGTCATCATCAGTGAAATTGAACATGGTGTCCAGATATTCGACAAACACAAACCAACTTGTCTAGCTACAGACTGGTCGAAGAATGGCATTGGATTCTGGCTGTTCCAAAAACACTGCACATGCATCAAAACTATGCCCTACTGTTGCCGAGACGGGTGGGAAGATAACTCTTGTTGGTAGCAGGTTCACCAGCCCCACAGAATCCAGATACGCACCTGTTGAAGGTGAAGCCCTTGCAGTTGCTGACGCCTTGGAGAAAGCAAGATACTTTGGTCTGGGATGTGACAAGTTGATCATCGCAGTAGACCACAAGCCCTTGATCAAGCTTTTTGGGGACAGATCGCTGGAAGACATCCCCAATTCAAGACTTCGCAATCTGAAAGAAAAGACTCTAAGGTACAAGTTCACAATGCTACACGTGCCTGGTGCCAAACACCGTGCTGCTGATACCGTATCTCGCCACCCAGTTGGAAAGCCTGACAACATGGTTCTCATTGATGACATAGCTTCTGTTGATAGCTACAACCAGCGTGAGGTGTCACAAACCATCCCAACACTGCAGCACAAAGCCTCGAATGTTATGACTGGAGTGCTACACACAACCTCGCAATGTGGTGAAGCCATATTCTACTCATCAGCCTTGTCTTCAGTCACATCATTGCAGTGTATCTCCTGGGACAAGATTAGAACTGCAACAGCCAGCGACGAGGACATGTTCAAGCTAGTTCAGCAAATTGAAAGTGGAATGTCGGACATCCGAAATGATCTGCCGCCTTCCTTGAGAGAATACCATCAGTACCGCAACTACCTTTCCACTGTTGATGGTGTCATTATATACAAAGACAGGATAGTGGTGCCACCGTCACTGAGAAAAGATGTGCTTACAGCGTTGCACTCTGCACATCAAGGCATTTCATCCATGACGTCAAGAGCAGAAACATCCGTGTTTTGGCCTGGTGTAAGCAATGACATCACCAAACTCAGAAACTCTTGCAATCATTGCAACCGAAATGCTCCATCTCAACCAAGTGCGCCACCAACGCCACCCATTTCACCCCTTGTATCCATTTCAGTGTGTATGTGCGGACTTCTTTCACTACAAAGGCGGTAATTACCTGGTGATTGTTGATAGATACTCAAACTGGCCCATCGTCGAAAGGGCACACAGTGGTGCCTCTGGCCTCATTGACTGCTTGCGGCGTACATTCGTCACATTTGGAATAGCAGATGAGTTATCCTCAGATGGCGGTCCAGAGTTCACAGCTTCAACAACCAGAGATTTCCTTAAGACCTGGAGTGTACATCATAGGCTCTCATCTGTAGCTTTTCCACATAGCAATTGTAGAGCAGAAGTTGGAGTGAAGACCGTGAAACGCATGATTACAGACAACACTGGACCAAATGGTGAACTAGACACCGACGCCTTTCAGCGTGCCATGTTGCAGTATCGAAACACTCCGGACAGAGACACAAAATTATCTCCAGCAATGTGTGTCTTTGGGCGGGCGATCCGAGACTTCATCCCAATCTTGCCTGGCCGCTACAAACCTCATGAGACATGGAATGACACACTCACCCTGAGAGAGGAAGCTTTACGCAACCGACACATGAAAACTGCCGAACGCTTAGCTGAACATACAAAGCGGCTGCCACCTCTCATAGTAGGAGACAAGGTCAGGATCCAAAATCAAACTGGCCCTTGTCCAAGAAAATGGGACAAAACTGGAACTGTCATTGAAGTTCACCAATATGACCAGTATGTTGTACGCATGGACGGATCAGGCAGAGTGACACTACGCAACAGGAAGTTCCTACGAAAGTACATGCCGGTGCATTCACCTCCTCGAAAACATTGACCAAGACTTGAGATATTACTTCAAAGGAGGAGATATTAACCCACCTACACCAGTGAGTGGGATACCAATAACCCCAGCCGTTCCATGTCAGCCTGGCACAGACTTGAGACTGCAGAACAGTGAGCATGCACCAGCTTCACCAACTGAGCAGGGTAGCTCACCTCATATCACACAGCCTAAACCACCAATGCCATCAGTCATGGACAGACCACCACCAGTGAATGTCAGTCAACCTCTCACGCCTGCGTCTACCAGGCCACCTCCCACACCGCAGGCTCCAACGCCTCCATCCACGGTAGCAACTACACCGAAAATGAGCGTGACACCTAAAGGCTCAGAACAACCCTCCTTCGACCAGATTCCAAGACGCTCCAGTCGCCCACGACAAGAACCAAAATGGCTCAGTGATTACGAGCATTGAACTGGGCAGAACAATCCCCGAACCAAAGTGCAGTCTACCCAATGATGGCTCATAACTGTTTCTACGTTTTCTGTTTTATGTACAACATTTTTATTCATATTTTTATTTCATTCTCCCATATGATTTGAGGTCATAGTGTAAAGACAGTATAAAGCCACTATCTAGTAATATGTGCTTTGAAAAGAACATCATCCTATCTGTAATCATCACCAATAACACAAATGACTCGGGGAGGGATAGAGGATAGTGTATTTTATAATCATAATTTAGTCATTAGTGCATCTTAGATTTATCCAACAGATAGTTGAATTGTTATATTATATTTGTGTTCATTGTATGTTTCAGACCTCCATCATTTTAGATGAATAAAGTTATTATCTGAAAATAGTATCGGCCTACTTATCTAAATACCAACGTTATGGTATGATAATATAAACAATACCAACGTTACGGTATGATAATATAAACAATACCAATGCTACGGAATGATAATATAGAAATTACCAACGTTACGGTATGATAATATAAACAATACCAACGTTACGGTATAATAATATGAATAATACCAACATTACGGTATAATAATATAAACAATACCAACGTTACAATATGATGATATAAACAATACCAACGTTACGGTATGATAATATAAACATTACCAACGTTCAGTATGATAATATAAACAATACCAATGTTACAGTATGATGATATAAACAATACCAACGTTACGGTATGATAATATTAACAATACAAACGTTATAGTATGATAATATAAACAATACCAACGTTATAGTATGATAATATAAACAATACCAACATTATAGTATGATAATATAAACAATACCAACTTTATAGTATGATAATATAAACAGTACCAATGTTACGGTATGATAATATAAACAATATTAATGTTACCGTATGATAATATAAACAATACCAACGTTACGGTATGATAATATAAACAGTACCAACGTTACGGTATGATAATATAAACAGTACCAACGTTACGGTATGATAATATAAACAATTATAGTATCATAGTATAACGTTGGTATTGTATATATTATCATACCGTAACGTTGGTATTGTTTATATTATCATACCGTAACGTTGGTATTGTTTATATTATCATACGATAACGTTAGCATTTCTTTTATCATACTATAACATTGGTACTGTTTATATCATCATACCGTAACGTTGGTATTGTTTATATTATCATACTATAACGTTGGTATTGTTTATATTATCATACTAAAACGTATCATGATATAAACAATACCAACGTTATAGTATGATAATATAAACAATACCAACGTTACGGTATGATAATATAAACAATACCAACATTACGGTATGATAATATAAACAGTACCAGTGTTATGGTATGATAATATAAACGATACCAAAGTTATAGTATGATAATATAAACAAACTTATAGCTTTGCAAAAAAAAAAATCCAAAACAAATACCCAAGACGATCGTTTCTGTCGTAAGACTTCATCAGTAAAGTTCGATTTTATAGAGATGTAGTGTTCTGAAACCAAAAGTGGTATCATATATGGCCAAAAAATTACCTAAATATTACCTATATATATTCCTAAACCCGTCTAAGAGTAACCACTAAAATGATGACTATATAAAAATACGAAAGTCATTAATCTTCAGGATATACAGGGGCAAATATACAAAGCATGTGAACATTGGACAAAAACGGACCTCTAAAAATCCAGAGGTGGGATCAGTTGCCACCTAGTACCTGGTATTTCGGTACCAGCTGTTCAGCTTAAAATAAAGTAATATTTAGCACTGTTAACATCATTTAAATTCCAATCTTTTTCTAAAGCTAAGATAGTCATTTTTAACACTGGTTACTCTTAGACGGATTTTGGCTATACTTTTAGAGATATTATTTGGGCTTGTACAATACCACCAGCGATATATAAAGCTATATATATTAGCTTTATATATCGCTGATACCACTTTCTCTTTAGAAAATACATATAACTTTTAAATTGGAGCTCAACTGATGAAGTCTAATTGACAGAAACGATATCGTCTTGAGCATTATAACTTTGGTAGTATGTTTATGATATTTGCCATCGAGGAGTAAGCACATTGGCGAGTCCAAAGTTTTGCGGGAGTTAAAAAAATTAACGGCATATTTCATTCAAAATATTACTTTAGTGTTAAATAATCAACTGATACCGGAATACTCCTACTGGGTCTATGTATACCCCGGGGATTCAAACGATCCCTCAGCAGTGGGAACGATCCAGTGGTTATTAATATTATAAACATAATACCAGGGTTATAGCTTTGCAAAAAGGTCAAAACGAGCGTTTCATTCAATAAGACTTCATCACTGCTGCATCATATGGATGCAACGACCATGTCTATAGCGTAGGGAATCTTACCAGTTCTGGATGTCAATCGGTAAATGTTTTAAACCTATTTGACCGAACCAGTAGGAGACATCGCAGGCATGGCTCAAGGAAAAATATCAACAAGAGATTCATAATATCTCATTCGATGGTCTTCTACCATTCGTCAATCGCCAATTAGGTCTGCATCATATTCGTACAAAACTGTACTCACTCCCGTTGAAAAAAATTACATGACTTGTACAAATATACCATGGCAGTATGTTTTACTGATGCTGGTTCTCCAGAATATCGACTTCATGGTATCATTTTGGACATTTCATACAACAGATTATTCAAAGCTGTCAGGACTAATGAACATAAAGAAACGAGAAATCACCCGTTCCTCAAGGTCAAATTTGCTAATAAGGGCATTGACGCTTTGAATATAAGCAATATTTTGAACCAAAAACCTGTCCAAAGTAAGATCCCGCCATCCTTCCAATACAAAGATTCACCATGTATTTCCTATAGCTATACGCGTTCAGTTGCCTCTAAGATCTTTTACTACAAGGCAAATCTGCAGCAACTCAATTACCCAGCCTTTCCCAGAACATTCCGCCTTGCACCTGTTCAACATCTGAATCCATATACTCTCCATGTGGCCATGTTGTGACAGGTGATCTCAACATTGTGCGCAACAGAAAACTGAGAGATCTTTTATGCAAAGGCCTTAAATATAGGGAACCTGTATCGTTTACATGGCGCCAAAACTTAAAAATTATTATGGACGCATGTGAAGAGTACGCCATACGCTAGTCGAACCCGATATTTTTTCGGAGTGGATTAAGTCGATCAGTTATGTTCTTAAACGAAGAATTCGACGACTTAAATATGGTGTCAACACAAAACACAATTCAATTTTTCGTGATCCTGATGTTGTCAGAGACCTTTCCCTGTAGTGGTAGTAGACAACAAAGGAAACAAACAGTTAGCATCTCGGTTCAATTTTACTTATAGGTATATGGACGATTCTGTCCATAAATAATTCAGAATTTCAGAATTACCTCGGCCAGATATATCCTGTAGAGCTAGAGATCAATGAAACGACAGAGAGCAACACATCTGCTTCTTACCTAGATTTACTCCTGTCGATTGGAAAAGACGGTCAACTTCACACATCCCTCTATGACATACGAGACGATTTCAATTTCCATATCACAAACTTCCCGTTTCTAAGTAGTAATATTCCATCTTCTCCTGCCTATGACGTTTTCATTTCACAGCTTATACGCTATGCCAAAATACTCCTCTTATGAATGTTTTATTTTGAGAGCTTAACGACTAGCCAATAAACTACTTATACAAAGTTACATTGTTGAACGTTTAGAGTCGCTGTTTAGGAAGTTTTATGGTCGATACGGACTCTTGTTAAACATTATGAAGTCCCTTTCTCAGAGATATTAAATAATATTCTGGATCACGGTCACAGACAGTGACTCCGTTTCACCAATCATTTTTTTCACCGAACTTGATCTCATCATCAAACTTGACCTTTTACCGAATTTGACCCGTTCATCGAACTAGAAAGGTTTCCATGGAACAATTGCGACGGGTGTGACATGCCAGCAGAAGACGCTAACTCCTTCCGGACACCTGGTCTTATCCCGTTTGGGATTCGTAATTGTTCTTCATGTTGAGACCATTTGCACATCTAATTCGTCGTGTTATAATGGACTTGAGTTTTTTTATTATTGATTGGTACTTCTTCAATTTTACTTTTAACTCGAATTTAAAATAGATATAGATCAGATCCCATGTGCTTTCAGGAAGGATAACTGGATGTCACATCTTGACATCGATCGTGTCGTTCGAGGCATAGATCAATTGATCGCCTACCGATTGTAGTCCTTATCGATAAAGAACTTAATGGCTGAATAACACTACCTCGAGGAATCTCCCTTCTTATCTTTGTTGAATTAATTTTGTTGTACCAATGCGATTATGATAAGTTTAGTTTTACTGAGATACACTGGGCCTTCATTCAAGTTTGTTTTATCCACACGATAATAAGATGCATGAACATTCAAACGAGTAAAGTGCGTATTTAGGAATTTGCCAATCTGAAATCATGGCAAACTTTGGGGACAATGAAGTGATTGTTGATCCGATCGTAATTCGGAGTCAAAATCTGAGCTTGGCAAGTCTGTGAAATGACAAGTCAGATGAATCATTATATGGAGTACTGGGGCCTTATATCCACCAATTATAGTGTAACTTTGATGCATATATACAGCTCGGGTTGTCGTGGCTGTTGGATTGTTCTTATATGGAACAAAACTCCACTACGATGGCTTGCTGGAAAGTCGTATGCGACTTATAGATGTAGAATGTGTGACACTCATTTCAAGTGAAGCCATGCACTATTTGACTATCCGAAAAGAAAGTAAATTGTAAATACAGCTGATTACTTATCATTTCTACAATTTGGTTGGCTATAGCGGCGCTCGACAATTCGAGACGCGAAATCGTGCGAATGTGGTTAGGCGCGATCTTAGCCTTTTCAGTACACCACTTATGCAATTATATCTTTTGTAGAGTCATCACATAATACATGTACATTCTTGTCCGGTAGCAACATCATATGAAAGCTGTCGTACATTCTAAGAATCTTTAAATTATCGAAATGCTTCAAAGATATTATCCATAAATGATAAAGACAAGCTGCCCTGCAGAGAATCAGAAAGAAGATTGTTCCACTTGGTATTTGTAGTAGCAGACATAATTTCTCGCAATAACAGGTTGTCTTGAACTCGCCGATTGTGCAAATCCACCAAGGTCATAGGCATTGTTGATGATGAAAAAAGTAGACTTTTGAATCAAGATTATTCTAAACGTAAATGTGTCAGTCTCTGTATTTTATAGGAGTTCCAATCTACTCTGCCAATTCAAGATTCCGTTAGTTTTGCAAGGTCATATTGCTTAATGAAAGTGAGGACTTTCATCTTGTTTGAGGAAAACTTATGTTGTCTGATGTTTCCATTGACTTCAAGCGCTTCCTTAGCTGAATGTGTACATTGTATCCTCTTGCGACGGGCAAGACAGCTATCCATCTTCAACATAGAGATGTCGTTGGTTATGAGGTTCTGTATATCATTGGCTGACAGTTCTCTAGCTATCCATCAACACCTGTGAAGTCGTTAGTTATGAGGTTCTGTATATCCTTGTCTGACCATTACACTAACTATCCATCATCAACTTTGAAGTCGTTAGTTTCGGGGTTCTATATATCCTTGTCTGAGTGTTCCACTAACTTTCCATCATCTACTGAGAAGTCGTTGGTTATGAGTTTCTGTATATCCTTGTCTGACAGTTCCACTAACTATCCATCATCAACTTAGAAGTCGTAAGTTATGAGGTTATGTATATCCTTCTCTAAGTGTTCCACTAACTATCCATCATCTACTTAGAAGTAATTAGTTATGAGGTTCTGTATATCCTTGTTTGACTATTCCACTAGCTATCCATCATCACCTGTGAAGTCGTTAGTTATGAGGTTATGTATATCCTTGTTTGACTATTCCACTAGCTATCCATCATCACCTGTGAAGTCGTTAGTTATGAGGTTATGTATATCCTTGTCTGAGAGTTTCACTAACTATCCATCATCACCTGTGAAGTCGTTAGTTATGAGGTTATGTATATCCTTGTTTGACTATTCCACTAGCTATCCATCATCACCTGTGAAGTCGTTAGTTATGAGGTTCTGTATATCCTTGTTTGACTATTCCACTAGCTATCCATCATCACCTGTGAAGTCGGTAGTTATGAGGTTATGTATATCCTTGTTTGACTATTCCACTAGCTATCCATCATCACCTGTGAAGTCGTTAGTTATGAGGTTCTGTATATCCTTGTTTGACTATTCCACTAGCTATCCATCATCACCTGTGAAGTCGTTAGTTATGAGGTTATGTATATCCTTGTTTGACTATTCCACTAGCTATCCATCATCACCTGTGAAGTCGTTAGTTATGAGGTTATGTATATCCTTGTCCGAGTGTTCCACTTATTATCCATAATCAACTTAGAAGTCGTTTGTTATGAGGTTCTGTATATCCTTGTCTGAGTGTTTCACTAGCTTTCCATCATCAACTTAGAAGTCGTTTGTTATGAGGTTCTGTATATCCTTGTCTGAGTGTTTCACTAGCTTTCCATCATCAACTTAGAAGTCGTTTGTTATGAGGTTCTGTATATCCTTGTCTGAGTGTTTCACTAGCTTTCCATCATCAACTTAGAAGTCGTTTGTTATGAGGTTCTGTATATCCTTGTCTGAGTGTTTCACTAGCTTTCCATCATCAACTTAGAAGTCGTTGGTTTTGATGTTCTGTTTATCCTTGTCTGAGAGTTTCACTAGCTTTCCATCATCAACTTAGAAGTCGTTTGTTATTAGGTTCTGTATATCCTTGTCTGAGAGTTTCACTAGCTTTCCATCATCAACTTAGAAGTCGTTAGTTATGAGGTTATGTATATCCTTGTCCGAGTGTTCCACTAATTATCCATAATCAACGTAGAAGTCGTTAGTTATGAGTTTCTGTATATCCTTGTCTGACAGTTCCACTACCTATCCATCATTAAATTAGAAGTTATTGGTTATGAGGTTCTACAAGTCTTTGTCTGACAGTCCCACTGGCGATCCATCATCAACTTAAAAGTGTTGGTCATGGGGTTCTGTATATCCTTGTCTGATTGTTCCACTAGCTACCCATCAGCAACTTAAAGGTCGTAGGTTATGGGGTTCTGTATATCCTTGTCTGATTGTTCCACTAGCTACCCATCAGCAACTTAAAGGTCGTAGGTTATGGGGTTCTGTATATTCTTGTCTGATTGTTCCACCAGCTATCCATCATCTATTTAGAAGTCGTTAGTCATTAAGTTCTGTATATCCTTGTTGGTTATGAGGCTCTCTATGCCCTTGTCTGATCGTGCGACTGTCTTCCGATAATCTCACTAACTACATCGTGATATACGGTTCCCCAAAACGTGCGGTCTTTTAATAATCACCTTTGTTGCCAAAGAAATAGTAGCGGCACTGTGCGTTCCTCTGGAGCCTTATGATTATGAAACATCTGTTCCACACCAATTAAATGCTGAATTGAACTAAATAAACCTATTAAAGTGTTACACAGATGCCATGAATCTGGACCTTGTAGCATAACACTATTAAGGGGTACTTTAATATGACAGATGGATCGTTGTCTGGTCTTTTATACGATAATGATATGGATGTAACACCTCTCTAGTGACATAGGCATTGTAGTTGCGAACTACGTATGGTGGTTGCCCAACTGTCTCTGCATGAAGCCAATTACCTGGCATATTTGATTGGGAAACATCTCACATTTACACCGGAATACCCAGCTCTACAAAGAGCTTATTACCAGATAGAACATGTCTCTGTTTGAGAAATGGCAATCGGGGTTTCCCATTTCTATTAAGTACCCTTTTGAGGTCTCTATAGCTGAATAAGCTTGATCTATCTTCGAGATTAATAATACATTAAATAATCACGGCTGTACCATTCTTCACTTCGAATCAGTACTTACAGAACTTCTGTTTTCAGAATCATTTTCTACCTTGGTCGGTCGGTCCATGGTTCCTTGGTTGCCAGGGCTTGCCAGTAGACACACTGGCCTGATCCAAGGATGCTATAGTGATACTGCTCATACTGTCTTTATTTGTAATATCTGAGAGGGGGATTTCCCTAAACAGTGGTTATTGTCGTAGAAAATTGTTTTGATCAAGTCCATCATCTAAAAGAATTTAGAAAGTGGCTAATTTGATTCATAGTAGTTAAAAAAATAATAAAAGTTTAATGAGATTTTAGATTATTCAGTTTTAAATTAATAAAAATGAAACATTGACACATCTCAAAATACAATGGTCTTGTTGAGCATGATTAAATACCATTATTGTGTCAACTTGGAGAGAAAAATATGTCGCCAATATTAGATAAACGAGAGATTTATTCATCCCCCCTTTTTAAAAAATATATCAACATGAATATATAGCATAGGCGTCGGAACCGGGGGCTAGGGGGGCTTAGCCCCCCCCCCCTTTTTTTGGCAAAGATAGACATAGGTGTTGAAAATTGGGGCTTAGCCCCCAGACGTTTCTGGCGTGTGTGTGTGTTTTAAGTCCCCCCGACCCCCCCCCCCCCCCCCCCCCCCCCCCCCCCCCTCCTCCCCCCCCCCCCCCCCCCCCCCCCCCCCCCCCCTTCCCCCACCCCCCGCCACCCCCCCCCCCCCCCCCCCCCACCCACCCCCCACCCACTTAGCCTACCCCACCCCCCTCCCCCTCCCCCCCACCCCTACTTTCAATTTGCTTCCGACGCCAGTGTAGCACATAATATAATTCATAATACCATGAGAAAAATATACATATCGGTTTTCTCGCATTTGCAAATGTTAACTGCTAATGTATATGCTTATTTCGTGTTATAGATTATACATAATCCGAGAACATACCGATTTCGAGTTTGTAAATTAACTATGCTTTGTTGACATCCGGCAGTTATATCACATGATCAAATCAGAAAGTCATATGAGAGAAAGACAGAGAGATGTCTAAGCTGACGGTGGTAAGTTTGAAATAGATTTGTACTGGGACGGAACATCTAAATAACTCAATGCTGATTTATGTGAAATATGTTTTATTTTAAAATCATTGTTTATTTTGTTACGCAATCAGTCTGGACAAACCCTAACAAAATTGTACTGCGGTAGTGTACAGTAGACTGAATAGTGTATATGCACGTTCGTATGAATTATTTATCCGTAGGTTTGACAAAATATTGCCAAAACTGAAAGGAAAACGAGATAAGATATTATTGGCTTAAGTAGAGTCGAAAACATTTATTTTAGTCTTGCACTGAAATCGTCATAAAATACGTTGTAACCAATACAGATCTCGATTCCGTTTTGTCAACAATGTAAATGGCGGCGGAACTTGGACGGATTTTGTTTACATTGTGAATGTCCATTCTTAAATTCTTGCAAACAAATATTGAAATAAGATAAGATTGACGTGCTTTATAAAAATTGAATTTGTGAGTTTCATGTTCCTTTGGTCCACTTTATACAAATTAGGTCTATAGTCTTATTGCTTGCCTGTATTTCTTATTTTAATCAGTCTCAATTATGTTATGTATCAACAGGTTTATTCTTGAATCATTGAATGCCATTTCATTTCACACCTATTTTTTCTTGCTGATTGAATTCTGCTAATTTGATTGGTACATATTTTTGTATCTATAAGGTAAAATGAAGACTACCCATGTACAATCCATTGATTACTTTAAATTTGACATGGATTTTATTCTGTTAGACAAACATTTATAAAAATGTCAGTACTTTAATAGACCATTTTCGAGTTGTCCGATTCTGTTCAGTTTCGTTACAATAGTTTGTACTTAGACTACGTGACGTCATCTGAAAGTTGGATAAGGTCGATTCAGGTTATGTAATATTTTCATTGATGATATTTATTGTTATCTTATTTCACTTCATCTGCGAGGAATTAATTTTAGTGAAATTAACCCTCTTGTAAATATGCAAAGTGCAATACAATTACACTTACAAAAAGAAAAACACAAGCGAAGGCTAAGACTAAAACCATTTGAAGATTGATAAGTGAAGGTTTTGGAAAATAAATAAAAGTATGCATATGGATATACACATGTGTATAATATGATAAGTAACACTGTATTTGTGATACAAACAGTCTACTAACATTATTTAAGCAAAAAACTAGGGAATAATGTGATTAACTTTAACTGTCATACATGTATGTGTACAATCTGAATAATATACTAAGTGTGTAAAATGTATACAATTGACCTATTACCAAATGTATGATATGACACCTTCTGGCAGACTTTTCTATTTTAATGTCATAATTGACCAACATATATCACCAAATGCCTGACATAACTCAAATAATTGCAATCGTTCATTGGACTCGTCAGCTCTGTACAAATTGTACAGACCAATCAGAGACAATTATCAAGTTGAAGATGTACTCTCAATACATCCGGGAAACCGGAAAGAAGTCAATTTTTTAAAATATTGTTTCTTAATGAATTCAACTTTTAAAAGATAAATACAACATTGAAATTCAAATAGAAACGTGATTTTTGTTCCACTGAACAAGTTTACAAACAATTTATAACTCCTACTTTTTGCGCCACATGTTAAGATAAACAAATCCCATGATGCTCTGGTATCAGAAATTTCAGGCGTTAATGGAGTAATCAGAGATCAGCGGAATATAATGACTGGATTATTTGGGTTAATGCCTGACATGGCACCTTTTGGCAAGCTTTGCCATATAAACATCACCATTAAATGTCCTGTCAAACACATTTGTGATTATGACATCACAATTGAATGACATAAAAAAAAGCAAATGAACAGCCATGTGTCAGACATTTGGTGATAGGTCAGTTGATAATATTCATTGCTTATATAACTTTTTTTTTTTAAATTCTGTTATGGAAAATGGCCATGCTATTTTTGTTTACCGGTATATATTTCCTGATTCTTCACCTGTATGGTGAGTATGGGGAAAATTGGCTTAGTGCTACATGTAGTTAGTGCTGGACAGTACCATACACACTAAAGCACTGATACCCATAAGCACACAAAACAAATACACATATTCACATAGATAGAGTTTAGGTTTAAATTTGTACACTTTAAAGTTAAGGCTGTTGCTTATACAACTTACTATTTTTTTTAGTGATTTGAGATAAGTGATAATGTAGCCATTCAATTCAAATGATGATGTCTCTCTGATATACATGTAAAGTGAAAGTCTTACCTTGATATTGCAATAAGTCATGTAAATGATAGTGCATAATGCGGTGATTGGTACAAATATTTCATTTTATAAGATAGCACAATGTAAAACATTCATTATATAAAATGTTCATGTGCTATCTGTATGTGTCACCTTGTACATTTATACTTTTACAATATGTTTATCTATAAAATTTAAGACAAATTCATCCGTTATTTTTCCATTTGTTATTTTGTCTCTTTTTCTAAAGTACATGTAACTGACACAATATCTTTTTTTCCAGATTTTGTTGGGATTTGTTGTAATCTGCAGTGTTACAGCTGTCAGTAAGTTACAGCTTATTTTACCCAAGTCAGTAAGTTCTTTGAAATCTGATAAACCCTGTATTTTAATGGAAAATCTTTGTGCTTATCTACATGTAATCATACCCTGCAAATCAATGAGATTGTCAGCATAAATTTACAAACTACAAAGGCAGGGACATTTGTACATTATAGATATGAACAAAAAAGTGCTGTTCTATAACTATTTGGAGTGTTTGACAAAGTTTATTTCCAACTGGTGCATTTGTAACTCTTCTGCATGTGTCAATAAGTTTATGTTACTTTCTGACGATTTGTCAATACATGTAACATACAGTATATACATTTAACCTCTGACCTGTTTGTCAATATTACATGCTTATGTATTATCTAACATTTGACCTGGTTTATCGTAAGGATCGTATCTGATAATCAAAGATAGTTTTATTTGTATGTGCTGAGAATTAATGTGTTTATGTACGTATACCTCTATATCTGTTGTTATGCATAGATCATGTGATAAGGTCTTTGTACATATACATTGTACTTGTATATCATCATATCGTCACTACTTACTAAGATTATGATGTCAGGGTATGTAAAGATAGTGTCAAAGTTTGTGAAAATCAATACCGGGGTAAATTGTTAAGATACAAGAAAAATAATGTCACTGCATATTAAGATAAAGTCATGGTACATAAAGAAAATGTCACCACATGTTAAGATAATGTCATAGAGCATGAGGATAATGTTACCACATGTTAAGATATATGTCATAGAGCATGAGGATAATGTCACCACATGTTAAGATATAAGTCATAGAGCATGAGGATAATGTCACCACATGTTAAGATATATGTCATAGAGCATGAGGATAATGTCACCACATGTTAAGATAATGTCATAGAGCATGAGGATAATGTCACCACATGTTAAGATAATGTCATAGAGTCACCACATGTTAATGAGGATATAATGTCACCACATGTTAAGATAATGTCATAGAGCATGAGGATAATGTCACCACATGTTAAGATAATGTCATAGAGCATGAGGATAATGTTACCACATGTTAAGATAATGTCATAGAGCATGAGGATAATGTCATGGAGCATGAGGATAATGTGACCACATGTTAAGATATATGTCATAGAGCACGAGGATAATGTCACCATATGTTAAGATAATGTCATAGAGCATGAGGATAATGTCACCATATGTTAAGATAATGTCATAGAGCATGAGGATAATGTCACCACATGTTAAGATAATGTCATAGAGCATGAGGACAATGTCACCACATGTGGAGATATATGTCATAGAGCATGAGGATAATGTGACCACATGTTAAGATAATGTCATAGAGCATGAGGATAATGTCACCACATGTTAAGATAATGTCATAGAGCATGATGATAATGTTACCACATGTTAAGATAATGTCATAGAGATGAGGATAATGTTACCACATGTTAAGATAATGTCAATAGTACATGAAGATAATGTTACCACATGTTAAGATAATGTCAATAGTACATGAAGATAATGTCATAGAGCATGAGGATAATGTGACCACATGTTAAGATATATGTCATAGAGCATGAGGATAATGTCACCATATGTTAAGATAATGTCATAGAGCATGATGATAATGTCACCATATGTTAAGATAATGTCATAGAGCATGAGGATAATGTCACCACATGTTAAGATAATGTCATAGAGCATAAGGACAATGTCACCACATGTTAAGATAATGTCATAGAGCATGAGGATAATGTTACCACATGTTAAGATAATGTCAATAGTACATGAAGATAATGTCATAGAGCATGAGGATAATGTGACCACATGTTAAGATATATGTCATAGCACATGAAGATAATGTCACCACATGTGAAGATATATGTCATGGAGCATGAGGATAATGTCACCACATGTTAAGATATATGTCATAGAGAATGAAGATAATGTCATAGTGCATGATACATGTAAGATATTGTCAGAATGAGTTATGTTTTGTTTCTGATGACTTCAGAATTAAGATTTATCACTTCTGGTTCAAATACACATTGAAAACATTGACAACAAAAGCTATAGCTTGATGATAACCATGTAGGTGTACAGCTACAGCAAAGAAGACAACGAAAGCTATAGCTTGATGATAACCATGTCTGTATGTGTACAGCTACAGAGAAGAAGACAACAAAAGCTATAGCTTGATGATAACCATGTAGGTGTACAGCTACAGAGAAGAAGACAAGAAAAGCTATAGCTTGATGATAACCATGACTGTATGTGTACAGCTACAGAGAAGAAGACAACAAAAGCTGTAGCTTGATGATAACCATGTCTGTATGTGTACAGCTACAGAGAAGAAGACAACAAAAGCTATAGCTTGATGATAACCATGTAGGTGTACACTACAGAGAAGAAGACAACAAAAGCTATAGCTTGATGATAACCATGTAGGTGTACAGCTACAGCAAAGAAGACAACAAAAGCTATAGCTTGATGATAACCATGTAGGTGTACAGCTACAGCAAAGAAGACAACAAAAGCTATAGCTTGATGATAACCATGTAGGTGTACAGCTACAGAGAAGAAGACAACAAAAGCTATAGCTTGATGATAACCATGTAGGTGTACAGCTACAGCAAAGAAGACAACAAAAGCCATAGCTTGATGATAACCATGTCCATGGATAAACAGATTATCAGGAAATACTCAGTAGCACATTAAAAAGTGTATACATATATATTGTACCTTACTAAATACCCAGTAGTCCATATCAGGAAGACTTGAGATATATACAATTTGATGCCAAACTCTTAAGAAGGTAAAGTTATTGATCCATCTAAAATGAATGACCTGGTCAACCACAGTTAAAGCTTTCTACCACTCTCATAAAAAAAGCAAATACAAAAATCTATGTCACATGTGTGATACATGTATTTATAACTTATGTCACATGTGTGATACATGTATTTATAACTTATGTCACATCTTCATACATGTACATGTATTTATAACTTATGTCACATGTGTGATACATGTATTTATAACTTATGTCACATCTTGATACATGTATTTATAACTTACATGTCACATGTGTGATACATGTATTTATAAATTACATGTCACATGTGTGATACATGTATTTATAACTTATGTCACATCTTGATACATGTATTTATAACTTATGTCACATCATGATACATGTATTTATAACTTATGTCACATGTTGATACATGTATTTATAACTTATGTCACATGTTGATACATGTATTTATAACTTATGTCACATCATGATACATGTATTTATAACTTATGTCACATGTGTGATACATGTATTTATAACTTATGTCACATCTTGATACATGTATTTATAACTTATGTCACATTTTGATACATGTATTTATAACTTATGTCACATGTGTGATACATGTATTTATAACTTATGTCACATCTTGATACATGTATTTATAACTTATGTCACATGTGTGATACATGTATTTATAACTTATGTCACATCTTGATACATGTATTTATAACTTTTAATATAAATTATTATTTTAATATACATGTACTCTAGTTTTGAATTTATACAGGTAGATACTGATTTGTGTGTGTATGCCTGTGTGTTTGCGTGCATTTAAATTCTATTGTTTAGTATTTTGTTCAAACTTCTACAGGCTACTTGGAAACATATTTGTCATGTTTCACTGTAAACTAGAAAGTTTTACGTCTTTTTATAGTTTTTAAAATTGATTATGTGGCATAGAGATTACAAATATCCAGGCAATTTTTTCATGGTGAAAAACAAAATTTTGTTATTTCAGTTCTTCTTTATCAGTAGATTTCTTATTTTTGTTTCTGAATGGTAATAACATGTGTTGTGTTTAAATCTATGTAAACAAAGCCACAGGTTACTCACAGTTTGAACCTGTGTCTCTGAACTGCTGTTCACCTTGATTTCACCCACAATATATATCAGATATTTCTGTACAAAATACATTGTATATTCTACAGGCACTCAATAATCTGTTTATTCATTCAGTACTCAATAGGTATAGATCTACTGGTTGTTTTTGTGGTAGCTTCTACATAAGGTAAATGTACACACATCATTGTCACATGGCAAAGGACAAAAACTAATACAGCTGGTCTTAATTTGCATACATTTAGAATTATTAATCAATATCAATCTATATATATATATATGACTTTTCATTTAGATGTAATTAGGCTAAAAGTAAAAGAAATTTGATCTGACAATTCTTGGTTTTATGTTTCAAATGACATAATACATGTACAATGTACATACATGTAGTTTTAGTTTGCAAAAACTGTTCAAATTCAAACAAATTTGTTAGATCAAAATTGTAAAAATACTAATGTAAATTAAAGCACAGATGATTATAAATGCCTCATCTATATGATTGTGTTTAAAGATGGATTTACATTTAGTTACCTCTTAATTTTACAAACCACAACTCACATGTATAATGGTTGTACCGTAGAACATGTGTTGAGAAACCACCCATCTGCCACTGAAATGTGGTCTCTCAAAAAGGTTTTTATGTACAGGATTATATAACCAAGTGCTTTTCAGAATTTGATTACATAAGAGTTAGACAGGTGGCCTTTCAAGACAGGTGTCCTTTCATGAAAGTGGTCTCTCAAGACTGGTGGTCTTTCAAGACAGGTGGTCTTTCACAAGAGTGGTCTCTGAAGACAGGTGGTCTTTCACAAGAGTGGTCTCTGAAGACAGGTAGTCTTTCATGAGAGTGGTCTTTCAAGACAGGTTTCACTGTTCATATATTCTTTTCATTAAACGTATTTGTAGTGGACACCTAGTTGAAGCAGGTTCTCTTTTAGCAACCCTTATTTTCGACACACTGCCATGTTTAAAGACCACACAGGGCCTGGCTAACCCTGGACTCAGAAAACTTTGAGCCAAAATATTATCCAGGCAATTGAAACTTTATTGCTTATCCAGGTTAATGAATATTGATACCAAATATGTTTTTTTTTTACATGATATGGTGACAATTGCAAATTATATGTACATGTGACATGCTCTATGAAGGATGAACATTTCCTGAAATATGATACACATAAAACATACAGCAAACATAACCAAAATATTTTAGCCAGAATATTAGACAATTACAAATTTTTAGCCAGTTTTTAAAAAATAGTCATTGGCTGCATTGACTAATGACAGGGTAACCCTGTCACATTATCAACCTCCTGGTAACCACTAGCATTGTTTGTAAGTTTATCATTTTGCCAGAATGTAAGTTTCCTATTTTCTGTAAGTTCTGTAAGTTGCGTTTTTTTGCCACATGTTCTGTAAGTTTCATTTTCTTGCCACATGTTCTGTAAGTTGCGTTTTTCTGCCACATGTTCTGTAAGTTTCCTTTTTTGCCACATGTTCTGTATGTTTCCTTTTTCTTGCCACATGTTCTGTAAGTTTCCTTTTTTGCCACATGTTCTGTAAGTTTCCTTTTTCTGCCTTTTACTGCCACATGTTCTGTAAGTTTTCTTTTTCTGCCACATGTTCTGTAAGTTTCCTTTTCTTGCCACATGTTCTGTAAGTTTCCTTTTTCTGCCACATGTTCTGTAAGTTTCATTTTCTTGGCACATGTTCTGTATGTTTCCTGTTTTGCCACATGGTTTTCAAATTTAACTTTTTTACTTCAGAGTTCCCTTCTCTTCAACATCTAAAACCAAAAGCTTCATCAGGTGAACAGACAAATGCTGTGAAACAACTTCTTACTCGAGTCCTTGGTACGAGAGCTGCCGAGTTCCAAGTGACAGTTGATTCAAGTCTAGGTCCAGAAGATAAAGATACATTTGTAGTAAGTCAAAATATAATCCATAAAGGATGTTAAAACTATGTGATTTTCAATATAAATGTAATGTAGATAGATATGGCTATATATATAAATATGCACATGTGTTTGTTTATTAAAGTTTTACCCAATATATATTTTAGCTAAAAAGTAACAACAACAATGTTGAAATTACGGGAACAACTGGAATTGCTGTTTCCATGGGATTATACTACTACTTGTCAAATTACTGTGGATGTATGATTACCTGGGGTGGAGAACAGTTAAACATTCCATCACCACTGCCTAAGTTACCTGCGTCAGGAATCACAGTGTCCACTAATGACAAGTAAGTCTCCCATCTGCATATTTATCAGTATTTTTATGGAGCAGTAAATCTTTGCTAATGTCTCCAGCTTAATACTATATAACTGGTATTTTTATTGGTTCTCCAATTTTCGCGATATTTCACAATAAGTTGAAACAACTATGGTCCAGACGTACGTAAAATTAAACCCAGGTCCAGACATATTTTCCAACAACGTTTTTCATCCATCTAGGAATCAATAATACCATGTAGATAATTTCCCTCCTACTTCCTGTTTCTAAATTACAAATGCTTACTTTATCGATTTAGTTACCGTTTGAGAATAGATCACACCAAAATTCAAGTGATACATGTAAATGACTCCAGATTTGTCTGTGACTCCAAGCAAAAAAGTCAATAATCTGATAGGAATCGGCAGTTAGGCCTAAAATAAAATTAAGTTTGTTTGCTGTTTACCCACCGACCAATGGAAATAACTGTGACTCGGAAATTTTTTTTGCCGTTTTAAATTTTTTTTTTTTTATTGACGATCTTTCTGGAACGTTCAATTATTGTCACAACTTTATATAGTATTGGTATATAAATTGTCTCAATTCTGAGAATATACATGTATAATTTTTGACCGTGGCGCTATTATTTATTCAATGAAACATCATATTTTAACAGTATTTTATCAGAGTAGTGTAAAATAATGGCCAGAAGGTACGTAACATGACACTAGGGGCTTATCAAGGAACTGCAAATTCATAATTAGACCTCTTGTAACTCTTCGATATATAACCAATCCATCTACAGTATTAGGGCATAAATGATTTAGCTGAACTTTCTGTCTCGATTTTAAGCAATGTTTTGGTGGGAGGGGGGGGTTAAATCAGGATTTTACCCTAATCCTTTTGGAGATTCTGTCTGGCGGGGCAACAAGAACAGAATCTCCAAAGGGGTGTATTCAGATTTTACTCACTCAAAAAATTGCTTAAAATCCTGACATAAAGTTCGGCCTAAGCTACTGCTATATCCAGAATGACACATGTATTTTCTCTAAGAATACTATTTATAAAAATAGGAAACCAAAAATCCTGTATGATACATGTTTTTCTAAGATAAACAATTTATGAAACACCTGTGTAAATTTGTTTCATATGTTTCCTCCTTTCCTGAAAGCTGAAGGAAATAATGTTATAGGAAACATAAAATCGTGAAGACAGTTACATAAGAGTTACCTCCAGTCATTTTTTGATTTCAAATATTTGTCAAGACATAATAATTTTACAAAAACGATATCAAATCTAGTCAAATAAAATCTACTAAATTTATACATCTGTTTTCTTTAACACAACCTTGTGAATTTCTCTAATTTACATTAGAAATGTATTAAAAACGAAACGTCTCAGGAAAGTTATCATTTTAAAACACTGACTCTGTCACTGCACCATGCACCTTACTATATAAAGACTGCCACGCCATGTGACTAATTGCTGGCAGTTGGTGGGTCAAGTTGAGCTTCTTGTTTGATACAGGCAAGTCTGTTTAACTTACAACCAGTGAACAAATACTACGAGATGACCATTTAGTTTCTAAAGATAATTGTTGTATAACATATCAAATCTTAAATGTCTTTGTATATTTTATTTTACTTTTAATATGTTCTAGTGCATACATGTACAAAAATCACAAAATGATACACAAAAAAGAACATGTAGCGTGAGACACTGTTGTGACGTGGGGCGTGGCCGGATGCAACGCGACAGAATTATTCATCCGCACTACCATGGTGCTATCTGAAATTTCTGGGGAGAACACTGACATATACAGACAGATTCCAGAATATCTGCATACATTTTATTTATACTTTGTCATGAACCACTATGAAAACTTGTTGAAATTTCACAAATAACCTCTCTCTTCTCCTGTCTGTCTCAAACATTTATGAAATATTTAATGTGTCCTCAGTTACAATTATTTTCATTATAATTTGTACAGAAAATGACGGACTGCACAATGACATCAGTACTTACCTGCGAGAGATCAATATATTGTTTCTCAACTCGATGCCTGAAAAATTTCCAATAAAATAAAATGATTTACCTACCTACCTACCCATAGGTAAAAGGGTAGAGTCGGTAAACAGCAAACAGAGAATATTTTATGTGTGGCCTTATGATAGCTATCCCATGATAGACAATCCTATAGTTTACAATGTTTATTTGTGATATTCATTGAATTTCACTAAAATATTAAAATTGAAAATAACAAAAACAGGATTTGAGTGAAAGGTGTTTTCATGAAATTTGATGATGCATACCTTGATTTGGACGCAAGATTCTGCCAAATCAAGAAGATGAAAAAAGAAGAAAATCGATCTCAATTTGTCCTTACATCTCATGAAGCATATTATGAGAAATTAGAAGCTTTGGAAGTAAAAGAAAAAAAGAAAACAAAAAAAAATTAAAATTAAGCTTCTAAGCAATGAAGGTGGTTGAACTGTCACAATTTTAATGCACACATATGTGAATTTTATTTGCGTTAAAACTTGATAAATACAACTTAAAACATTTTTTGGGATTAAACTACTATTCCAAGTAATGTACTGTGTAATCAAGGCACTGAAAGACCCTCTACTTTCATAAACACATCAGATATATCTCTCTAAGAGGAGCGTCTCGATTGGATATATTCTCATAAATAATAATTAATCAAATTATAAACGGTATTATCTATTTGTTGAGATGAGTTTAGTAGTTGAATGATTATCAAATAACAATTGTTCAAACCAAGGTATATGCATCTGATATATGGTTACTTCTGTCCGAACCATGGGGAAATCACAGTGGTAACTTCCCAAGTCCTTTGCTGTATTATTGCCACACAAAATCTTCAAATTTGCTCAAGCGGGACCTTCTAGATGTGTGAAAGCAAATTTGGAGTACAACATTACCTATTGAACATTTGATTTATTAATGTATATGTTAACTTGGTACTTTTCGCCTTTTGTTCTTGATATCCACTCATCTGAATTAATTCTTATTTTTAGTTATATAATAATTATGTATATATCTTTGTAGATTCCGCTATTATCAGAATGTCTGTACAGTTAGTTATTCCTTTGCTTGGTACAAATGGGAAGACTGGGAGAAACAGCTGGACTGGATGGCTCTGCATGGCATCAATCTGCCTTTGGCTTTTAATGGACAAGAGGCCATCTTTCAAAGAGTAAATATTATCTACAGTTCATCCCCGATATATAACGCCACCTTTTGTTTTCCTGAATTTTATTGGTATAACAGGTTTGGCAATATATCGAGGTTGACTATTTTTGAGGTGTGGTCATTTTCATCATGACATGTCTTTAATACCTGTTGCATATGATGTTCACAACTCGCTATCATAAATTTGGATATTTCGTCTATTGCTTAAGTTTGGACAATTACCCGATTGAACCCTATTAAAATCGCCAAAATTATGTAGCAGTACATGAATGTTTGATGGATGGAAAATTTAAATCTGTTTCTTACATTAACCCGCAAGCATTTCTTATGTTAACTTTCATCGTTTTTGAATAAAATAAGTCTTTGGCAAGCCAGTAAAACAAATGGTTTAGGTTTATATATCTCATCTACTCATAATTATTTCTTGACGTGTGATAATTGCTGTGTATCTCATAACCCTAACCCTAACCCTAACCTTTCATGGAAAAAACTTCCGTGATTTAAAAGTTGTGACACTAATATGATGGTACCCATCTGACTTCTACACTGTGTTCATACAACTGGATACCAGTTTATAACACTCGATCTTCAAGTTCTGTAACACTATGAGGTACAGGAGGAAAATATTAAAATGTAAATAAAAATAAACTGATAATAAAATTGGTGTGCCTTGTGATAAATCGTAACATGTACTTAAAGAGAAATACGGGCAGCTGATTTAGTTACACAATGAAATTCATGTTTCTGTTGTCAACACATAGCATCGAAAATAAATATCAGAATGAAGTTTCGGCAATTGTTGCAGCTGCAAGGTTAAATAGGTCAATATCCTCATCCTCAGTAAACAAATTTTTATTGTAATGTTAGATAATATAATTTATCATATACAAAGTACTTGATACGTAACTTCTGCATTGTATGATATCGGCAAAATCAACTAACCCATATCAGACCGGCCATGCAAAAAATCCGTATCCGTATCAGACCGGTCGTGCAAAAATTATCATCCACTTCGGAAATATCACGCGGCAACGCCTTGGGATTTATCCGCTTCAAGCGGCGCGTGACAACTGAAATCTTGTTTGTTTACAAACAACTGCTTTCATGTCAAAAGAAGGCAAACAGATATTGGAGAGTTTAGCCGCTAGAATAATGGAGCTGGACGAATTAATTGACAAGCAGTGCGTTTTAAATATAGAGCAAGGAGAAGAATTGGTTCAGAAAATTGAATTTAACGTCAATAACGATAATATTTTTACGATAGGCCTAGCTGATGTCAGTGACGATACTAACGATACATGTACTACTGTTAATTTTACATTTAGAAATTTTAAAACTGAAACTTTAAATTGAAATTAATCAACATAGATAATTTGCATGTTGTGGTGTTTGTATATGATAATAGATTACAACATGTAAAATTCATATCACATATCATATCAGCCCTCGGGCAATATCAGACCTCGGGCTAAAGCCCTCGGTCTGATATTGAGCCCTTGGGCTGATATGATATGTGATATGAATTTTACCATGTAATAATCTCTATGTACTAAAATTGTACTAATTTAATGGTGTAAAAAGGTCATGGAAGGTGACAGATTTTGATATGCACAGCGCCAGTATTTCTCAGGTTCTTTGTTGATCAGAATGCGAGAGAAACTTCTAGAATTCTGGTGTTCTATGTTGTTCGGAATTGAACTTCATATATAAGCACCAGGACCCGGTTGCACAACACATTGTTAGATTTAACCTACAGTTAGCCCATTGGTTTAATATTGGTTAACTTCATGTTAAATCTAACAACCTGTTGTGCAACTGGGTCCAGGGTTTTAGAAGGCAAGGTAGACCTGCATAGAGAGACTGCCATTTTGAGACAAGCTACTGTCGCCTGTACTTGTTATTGATGTTACACTTGGTGTTCAATAAAATCTATATACGATCACGAGCTGTTAATTGATTCTTAGTGGGTTACAGTTCTCCCCCTTTGCAGTTGAAGTATGAAGTAAACAAACTGTCGGCTAACAGTTTTACCTGTTTTTTTTTATCTGGTTTGGCGATATGTTTGTGGGATTTAGCATGTATAAATGACCATTTGTACCGGAGAATCAGCGGCAGATGGTGGTATGCAGGTTTTGGCGTTACAACAAGGGAATTATATGGGCGGAAATCCGTTCTTCAAGATATAGCAGCGGTACCTGGTTTGGCGTTATAATGGAGGGTGATATATCGGGGGTGAACTGTATATATCTCTGGTGAACTGATTTAACTCTAACATGTTAGATAGAAATGCCACCATACGGAGAGAGCGTACCACGATATATTGCAATATCTTGGTTATATATTGTGATAATACGTATTGCAATATATTGCCAACAGTTATCAGCGAAAATAAAACATTTGTAAGAAGATGACAAAAACAAGTAGTGTTGTTTTGAATTCATCTGCTATCCTTATTATTACCATGTATACAGTTTCTGGAGTGGACTTAAACAATCTTCCAACCAAAATTGATTATATGTTTTAAACACAGTTGATGCTGATGATGCATGAAGTATTCTTATTGATTTCGGGTATTAACATATTAATGGTCAATGCCATCATAAATTGTTTAGAAAAATTCCACTTTTTATCCTGGCTCCTTGATCAGCACATTTCTCATCTGTAGAATTGCCAGTGCTTAAAGTTCATGTGTTTTGATAGATATTAATTTAAATCTCATGTCATGATTACTTCAATGTATGGCTACACTCTTTGCCATCTTGTACTGTTATTTTGAATTAGTTGTCGTTGATTTTTAAATATTTGATTTTCATTATTCTGCAGGTTTACAGTAGGCTAGGATTTACAATGAAAGACTTAGAGAGTCATTTTGGTGGTCCAGCTTTCTTAGCATGGTAAGCATTCTCTGGTTCCTTTTATATCTATTTTCTTGCAAATTTATCTTGTGTAGTAGTCCAAGATATTCTGCATAAAGCCACCTACTGGGATTAAAGTCACATATACCAGAGAAGATTACATTTTCTGTAAAAAAAACACTCACTCTTGACACTCAAAAGCTTGCTATATAACCTATTTTAAATGATATGTGATATCATAATGTTGATATCTGGTGATATTATAATGCTGATATGTGGTGATATTATAATTCTGATATCTGGTGATATTATAATCTTGATGTCTTGTGATATCATAATGCTGATATCTGTTGATATTATAATGTTTATATCTGGTGATATCATAATGCTGATATATCGCGATATTATAATGCTGATATCTAGTGTTATTATAATGTTGATATCTGATGATATATATGCCTCTGTAAGTTACTATGCAGATACAAAATTTTGTATACTTATCCTGATATTGACATAAAGAATTACATCATGTCGTATACATTATCATAATAAACTATGTGTCACAGGTCTCGTATGGGTAACATGCATGGATGGGGTGGTCCCATAAACCAAAACTGGATTGATGATCAGCTAACTCTACAACACAGTATCCTTAAGCGTATGCGATCTCTCGGAATGATACCAGTTTTGCCAGGATTTGCCGGACATGTACCAGATGCCATGAGATTGTAAGTTTGTTGAATATAAACTTTCTGTCTTTATAATTATACATGTATTATAGTATGATAAGTACAAGTGTTAAATTTGTCTTCAGACTTTGAGTCTGGAACATAAAATTCACAATTTTTAATGTTCAGTAATGAATTCAGAACCTGATCAGCTTAAAGTGTATCCTAGATACTGACCCAGATGTATGGAAGTTTTCGATTTTTTTTTTGAAATCGAAAGCTGGAGTTTTCATTGGGGGGGGGGGGGGGGGTGTAACCCTTTTAGACATTTTCAATAGAAGAGTGAATTAAGAGGCCTGACTAAGTCCACTTTTTTATTTGTATTTCTTTATATTTCAGTATATACCCCAAGGCTAACATCTCTAGATTGGGAGACTGGGCTGGATTTAATGCTTCATTTTGTTGGTAAGTGATTACATTAATAAAACTTGAAGTGTATATCTGTCAGAAATAAGATAAGATTTATAAATCATTAGTCTTCATTTTTCTTTTAATTTTACTTATAACGTGCATAATGCAAAAGTTTGGCAAACATTTGTACCAACTGTTAAAATTGACCAGGGGTCAAGACAATAAAATCTTTATTTTGCATACTTCTTACTAATAAGAGTGTTCATCTCACCATAACTTTCTGTTTTTGGCCATGCTTGGGGGAATTTTTTCTTCATATAAATGAAAATAATTAAAAATGAGAAAAACTATAATGTCTATGGTCTGATAAAAGAATGTGTCTCTTCAAATGTATGTTAGCATTATATACCGTGTGCAGGGCTAGCCCTGGCCAGAAAAATTATTTCACCAATTGCCAATCCAGAAAATGTGATGCTTCACCAATGAACTATTTTTTTTTCTCCAACAAAATTTGGCACAGTGACGTTTGTTTTGTACATGTATATAAAATAGGATGTTTATAAAATCCTAAGAAAATGCCTTGCATTTGGTTTTTATACATGTGTATTAATATATTTATTCTTATATATGTCATTTTGATATATTTGACACTAAGCTGTAAAATTCACTCATCATCTTAGAATGAGAACAAAATCATAGATAGTACAAATACTCATCACTTTATGTACATTTGTATCTTCATTTGTTACAGCACTTATCTTCTAGATTTCAATGACCAATTGTTTAAAAAGATTGGTGTAGCATTCATAAAAGAGGTAAGTGTTAACAAAGATAACGATTTTAAAGGGATGGTTCACCCTAAATACAAGTTGGGTTTATTGGAAATCGATAATCTTCCTGATTCCAAAACCAAAAAAATATTTTCAATCAGACCATGCATTTGCAAGAAATCAACTTTTAAAGTTCGAAATTAAACTGCTATGGTGAAATCCCGCTTCGTGATAGAAGGCACTGTTTTCGTGATGTAGGTTACACCGTTTCTGAATAGCCAACAAACCAGGAGAATGCGCTCTGTAATTCTTTTTTTTTTTTTTTTTTTTTTTGTCACTGACAACAAATGAATTAATTCAAGAAAGAAGTATGTATCATAACTTGTTTGAATGAATAAGTCTGTGACTATTTCTTTTTTTTATCACTGTTATATGGAAATACCAGCATCCTATGTCCCCAGCTAAGTCTAATCAGCTGTTGTGTACAATACCCTGTAAACGCGACTTTCAGAAGTCCTGATGTGGGTACCTAGCCTACATCTTTTAATCCCCGTGATCTTGGGAAATCATTTTTCTTATTAATGAAATGACACATGGTTATTCAATCGAGTGTTGGTAAATGTCAAGGATGAAATATAAGATTAATTTTTAATATCATTGAAATTTGACATCAGAGTTCCTCTTAAGATGTAGTTGTGAATATTGCATTTTCAGAGAGATTGGAATCCAATATTATTGGATTCCAACATGGCTGACAGGTGGCCATCTTGGATTTTGACAATGGAAGTATGTATTTCTCAGAATGTACTGAATCAATCTTTTCGAAAATTGATTATGGAGGTTTCCCCTGAGGTCTAGATGTGCATATTACATTTTCAGAATTATCATAATCCAAGATGGACACCTGTCGGCTATGTTGAATTCCATTCTCTCTTAAAATGTAATATGTTCAGTTCAAGTTCAGTTTTGATATAATCTTGTGAAAAAAGTATTTCACAGAAATATGGATTTAAAGTCAAATTCAATGTTGAGACACAAAATAAGAGAAAAGAAGAGAAAAGATCAGTCTGTCATAGATCAGACATAGAACATTTCATGGTGGGTGCCAAGATCCCTCTGGGATCTCTTGTTTCTACTTTTACTACTTGTACTTGATGTACAATAACAAATAAGAGCTATACACAGGCATACACATTCTTATATTAATATATATTTTGTGAAAATAAGGTCAGATCCAATGTGGTAATCATATACAAATAGTAATGTTGAGTTAATCAATTGCAAATGAAAAAGTGCCCAACCTATGTTTCTCAAGGAATTTTGATAAAACATATAGGAATTTAATATTTTAGCTCACTTGGCCCTTGTCATCCGTCGTCGTCCATCTGTTAGCTTTTGCATTTAAACATTTTCTTCTCAAGAACCAGTGGGCCAATTTTAACCAAACTTGACATATAGCATCCCCATCTGAAGATGCATAAAGTTTGCAAAAAAAAAAAAAATAGATAAGACCAGTAGGGGCCCTGAAAGGAGCTTAAAAGGACCAAAACTTGGTACATCTTTAAAAATCTTCTTCTCATGAAATGACGATCAGATAAGTTTCAAACTTTGTATGCATGCTTGTTAAGTCAATATCTGTAAAGTTTGCGAACGAAAGTGAATTCTGTCCATAAATTAGCCATTAGGGGGTCTTAAGTAACAAAGGGTATATTTGTATTACAGATTGTTTAATTACTCAAAACTGATAAACTTTTTGTACACAAAGATATATAAGAAAGTTGCTAGAAATTATCTGATGATCATTTTGACAAAATTTTAAGGTCATGGGTTTAAAGGTGAAGGTCACAGGCACCTAAGTAAATGGAAAATATATGGGTTTTTTTTTTGTAAAACATATTTGACTACTTCTCCAGAACCATTGGACCAATTTGAACCAAACTTGACAGGTAGTATAACCATGTAAAGCTGCATAAAGTTTGCAGATGAAAGGGGCTAGGACCAAACATGGCTGCCATGGCTAAATATAGAACAAATGAGTCAGCAGTTATTTTTTGTTTTAATACATGTATCTCCAAAATTATTAAAGCTAGAGAAAAAACTGAGTGGCTTGAAAAATCTACAAACATTTCATTTCAGAGGAAATTGTCGGGTTGACCCTTATATGAGTTATTTCCCCTTTTTGTGAATTTTTTGTGTTTTGGATGTTTTTTGACATTATCTTGAAAAATATAACAGGTAGAGTTAAATTGAAAGAAGCAAAAATGTTCAGCATGCAAAAATCTACGAAATACATCTATAAGGCTGAAATTGTCAGGTTGTCCCTTATGGGAGTTATTTTCCCTTTTAAGTGGATTTTTCATGTTTTTGGATGTTTTTTGACATTATCTTGAAAAGTATAATAGATAGAGTAAAAGTGAAGAAGTATAAATGTTCAGCATGCAAAGTGCTTCAAAAAATCAATAGGGCAAAAATTGTCAGGTCGACCCTTATGGAATTTTTTTCCCCTTTTAAGTGGATTTTTCATGTTTTTGAATGTATTTTGGCATTATCTTGAAAAGTATAAAGATAGAGAGAAAGTGAAAAAAGCAAATTGTTCAGCATGCAAAGATCTACAATAAAGCCATATGGCTGAAATTGTCAGTTTGCCCCTTATGGGATTTGTTTCCCCTTTTAAGTGGATTTTTCATGTTTTTGGATGTTTTTTGAAAAGTACAATAGATAGAGTAAAAGTGAAAGAAGCAAAAATTTTCAGCATGCAAAGAGCTTCAAAAAATCAATAGGGCTGAAATTGTCAGGTTGTCCCTTATGGGAGTTATTTTCCCTTTTAAGTTGATTTTTCATTATGTTTTTTGACATTATCTTGAAATGTAAATAGATAGAGAGAAAGTGAAAGAAGCAAAAAATGTACAGCACACAAAGTTCTATATAAAGTCAATAGGCCGAAATTGTCAGGTCGACCCTTATGGGAGTTATTTCCCCTTTAAGTGGATTTCTCATGTTTTTGACAGTTTTGTCCTATTGTCTTAAAAAGTACAATAGATAGAGAGAAAGAAAAGGAAGCAAAAATGTTCAGTATGCAAAAATCTTTGAAAAAGTAACAGGAATTAAATTGTCAGGTTAATCCTTGTGAGGGTGCTCCTTATGAAAGTCAGTTTCCCTTTTAAATGGATTTCACATGTTTTCTACTGTTGTTGCACATTATCTTGAAAGATCTATAAAAATATCGGCAAAGCAAGTCTTCCCTTATGCAAGTTAATCCTCAATTTCAATGAATTTTTCAAGCTTTTGGTTGCTTTTCAGTATATTGTCAGTAAAATACATTTCACTCAGGTGATTTTTAAGGTCCAATGAGCCTACTGTTTTTTCATGTTTATTAGCGATTTTATCTTTTACACATTTTTTATATTTTCTGCATTGTTGACCAATTTTGCCAGGTGAGCAACTTAAGGCCCCTTGGGCCTCTTGTTTATGCCTGTGTCTATCTTTTTTATCCTTGTTTATCAATCTAAGTAGTGAAAAGGAGAAATCAAATTAAAAAAAACACAGCTAGTTCCCTTTTAATTAGCCTCTTGAATAAATGTAGAAAATAATTATATCAACATGTACCAAGATTTGATGTCCAATTTAATGTTGATTTATCAGATTATTCTGTCATTTACTTATTGGCCTCCTGAATAACCATAATTTTATATAAAACACCATAGCCATAATTACTTCGTCTATGATGGTGTCAGTTTCAGAAGAAATTTTATTTATAATAACTGTATATTTCTATTGTACCCAGTTAGAGATTTTCAGTTGTATATAATTGGTAATTTTTTTCTATGGTTTTAGATGGAGTTTGAGTTTGGAGTTGATCATATATACAATGTTGATTCATTCAATGAAATGTCACCACGATCAGGGTAAGTTAGGACTTTCTTACTCTGGGACTTGACTTGACTGTCATCTTTTCCCTGATATTAATTTTTTAAACTTAACCATATTTTTTCAGAGGATGTTAAATAAAAAATTGACTCCTCTACTCACAGATTGGTGCAGGATCCATGATATCATTGCATTCTGCTTAATGATTGAATGAATTAGCATAAATCTGGAAACAAATAGTTATAACAATGCTGTGATGTACACTATGTTCCTTTCATTTCATTACATTTTCAACACACTTAAACTTTGACACCAGAAATTTAAGTTTTGTTGGTAACTAAGTACATCTAATTGTTTTTATTGTTGGCGTGATTGCAGAGCAAGTCCGGTCTATAGATTGACAATGTCTGTCTGTCAGCCAACATTTTGGTTGAAGCAAATTCTCGGTATGAATAGAGTTACAGACTTTATACTTGGCCTGTAGGTTACCTGTGGCAAGTGCAATTGAATTATGTGGTTTGACTTTTGGGGGTGGATCAAAGTAGTAATTGGGGTGGGAATAAACATTTTGGTTAAGATTTCAGGTAGAAGTAAGTTCTAGGTAATGGATAAAGGTACAGACTTCAAACTTGGCTTGTAGGTTACCTGTGGCAAGTGCAACTGAATTATGTGGGTTTGAAATTTAGGGGTGGATCAAGGTAGTAACTGAGGTGGAGATCAACATTTTGGTTAAAATTTCCGGTTGAAGCAAGTTCTGGGTAATGGATAGAGGTACATACTTCAGACTTAGCCTGTAGGTTACCTGTGGCAAGTGCAATTGAAATATATTGGTTTGAATTTTTGGGGTGGATCAAAGTAGTACTTGGGGTTGGCAATGGATAGAGGTACAAACTTCATCCTTGGCTTTTAGATTGCCTGTGATATGTGCAATTGAATTATATGGGTTTTAATTTTGGGGGTGAATCAAAGTAGTAATGGGGGTGGGGATCAATATTTTGGTTAAAGTTTCAGGTTGAAGCAAGTTCTGGGGAATGGATAGAGTTACAGACTTCAAACTTAGCCTTTTGGTTACCTGTGGCAATTGCAATTGAATTATGTGGGGGTGGATGAAAGTAGTAATGGGTTGGGGATCAACATTTCGGTTAAAGTTTCATGTTGAAGTAAAATCTTGGCAATGGAAGGATGTGCAGACTTCATATTTTTATTCCATGTCATACCCTATAGGATTTAGATATTGTGTGTATTCCATGTCATACCCTATAGTACCTAAAGACTTTTTATATTCCATGTCATACCCTATAGGAGTTAGATATTGTGTATATTCCATGTCATACCCTATAGGATTTAGATATTGTGTATATTCCATGTCATACCCTATAGGATTTAGATATTGTGTGTATTCCATGTCATACCCTATAGGACCTAAATACATTTTATATATTGTGTTACCCTATAGGATTTAGATATTCCATGTCATACCCTATAGGACTTAGATATTGTGTGTATTCCATGTCATACCCTATAGGACTTAGATATTGTGTGTATTCCATGTCATACCCTATAGGATTTATATATTGTGTGTAAGTCATGTCATACCCTATAGGACTTAGATATTGTGTATATTCCATGTCATACTCTATAGGAATTAGATATTGTGTATATTCCATGTCATACCCTATAGGATTTAGATATTGTGTGTATTCCATGTCATACCCTATAGGACTTAGATATTGTGTATATTCCATGTCATACTCTATAGGAATTAGATATTGTGTATATTCCATGTCATACCCTATAGGATTTAGATATTGTGTGTATTCCATGTCATACCCTATAGGATTTAGATATTGTGTATATTCCATGTGTTACCCTATAGGATTTAGATATTATGTATATTCCATGTCATACCCTTTAAGACCTAAACAATCTTTATATTCCATGTCATACCCTATAGGACTTAGATATTCCATGTTATACCCTATAGGACTTAGACATTTTTATATTTCATGTCATACCCTATAGGATCTAGATATTGTGTATAATCCATGTCATACCCTATAGGATTTAGATATTGTGTATAATCCATGTCATACCGTATAGGATTTAGATATTGTGTATAATCCATGTCATACCCTATAGGATTTAGATATTGTTTTATAATCCATGTCATACCCTATAGGATCTAGATATTGTGTATAATCCATGTCATACCCTTTATAGACCTTTAGATATTGTTTATATTCCATGTCATACCCTATAGGACTTAGACATTTTTATATTTCATGTCATACCCTATAGGATTTAGATATTGTGTATAATCCATGTCATACCCTATAGGATTTAGATATTGTGTATAATCCATGTCATACCCTATAGGATCTAGATATTGTGATATTCCATGTTATACCCTATAGGACTTAGATATTTTTTATATTTCATGTCATACCCTATAGGATTTAGATATTGTGTATAATTCATGTCATACCCTATAGGATTTAGATATTATGTATATTTCATGTCATACCCTTTAAGACCTAAACAATCTTTATATTCCATGTCATACCCTATAGGACTTAGATATTTTTTATATTTCATGTCATACCCTATAGGATTTAGATATTGTGTATAATTCATGTCATACCCTATAGGATTTAGATATTGTGTGTATTCCATGTCATACTCTATAGGATTTAGATATTGTGTGTATTCCATGTCATACCCTATAGGATTTAGATATTGTGTGTATTCCATGTCATACCCTATAGGATTTAGATATTGTGTATATTCCATGTCATACCCTATAGGATTTAGATATTGTGTGTATTCCATGTCATACCCTATAGGATTTAGATATTGTGTATATTCCATGTCATACCCTATAGGATTTAGATATTGTGTATAATTCATGTCATACCCTATAGGATTTAGATATTGTGTGTATTCCATGTCATACCCTATAGGATTTAGATATTGTGTATCTTCCATGCCATACCCTACTTGTAATATCCTATATGTCCATGAATTCACAAAATTTTAAGGATTGAAAAATGTAAACTGACATATATAAATAATTAGAAACTATGAGAATTTTTTATGTATGTTTTTAGCTCTACTGTTGAAAGAACAGAAGAACTATTGCTGTCACTGCTTCTTCGGTGTCTTGCCTTTTCTGTGTTCAGCTTTTTATGTCAGTCCATTTTGGGCAATGCAGCGGGATGCTGTGGCCAAATTTTGACCCAGATTATACAAAGCATAGAAAAAGCAAGCTATATGGTCTGCCTTTGTGACCAACTATTTTTTAACTTTTCTGTTTCATATCTTATTCTTGTCCACAGTGCTTCAGAGTACTTGTCATTAGCATCAAGAATTGTATACGAAACACTGAAAGAGGCCGACAGTCAAGCAATCTGGTATGTCATCTAATATCTTTATACTGGTATATATCAACTGTGTTAGAGAGAGAGAGAGAGAGAGACAGACAGACAGACAGACAGAGAGACTTACAAATTTTTAAGAAATTAAAAGTACTTTTACTGTTTGTTTATCTACTATTTTTTTTTGTACATGGTTCATACGGAATTGAAAAGTCCTTGAATTACAGATGATGCCTGGAAAAGTCTTGGAATTTGTAAAAGTTCCTTGAAAGTCCTGGAAAGTAGTCTAACTGTCTTGAAAAGTACTTGAATTAAGTAATTTTAATTATTCTTTTTCTACAAAATATATCAGTAATAATAAGTACAATTTATTAACTTAACTTTCTCAAACTTTGTATCAAAGCAATCCTTGCTCAAATGAACATGAATAATGCCACTTTACATTCTGCTGATCTATGATTATTCCATTAAACCATAGTGGAAAGAGGGCTCTGCAGTTATTCAAATTACACTAAAATCGTTGTACTTTTTGTTCAGGCTAACTCACACTGCTTATCTGTTTTAGTCTGTGTTTAAAACTAAAACTTCAATCTCTGTATTTTTCAATGTGATTTAGGTAAAGTATAGAGTTTTCTGTATGTAAAAATGATATTCAAATAACATGGTCGTACAAATTACCAAAACTTACAGAAATGGAAGTTACTTAAGCATTTCCTTGCTGCAGATCAGTTTTTGCAGCCATGAACAGAAATTTATTTAATTATTGTATTTTAAACAAGAAAGAATATTATATATACATTTAATTTTAAGAATGTGTGTTTTTGGTTCATTAAAGTATGTTTGCAGTAATTTGTACCATGTTTTCGAAAAGAGATTGGTATTTTGGTAATTAGTAGGACCGCAAATAAAATATGCTTTAGTCTACTTAACATTGTCATCTTGAATAGAACCGCTGTTGGAAATTTAATTTGAATGACTCCTTGACTGTTCCACTCTACCTGTAATATTTTGTTATGCTGTCCCACGTGTGTGTTTATAACAAAAAAATGCAGTATAAGTGGGTACAAGGGATACAGGGAGAGCGCGTTAAAGCTTGCTGTGTGTGATGCAAGAAGATACTGGACATCGAGAATATGAATGAGTCAGCTTTTAAAAGCCACGAGAATTTGGAAAAGCATAATTTGCTTTCTACATCTATGTCAAAGCAGGGGACAATTGGTGTTAAGAAAGGAAGTGAGCCCAGTAACATGGAAATGAATACGCCAAATAACCCCCCATCTATAAAATCCTTTTGTTTACTGTGGAGATGCTCTGTTACTTCTAAATTATACTATATTTGTTCTTTCAACAAATACTATATTTCTTGGAAATTGGTACAGAAAGTCCTTGAAAAATCCTTGAATTTAATGATGAAAAGTCCTGGAAAGTCCTTGAATTTAAAACCAGAAAGTCAGTATGAATCATGTTTATTTATAGTTGAAATTATAAAGGTTTTTATCTTGCAATATCAGCTTTAATGATATACCTGTTAATTGTTTCATCACTACAATGATTTTAACCTCTCACACAAACTGTAAAGTGAGTACATATTTGAATTATAATGTCTTTGTCAGGTTGATGCAGGGTTGGCTATTTCTGAGTGGCTTTTGGACACCCACACGGATAAAAGCCTACCTCACTGGAGTTCCACAGGTAAGATTTTTTGTAGATTCACAATTTCCATCCTGATTTTATTAGGGAATATTACAAAATTTGTAAATACATTTTCAGATTTAAAGATGATTTATTTTACATCCTGAATGACATGTGATATTTGTTGATTTTGTTTTCAGGGACAGATGATCATACTGGACTTATATTCTGAAGTTGTACCAATCTTTACCAGAACTGAGTCATACTACGGACAACCATTTATATGGTGTATGCTTCATGACTTCGGTGGTACCATGGAGATGTACGGTGCTCTTATAAACATTAATAATGTAAGTCATTCTGTATCGCTGACACAACAACATTAATGATATATCCCTTACATGTGATTACTGTATCACTGACACATCAACATTAATGATATATCCCTTACATGTGATTTCTGTATCGCTGACACAACAACATTAATGATATATCCCTTACACCTGATTTCTGTATCGCTGACACATCAACATTAATGATATATCCCTTACATGTGATTTCTGTATCGCTGACACATCAACATTAATGATATATCCCTTACATGTGATTTCTGTATCGCTGACACATCAACATTAATGATATATCCCTTACATGTGATTTCTGTATCGCTGACACATCAACATTAATGATATATCCCTTACATGTGATTTCTGTATCGCTGACTCATCAACATTAATGATATATCCCTTACATGTGATTTCTGTATCGCTGACTCATCAACATTAATGATATATCCCTTACATGTGATTTCTGTATCGCTGACTCATCAACATTACTGATATATCCCTTACATGTGATTTCTGTATCGCTGACACATCAACATTACTGATATATCCCTTACATGTGATTTCTGTATCGCTGACTCATCAACATTAATGATGTATCCCTTACATGTAATTTCTGTATCGCTGACACATCAACATTAATGATATATCCCTTACATGTGATTTCTGTATCGCTGACACATCAACATTAATGATATATCCCTTACATGTGATTTCTGTATCGCTGACACATCAACATTAATGATATATCCCTTACATGTGATTTCTGTATCGCTGACACAACAACATTAATGATATATCCCTTACACCTGATTTCTGTATCGCTGACACATCAACATTAATGATATATCCCTTACATGTGATTTCTGTATCGCTGACACATCAACATTACTGATATATCCCTTACATGTGATTTCTGTATCGCTGACACATCAACATTAATGATATATCCCTTACATGTGATTTCTGTATCGCTGACACATCAACATTAATGATATATCCCTTACATGTGATTTCTGTATCGCTGACTCATCAACATTAATGATATATCCCTTACATGTGATTTCTGTATCGCTGACTCATCAACATTAATGATATATCCCTTACATGTGATTTCTGTATCGCTGACTCATCAACATTACTGATATATCCCTTACATGTGATTTCTGTATCGCTGACACATCAACATTACTGATGTATCCCTACATGTGATTTCTGTATCGCTGACTCATCAACATTAATGATGTATCCCTTACATGTAATTTCTGTATCGCTGACACATCAACATTAATGATATATCCCTTACATGTGATTTCTGTATCGCTGACACATCAACATTAATGATATATCCCTTACATGTGATTTCTGTATCGCTGACTCATCAACATTAATGATATATTCCTTACATGTGATTTCTGTATCGCTGACACATCAACATTAATGATATATCCCTTACATGTGATTTCTGTATCGCTGACTCATCAACATTAATGATATATTCCTTACATGTGATTTCTGTATCGCTGACTCATCAACATTAATGATATATCCCTTACATGTGATTTCTGTATCGCTGACTCATCAACATTACTGATATATCCCTTACATGTGATTTCTGTATCGCTGACACATCAACATTACTGATATATCCCTTACATGTGATTTCTGTATCGCTGACTCATCAACATTAATGATGTATCCCTTACATGTAATTTCTGTATCGCTGTCACAAAGTGTCATGATTTTTGTTGTCATTATTGTTTATATATAATCTTATACAGGGTCCTTTTGATGGAAGAAGGTTCCCAAACAGTACAATGATTGGAATCGGTATTACTCCAGAGGGAATTTATCAAAATGAAGTCGTGTATGAGTTCTTTCTAGAAAATTCATGGAGAACAGAACCCAGGAATATCAGTAACTGGTATATCATTGATAAATCTCATGTTTGAAAATTACCTTTAGTCACTTACACGAGTGACTTACTGTGATCTGTTAATCACTAGACTTACACGAGTGACTTACTGTAATCTGTTAATTACTAGACTGACACAAGTGACTTATCGTGAACTGTTAATAACTAGACTTACACAAGTGACTTACTGTGATCTGTTAATCACTAGACTTACAGGAGTGACTTACTGTAATCTGTTAATCACTAGACTTACACGAGTGACTTACTGTGATCTGTTAATAACTGGACTTACACGAGTGACTTACTGTGATCTGTTAATCACTAGACTTACACGAGTGACTTACTGTGATCTGTTAATAACTAGAATTACATGACTTATTGTAATCTTTTAATCACTAGACTTACACTAGTGACTTATTGTGATTTGTTAATCACTTGACTTACACAAGTGACTTATTGTGATCTGTTAATAACTAGACTTACATGAGTGACTTATTGTGAACTGTTAATCATTAGACTTACACAAGTGACTTATTGTGAACTGTTAATCACTAGACTCACATGAGTGACTTACTGTGATCTGTTAATTACTCGACTCACATGAGTGACTTACTGTGAAATCTTAATCATTAGACTTATACAAGTGACTTATTGTGATCTGTTAATATTGTGTAAATGTGCTCAGGATAAACATTTTGAATATTGAAAACTTCTTCTCAATAACCATTGACTTGTGGAAGGTTAATGGTCTCTTCCCAGGTGCCATGTAACCAGGGTCTCTCCTCTACATTGTAACCAGGTTCTGTCCTTTACCATAAAAGTCAGGCTGCCACTATATAACTGAAAAATAAAACACCAAAACACAAACTCAATAACTATCAGTCCAATTATCTTTAGATTTGGTATATAGCTTCATTGAAGAGAGGATAGCTAGAATTTAGCTCAGTGACATTTCATTTAGATTTTCTTGAGATAGGCTGTGTAGTCCATACAGCTACTTGTTATCATGAAAATATCCCCATTCTTTTTCACAAGATTTGAAATCAACTGTAAACTTAAACCCAAGTCATACAAAAGTTACTTATATATCACTAAACCCCAAATCTAACAGTATCCATGTTGTTTTTAATGTCAGTAGATATTATATCTTGTAAATCTCTATTATGACAGGATTTCTGATTTTGTCTGACAGTGGATATTATATCTTGTAAATCTCTATCATGACAGGATTTCTGATTTTGTCTGACAGTGGATATTATATCTTGTAAATCTCTATCATGACAGGATTTCTGATTTTGTCTGACAGTGGATATTATATCTTGTAAATCTCTATCATGACAGGATTTCTGATTTTGTCTGACAGTGGATATTATATCTTGTAAATCTCTATCATGACAGGATTTCTGATTTTGTCTGACAGTGGATATTATATCTTGTAAATCTCTATCATGACAGGATTTCTGATTTTGTCTGACAGTGGATATTATATCTTGTAAATCTCTAATATGACAGGATTTCTGATTTTGTCTGACAGTGGATATTATATCTTGTAAATCTCTAATATGACAGGATTTCTGATTTTGTCTGACAGTGGATATTATATCTTGTAAATCTCTAATATGATAGGATTTCTGATTATGTCTGACAGTGGATATTATATCTTGTAAATCTCTAATATGACAGGATTTCTGATTATGTCTGACAGTGGATATTATATCTTGTAAATCTCTATTATCACAGGATTTCTAACTATGTCAGAAGGAGATATGGACATACAAATGCCTATCTGGATCTGGCATGGCAATACCTGAAGGTGAGAATGATTTTAAGTTGTTGAAGAACTGGACATGAAATTACAATTCTTTTAAAATTTTAATCATAAGACAATTCATAAACAGTATATGTCAACCTCATGAAAATTAATGGTTTTATAAAAATGAAATAACTTCCATATTCAATATTTTAAATCTGATGAAATACTTTTAATTGGAAAATTACAAGGATACTTACAAACTTCATTTGTGTTTATTTATAGTATTGTAATGTTATAGAACTGTTATATACTTGTATAATGCTATATAATATTGTAATGTTATAGAAGTTATACATTTGTATAATACTATATGATATTGTGATGTCTGTATTTCAGTATGTTACTGTGTGTGGTTGAACTATTCTCATTGCTGACTTATAAATTTGAATTTTACCTGTATACCTGACCCGAACCTCTGTATTGAGAGTACTTTTACTGTTCTGATGACATATTTGATGTCAAAATGACATATTGCTATGTCATGTTGACAGATTATGTTATGAGGACAATATTATGTCACTGTTACACTGTTGTCATGGTGATATATCATTATATTATCATGTCAAGATGAAATATAGTTATTATCACAAACTAAATCATGTCACATGGTAATTGTGTGAAATTGTGAGAAAAACTAAAGTTGTCCATGTATGAACTATCCTTGTTGCTGCAGATGTTTTTATGACAAAATATATGGTTTCTTTTTCACTTGTCAATAAGAAGGTTAAGTGGAGGCATGAGTCAACTTATCCATTTAATGAATATGCTTAATTTATGACATTTAATTGACTGATATTTTCTGTGATATAAATTGCACAGGCAAGGAACTTGAGCAAATTACTAACAGTAGCTAGTTGTTTCCTTGTTCATTTAGGGTAGTGTGTACAGTAATCATGATGGCCTAAGTGATCATAGTAAAAATGTCATTCCGTCTACAAGACCACGTATGCAACCATTAATGAAACAGGATGTGAGTATGGCGTCATGGTAACCATCATTCTGTCTACCGCACTACTAACATACTGGTGTTTTTCTCTTCCTTGCTAACTAGTGCTAATACTACTAACATCCATTTCTGTTAATTTGAACTCATCCAACTCTAGAAACAGTGTACACTTCTTTAAGATCAATGATATTGGTCATTCCAAATATGATTTAGGGGTAGATGGGTTGTTTGTTGTGACTGCAAACATTGTTGATATAAGTTCACTAATAGATTGACCCCATGTCTGTTCACTGAATCACAATGTTTAGAGTTATTTGATCCTGTAGTGTTCACTGTAGCCATGTTCCTTCCTCATGTTCTCTGATAATTTGTCAAAATATGTAGCTGTGTTCTGTCCATTTGTTCTCCAATAATTTGTAAATACACTGTTCATGGTTTGTTTATCTGTTTATCTCTGTTTGGTTGCATGTTCAACTAACAAAGGCTTGACAATAAAAATGAATGCTTTGTGGGTTTTAGTGAGTGAGTAGCTGCTCTGCCAAAATAGTGTAATAAATCTGTCTAGAGGCTTCTTACAACATTGTGTGTGATTTAAATGTGTATGTCTGTGTGTTTGGTGTGTGCGTGTATGTATGGTGTGTGTTTGTATGTTTGTGTGTTTGTTTGATATGTGTCAGGGTGTGTATGTGTTTGTGTGTGTGTGTGTGTGTGTGTGTGGGTGTGATTGTATGATGTGTGTGGGTGTTTGTATGGTGTGTGTGTGTGTGGATGTGTATGTGTGTATGTATGTGTGAGTTGGTGTGTAAGTGTGGATGTGTTTGTGTATCCATGTGTGTGTGTGTGTGTGTGAGTGTGTGTTTAGCAGTTGTGTCTCTTTTAAAGTAGTGTTATTTTACTCAACTGTTTCTAAAATTCGATAACATGAATTAAAAGAAAACTTGCATACTGTGCATTATATGGTCATCCCCAATTATTACACAGGAGGGCTTGGAGTAAGAATATAATCCTTGTTTATCATCAGTATCTGCAACCAAAATGATAATACATGTCTGATACTAAACATGATGGACATATATCACTGTACCACTCAGTGTTGATCTTGTCATTTCAGACATTGGGATGGGGTTATTTGAAAGGCAGTTGTGAAAAGATTACCTTAGTCAAGCATTCCGGATATCTTCTTGAGCTTGACTCACTCTAACTAACAAACAAGAATGTTTTGCTCACACTTTCCAAATGTATTGTAACCAAATATTCACTCTTCCAATAAATCATCAGGCCTGACGTGTTTGAATGCACACACACACACACACACACACACAACTACACAAACACATCCACATACAAACGCACAAACACACACACACATTGAAATTCTCTTATCTATTTTCTTTATACACGTATGTAAATAGAAATATTAAGGCTTCACTGCTGTCCAGTTATATCTGGAATCATCAGTTTCGCAGTTTGTCAATTTAAAAAGGATAAAGTAGCATATCTTTTGTGACCAAAACATCTACAGCAATGAGAATGGTTTCCATGGCAACAACAGAATGTATATTTCAATTTGCATATCATTATTTACAGTACTAGGGTTATATTCGTACTTTCTACAGTAAAGAGTAAAAGGCCTTCCAAGCCAAAGATTCAAAATTCAAAGTCTTAGAATTCAATATTTAAGAAATTTCAGTGAATTGACCCAGGGGCTTTTCTGGCCAAGAGGACAGAGCATCACACACTATGATTCACAAACTCTCTACCTCGACTTGCTCTAGTCAGTTCATGTTTAAGCTCTACTGCAACCTATGCAAATTATGTCAAGAAGTTTACCTGTTCTGGATGGCACAAGGTGGAGGTTTGCTGGATCCGGTTGATGGAAATTTTCCAGTAGGAGGAAGTTTGTCTTTTCTGGATGGCAGTTTTGAAGCGATGAAGTTTGTCTGTTCTGGATGGTGTAAATTTGCAAGTTTGTCTGTTCTGGATGGCAGTTTTGGACCATAGAAGTTTGTCTGTTTTGGAAGGTTGATAGTGCATTACAACTTGGTTATCTCTTCCACAATGAAATATGGTTGCCACCATATAACTGAAAATTTGTTTAATGTGGCATAAAAATCATTAAAACAAAAACATAAGCTGCCATCAGAAAATTCTGAATGTTTGACCCTTGTATGCCATATTAGCACTTAGTTTACAATGCAAAAAATGTTCTCTAAAAATGGCTACAATAAATGAGTTTGACAGGCAGTGTGTTGATAATTACATACACACAAAATATGTTTTTTGTTTATTCATTTGATATAGTCTGCATCTACCATATTTGGTCATTTAGGGAAGTGTTTACAATAATTATGATGGGTTACATGATCACAGTAAAAATGTCATTCCATATTCAAGACCACGTATCAAACCATTGATGAGACAAGATGTGAGTACAAATGTATATAAATGTGACTAACAGTCTGTAGAAGTAACTTTGTTTTGGCATGGATTTTACAGCTAGATAATACAATACTTTAATTCGTTCACCCCTAAAGACACATTTGGACTAGACTAAGTCACTGATTTACAGAAGAGTCCATTGTTTCAGTGGCTGATGAGTAAATGATACATGTATAGCGTCAGGCTTGTATCAAATATGTGTTCATTTCATGTTTTGCTGCATTTTAGCGGTTTGCTTTAATGATTTCCGGCAATACTACTGCTTTAGTCTCTTGGCAATATAACATAATTTTTCTATCCTGGTTAGATCAATGATATTTAACATGCTAATTATGTGATCATCACTCTGACCTTTAGATATAAATTGACTTCTACTAATATTGGCCACACAATAGGGCATTAGTACTAATATTGGCCACACAATAGGGCATTAGTACTAATATTGGCCACACAATAGGGCATTAGTACTAATATTGGCCACACAATAGGGCATTAGTACTAATTGTAGAGGGAACATGATGGTGTAACCAACTATTTTCTGATTTGCTGAATACCTAGGCTCATCCTCAGACAAGTTATGATAAGAAACCAGTTGTGGTTATCAATGTAAACGGTGAAGCTGAAGTAGTTAGTGGAGTTTAGCAAATTATTCTGCCCAGCCTGTCTGGTATGACTTTCTGAAGTACATATAAGCCATGTCCAGTGTGCTAAAACTTGGGTAAAGTCTGGGAAAATTCCCAACAAAACCTGCACAGTGAATCATATTATTGGCTCTGCTCAGAGGATGATATTATTCTCAAGATTAGATAATTTTTGTGTGTCTGTTGTCTGAGGTGATCACCAAAAATAAATCCAGTCTGTGATCTGGAACACATATAAATCACAGACCACCATGGATGAATTCTTAAGTCTTGCTAGTTATTGGTGGATGTCTGTTCCAAGGTTGCTGTAATCAAACCTGTAGTCATTCTAGAATGTTTGTGTCATATTCTACAAGCTAAGCATTAGTGTATAGTTAACACTATAATACAAAAATACTTATAATGCAGGCATATTTTAAACAAATTTCAAAGGTGGTTCTAGTTTTATATTTCCAAACATGTCTTCATATTAGCTACTTAACTATCCACTGACCAGTGGCTAAATATTGACCAAATTGCCCCAAAACTAATCTGTACATTTAAATGTGCAGTTCAGTTTTAATGTTTTTTCAAAATTCTGTGCTATGTTTATATTCCAAATTTACAAAATATCCTAAGATACAAAGAAAACAGTACTCTGTCAGTTCTAATCATATATACAGGTAAATGTAGATGTAGGCAGATAGTTGTTCTAGTGCAAACTATGTAATGGTTGCTATAGTGACACTTGTTATTCTTGGATTGTCAGTTACAATGTGGAGAGTTTGCAATGAGGATAGTCGATTAACCCACAGTAAGTCACCAATGATCTCCCACACACATATACTTGGTACAAGACATCACAATACATTACATTTTTGTTTCAAGGCTTGCATGTTTGTCTTATTTCCTGCCCTTATTTATCAAATCAGCTAGGAGTATACAACAATACTGACTATCACCATGACAATAATCTAGACATCATCCCGACTGTCAGGCCTCGACTGACGCCATTAATCAAACAAGACGTAAGTAACAAGTAACTGCTCATCATTCAGTACAAGTCATACTTTGTATTTGTGTACATGCTCATCTTATGTTCAGTACAATTCATACTTTGTATTTGTGTAAAGTTATGTTTTTGTATAATAAATATTTGCTATTATTTTACATAACAAATATCTTTTGAAGATTACAAGAACCTGTAGCAGTTCAGTATTAATCAGTTTTTATTATGATTGTGTTGAAATAAAACAAATACCAAAATACCAAAATATTCATCGTCTGGAGCTTCATGAGACAGTATACAAATCCTGTGAACATTAGACAACAGTGTGTATGTGTGTTTGTGTGTGTGTGTGTGTGTGTGTGTGTGTGTGTATGTGTGTGTCTGTGTGTGTGTGTCTGTGTGTGTCTGTGTGTGTCAGTGTGTGTGTGTGTCTGTGTGTGTATGTGTCTGTGTGTATGTGTGTGTGTGCGTGGAGGTGAAATTGTAAAGGTGAGAGTGTGTGTGTATAGGTGAGATATTTTGCTTGTTAGTTATGGCATGTGTTTATTATGGTCACTGCATGTTGCATGTAATTTTAGGGATATCAGTCCTCTTCACTTTTATAATGAAGTGTAAATTATTTTAGGTTTAAACAGATTTTATTTCATGTCATATATTGTTTCATGTTGTTATAATTTCTAAATCATTGCATATTCATCTCCAAGAGTTATTGATTTAATGTTCTAAATTTAGAAGTTTGAGTTTGAAGTCATGTCTGAGTTTTATCTTAGACTGTATAAAACAATAATGGTTATCCCATTAAAATTTATTTAGTGTAAATTTCAAATTCATACAGAATGATACTTAGACTTGTGTTTCTTTGCTATGCATGCTTTTTGTAGATACCGGTATCAGAACCGTATTTGAACCTGTGTTTGAGTCTCGGTATTTCACTTTTCATTCCTCAATTGGGAACCTTTACATATACGTACTAGTAAAACATTCTGTAAGATTTGTAATAGAACAGTAAGAAATAAATCAAATGAAAATTGATTCAGTGGAACCTGTGTTGAGAGACCACCCCATCTACCACTGAAATGTGGTCTCACAAGACAGGTGGTCCCTTAAAGAGGTTTTGTTTAAAGGATTATTTAACCAAGCGGTTTTCTAAATGTGTTCTTAAAAGATAGGTTGTCTTTTATGAAAGTGGTCTCCCAAGAGAGATTCCACAGAGATATAATAAGTTCTGACACAATTTCATGTAGGTAAGTGATCGTCTGTGACTTGATATTAGATTTATCTATAATATACCATTTCTTATGGATTTTCTTCTCATAGGATCAATTGAATTAGCACATAAATTAATTGAGTTTTTCAAAGATGTTGAATTATCTATAGAAAATGAAATAAAAAATGGTATCACTTGTTAAGTCACCTAATCAAAATGTTTTTTGCAATATGCTCTGATAAAAATTGTATGTTTGTTTTAGTCAATTTTGTGTCTAATCTATACAAGCTGTGCTTATTAGTTTTGTATCTGATCTCTGGTTGTAGATTTTGTATATGATCTATACAAGCTATGCTAAGCTATTTTGTATCTCATCTCTGATTGTCGATTTTGTATATGATCTATGCAAGCTATGCTAAGCTATTTTGCATCTGATCTCTGATTGTCGATTTTGTATATGATCTATGCAAGCTATGCTAAGCTATTTTGCATCTGATCTCTGGTTGTCGATTTTGTATATGATCTATGCAAGCTATGCTAAGCTATTTTGTATCTCATCTCTGGTTGTCGATTTTGTATATGATCTATACAAGCTATGCTAAGCTATTTTGTATCTCATCTCTGATTGTCGATTTTGTATATGATCTTTGCAAGCTATGCTAAGCTATTTTGTATCTGATCTCTGATTGTCGATTTTGTATATGATCTATGCAAGCTATGCTAAGCTATTTTGTATCTGATCTCTGATTGTCGATTTTGTATATGATCTATGCAAGCTATGCTAAGCTATTTTGTATCTGATCTCTGATTGTCGATTTTGTATATGATCTATGCAAGCTATGCTAAGCTATTTTGTATATGATCTATGCAAGCTATGCTAAGCTATTTTGTATATGATCTCTGATTGTAGATTTTGTATATGATCTATGCAAGCTATGCTAAGCTATTTTGTATATGATTTGTATTTGCCAATTTATTATACTCTGTTCTTTACACATGCTTATACATGCTATTGTTGATTTTATTATATCAGGTTTGGTACAATCCAGAAGACTTGTTTGTGGCTTGGGATATTATGACTCTGTCAAGCAGTGATTTTAAGAACAGTTCACTATTTATGTAAGTTTAATCTCTTTTTCTTGTTATCCTAGATTGATGGGGTGGTTACTGTGGGTAGAAACTCATATCCACAGGAAACCCTCATATCTGACCTGACACCCCCATACCATCTCATATATTCTTCTGTCTGATCTGAGAACTGAAATCCTGTAGCATTAGTGAGAATGGAATGTGCTAATCATGATGGCACCTTGGCATCCTATATAACATTAGTGAGAAGGGAATGTCCTAATCTTGAAGTTACCTGGACATCTTATGTAGTATTAGTTAGAAAGGAATGTCCTAATCTTGTTGTTACCTTGACATCTTATGTAGTATAAGTGAGAAGGGAATGTTCTAATCTTGATGTTACCTGGATATCCTATGTAGTATTAGTGAGATGGGAATGTCCTAATCTTGATGTTACCTAGACATCTTATGTAGTATAAGTGAGAAGGGAATGTTCTAATCTTGTTGTTACCTTGACATCTTATGTAGTATAAGTGAGAAGGGAATGTTCTAATCTTGATGTTACCTGGACACCCTATGTAGTATTAGTGAGAAGGAAATGTCCTAATTTTGTTGTTACCTTGACATCTTATGTTGTATAAGTGAGAAGGGAATGTTCTAATCTTGATGCTACCTGGACATCCTATGAAAGTATTTGGTCATCATTTGCAATACACAGAAGAAGTATTTTGTCCCTGGTTAATTTCATACATTTGCATCAAGAATTATATTTACTACATGTTAACCTAATTTTTTGCTAATGCTTTATATCCATACACCATCTCATGTTAGTGACTATATTATTGGGTTAAGATCAAATATAATATTATCCTAGGAAAGCTCTGTTAAAGATACTAACTTGCTATTCATACTGGTTCCTAAGAGACAGTAAGCTGATCTCAAATGAGTTTTACAGTAGATACAAGTTGTATGAGTGCCTTAAATGTACAATTTTCTATAGTGATCTGCTGTATACCTGCAATTTTTTTGCCCCTTGTTATTTTCGCTCTTTTACACAGGAAACATATTCATCCCATCTTAAATTTGGCTTAATCATCCTAGTCTCTCACATATGGCATGTAAATGCTTCAGTTATTTAGCTTTCAAATTTCACTTTCAATTTGAATTTGCCCTTTAATCGAAGGATGAAATGACGGGAACAAAAATTTGCAGAAAAACAGTATTTATGTCGGGTACGACCTGGCAGAGCAATAGAAAATGATTTGTGGAAAACTTCATATACGATGCTCGCTATTCACACCCGTTTTTGACAGACAGGTGATTTTAATCACAATATTTCACTGTAGATAATTTAAATGTACTTAATTTTCTGTATTGAATATTTACTTCTGTAGGTATGATCTAGTGGATGTCACAAGGAACAGTCTTCAGATAATTTCTATGACGTACTACACGCAATTTGTCTTAGCTTTTAGCAAGAACAATACTGCGGCAATGAAGTAAGTTTATTATCAACCAATCAATAGCTCAATATTTATTATCAACTAATCAATAGCTCAATATCATCATTATGATTTCAATATGACTGTTTTACAAGGCAAAAAGTCCACCTACAGTTGCACATATGAAATAAGGAATGAAACTGTCTGCTTTTGTAACTGAAAAAGAAAGAGTGAATGAGTTTGATATCATTTATCTTGTACATAGATATGGAACTTGGAATGATTGCTTTTCCCTTATATTAGATCTAGTTTTAAAAACATTTAGTGAGGATAAAAGGAGTGTATGTTCTTTTTTATTCAAGTAAAATTGGACAGAATTTTGTAAAGATCAAAAAATGGAATTGGCAAGTTTACATCCTGAATAATCCTGTAATTTTTATTAAATCGAACTAGCATTTAAAATTTCTAGCATTTTTTTAATCATTGAATAATGCATACTCCCTAGCAGACCTTATGTCATGATAACTAAGTGCCAATTACTTGTATGATTTCCATGTGATCCAATGGTACTAGTGGGCTTTGCGAAGACAGAATCTTATAATGTTTGATTTGTTGGCGACAACACGCCCACTAATGGCATATAAGTACGGTGGACATACTTATATGTGTCAGCTTATTGCGCAATACTTAGACATGCATTTGGTAATATAAGGAAATCTGATTTCCTGACACATAATAACAGAATATTTTAATGTATTTAGGAAAAACTACATTATGCATTTTTCCATGTAGATCAAATGGAGATGCCCTGATTGGATTATTGAAGGACATGGAAACAGTGCTAGCCTCTGATTCTCACTTCCTGTTAGGAAAATGGATTAACTCAGCAAAGAGTCTAGCTAAAGATAATATTAATGACAGATTCTTATACGAGTTTAATGCAAGAAATCAGGTCACACTTTGGGGCCCTAGAGGAGAGGTAAACACATTATGTTGGTCATCTAAGATGTTTGGTTTATTATCCCACCATCAACAGATAGTGGCCATTCATATGGCTCTGCAGCCATGATCCGTCTGTCGTCCTTCTGTCCTGAACAAAACTTGTTACTGCTATTTCTCAGAAAGGACTGAAGGAATCTCTTTAAAATTTAACATGAAGGTTCCCCTTGAGGTTTAGTTGTGCATATTACATTTCCAGAGAGATTGGATTCCAACATGGCCAACAGGCGGCCATCTTGGATTTTGATCAAAGAAAGTTTGTTACTGCTATTTCTCAGAAAGGACTGAAGGGATCTACGGGAAATTTGACATGAAGGTTCCCCTTGTGATCAAGTTGTGCAAATTACATTTATATAAAGAGAGATCGGAATCCAACATGGCCGACAGATTTTTTTCTTGGATTTTTACCAAAGGAAGTTTGTTACTGCTGTTTCTCAGAAAGGACTGAAGGGATTTCCTTGAAATATTACATAAAGGTTCCCATTGAGGTCTAGTTGTGCATATTACATATTCAGATAGATCAGAATCCAATATGGCCAACAGGTTGCCATCTTGTATTTTGACCATAGGAAATTTGTTATTGCTATTTCTCAGAAAGGTCTGAAGGAATTTCCTTGAAATTGGACATGAAGATTCCCTGTGAGGTGTAGTTGTGCATATGTCATTTTCAGATAGATTGGATTCCAACATGGCTGGCAGGTGGCCATCTTGGATTTTGACAATGGAAGTATGTATTTCTCAGAAAGTACTGAAGGAATCTTTTTGAAATTGAATATGGAGGTTTCCCCTGAAGTCTAGGTGTGCATATTACATTTTCAGAGAGATCAAAATACAAGATGGACACATAACGGCCATGTTGAATTCCTTTCTCTCTTAAAATGTTTTATGTTCAGTTCAAGTTCAGTTTTGCCATAATCTTGTGAAAAAAATATCTCGCAGAAATATGGATTTAAGTTCAAATTCAATGTTTAGACACAAAATAAGAGAAAAGAAGAGAAAACAGTGTGTCATAGATCAGACATAGAACATTCCATGGTGGGTGCCAAGATCCCTCTCTTGTATTGATAATATACACTTAAACAAACAGAATAGCAGAAGAGCAGGGTTTTTTGGTTTAGTCTTTATTCTATCAATCAAGTAATTATTCCCTATGATATTATTTTTCTGTATCTGTTCAATTGTTTACTGTTATAATCTCATGCTGTCTCTGTGGGTTCATTAATTAGAATAATGTATGTTCTACAATATCACATTTATAGATAGGCATTGGGAAAAGATCTTGCCTTATTTTATGTTCTGAATCATTCTTAACATTGTCACAGTGTATACATAAGCCATTGTTATAACAAACTTAACTTCTGTTTTACAGATTCGAGACTATGCTTGTAAACAATGGTCTGGCTTGTTAGCGGAGTAAGTTTGAAATAGATAATGTGTTTAACTGAATTCAAGTTTGCTTGGAAAATTGTTATAGCTATATTAATAAAATCAACTGTTTTAAGCTCACCTCACGAAGTGAAGGTGAGCTTGTACTATTTCCCCAGCATCAGCGTCAGCGTTCGCACTGATATATCAGTAAGCGGAAGTGCTAGAATGTCAAAACTTGTCAGCATGATACATCTAGTTATGAGAATCAGAATGTGGATTGCCGATGCTGCATATGACCTTTGACCCACATCTGAATGACCATGTTAAGAAGATTTATGGTTCAGTGATCATGTTAAGAATATTTGATTGCAGCATTATCTCGGAAAGGAGAAAGGCTAGACACACAAATCTTGCATGGATAATATGTGATAAATTGATTGTCACTTTGCATGTTGCAGATGTTGCATCTGACCTACATTTCATGGTTGAGTGACCATGATAAGAAGATTTGATTTTGGCATTCTCTCAGACAGACCAAGTAGGATGATGTGTCTTATAATGGCCTAAACTTGCATGGCAAATGATGTGTCTGACCATATGATTGACTACATCTAGTTTGATTTTGCATTCATAAGAGTTGGCCTTAGACAGGAAACTTGCATGCATATGATGACTACATCTATGACCCAGAATGTGGGTTGCTGATGATATGACCCCACATCTGTTGACCACGTTAAGAAGATTTATATTTCAGTGATCAGGTTAAGAAGATTTGATTTCAGCATTATTTCAGAAAATAGAAAGGCTAGAGAGACCAAACTTGCATGGATGAAGTGTGATATGATGACTGTCAGTTTGCATGTTGCAAATGTTGCATCTGACCAACATTTCACGGCTATGTGACCACGTTAAGAATTTACATGTTTTTTGTTTTTTTTTAAACTATGTACAGGAACTGTGATAAAATTCATGTGAATTATGAAAAAAATCCCATCTTATTTTGTGCAGTATTAAGAACTTACATCAGTCGAAATGTCAATTTCACGAACACTCAAAACTCTTGAAATTCTTGAAACCTTGAAATGTTTTGGTGGTCCCATGGACTTAGAGGTATTGAGTGTCAACTTTATTTCATTGTCAATATGAAATAAAATTGATTAAGAAAATCTGATTATCAGTATAGCAATGTATAGAGGCAAAGTTGCCATGTGAGGTGAGCTTGGTATCTTTGATTACTCTATGTTATGTATATATCTTTGTAATCCTCTGAGATTCATGATAGATATACAGAGTTCTAGAAAGGAGAATATTTACACCGTTTTACACTTGCTAACTCATATATATAACATAGTAAATCTAAACTGTAAACGAATTGACACAAACCTAACTCATATCTAAACTATATGAAACAACACAATATCTAATCATGTATAAACGAAACAACACAAACCTAACTCATATATATAACATAGTAAATCTAAACTGTAAACGAAATGACACAAACCTAACTCATATATATAACATAGTATATCTAATCTGTAAACGAAACAACACAAACCTAACTCATATATATAACATAGTAAATCTAAACTGTAAACAAAAACTCAACAACAAAAATCTAACTCATATATATAACACAAAGTATATCATATAATCATGTAAAATGAAACAACACAAACCTAACTCATATATATAACATAGTATATCTAATCTGTAAACGAAACAACACAAACCTAACTCATATATATAACATAGTAAATCTAAATGAAACTAGTCTCATATATATAACGAAACAACACAAACCTAACTCATATATACAACATAGTAAATCTAAACTGTAAACGAAATGACACAAACCTAACTCATATATACAACATAGTAAATCTAAACTGTAAACGAAATGACACAAACCTAACTCATATATATAACATAGTAAATCTAAACTGTAAACGAAACAACACAAACCTAACTCATATATACAACATAGTAAATCTAAACTGTAAATGAAACAACACAAACCTAACTCATATATACAACATAGTAAATCTAAACTGTAAACAAAACGACACAAACCTAACTCATATATACAACATAGTAAATCTAAACTGTAAACGAAATGACACAAACCTAACTCATATATACAACATAGTATATCTAATCTGTAAATGAAATGACACAAACCTAACTCATATATATAACATAGTAAATCTAATCTGTAAATGGAACAACACAAACAGTATATCTAAACTGTAAATGAAACAACACAAACCTAACTCATATATACAACATAGTATATATCACTTATATACTTTGCTTTTTGTTGATCATAAGGTGAGAGACATCACACTAGGCTATATGTACATGTTCTGTTTTTTTCAGTTACTACATACCAAGATGGGAACTGTTTATAAATTACTCCATGGATTGTCTTGCTGAGGTAAGTTTAATTATGAACTATTCATTGACCAATCTCACGTAGGAAAGTAATTGCAATCAGATTCTTACAGAAAAATATACATTGTGTACAGATGTTTGAAAGATGTTGCAGGTTGATTTAAATAAAGGGTACCAGTCTCTTGACTGAGAAAATGCATGTTATTCCAAGAGATAATGAATTGGAAAAACCTGTGTAGATCATGCAATTTTAATTCCAAATAAGCTCAATCATGACAATTGAAACATCAATTTTTTTTTCACACTTCACAATTTATATCACACATGAGCAATGATGCTATATTTATTATGCTGTTATAACAAACTACATAGATCAGATTTATGTTTATAAAACCTTGTCCTTATAACCATTGCTTCTTTGATATTATGTCTGTTTGTTTGTTTATTTTTGTTTAACATCCCACTCAAGAATCTTTCACTCATATGGAGACATCACCAAATGCCGATAAAGGGCTTCAAATTTTGGCCTGTACTTGGCACTTGAGCAGTAAGGGTTCTTTAACATGCCAACACCTACTGTGACTTGGGACCTCTGTTTTTTCTGTCTCATCCAAAAGACAGAAAACCAACCTGCTGCCGACTGGACTCGAACTCACGACCTCACAATTTAGAGTCGAGCTTGCTACCGACTGATCCAGGATGGCTCTTCATGGATTTTAAATTATCTATGAAACTGAACAGTATTGTACCTTACACAGTACTTCCCCTAAGTTTCACTTTAAAAATTTCTAGGTCAATAAGTGAACATGTAAAACATTTTCCCAACTTCAAAGACTACCCCAGGTTTCTCATCTGTTAAGATCACAGCTTTTCACTGTGGGTTCCCAGTGTACAGTAATGGAATGACATGCACCAAAAACTCATTTGTATATTAATCCTGTGTTTATATTGTAAACAGTCCAGTCAGTTGCTTTTAATATGAAAATTTTCACATGTGTATAATGTTAAATAATAATTGAAAAGTAACATTTGAGACCAAATTTAAAACATCTTGGACCTTCTAAGGACACTGGATTGACTTTTTATAGCATATATTTCGACAAGTCTCCTAGATGTATATATTTCAGCGAGTTGATATTTTTGTTTTGTCAATGCAAAAAGCAAATATTTATGAATAAAAGTGGAAATTTCAACCTTGAAGTTGAGTTTATGTTGCTGAAATGCTCATATATGTGTAATTTCCCATCAATATAATGTGTTATTAACCCCGTACTGCAATTTGTGCTTTGACTTGATCCCAAGAAATCCTCTTATGACAACATTACTAAGTTGATGTTCCATCAACTCATAAAATGTTAAGTGTAGAATAAAACAAACAAATCTAAGTTATTTATCATAAAAAAGAAGCATGAGTTACCTCCCTTGGCTCTGAAAATCCACCTGCAACTCTGCATTGTGAATATAGCCATTTTAATTTTTAGTTGATAATATATTTTTGTTTATTAAGAAAACATTTTTGAAGTCTAATAATTTAGTGAGTCAGAATTCAGATTAAGTTGTTTCCAAGAAAAATCTGTAGTCAGATTTGTTTTTAGTAAAAGTAGAAATACCAAAATTATATTGTTCTTATAACTTTCTTTTTTTTTATCTTCAGAATAAGACCTATAACACAAATGAACTCAATGAAGCAATTTATAACAAGGTTGAGGTACCATTTTCATACCAGTTGAAACTGTACCCAAGTGAGCCAACAGGTAATGTATATATCAGCAGATCAGGTGTGCTGCCAAAATCAGTGCTCTACAATGCGACCAAATCACTCGCAAATGCAACCATATTTTAGGTTTTGGCGAGTCTTTATTCTAATTCAGTTGCCACATTGCAACCAGTTTTTCCCGAGCCAGAAATTAAAAGTTTGTCCGTTTTCATTGTGAAATTACATTATCGATATCATAATCTGTTGTGCGCTTTACAACAACCAATTTCACTATTCAGTTTCGATAAACTAGAGCATCTAACTCACTTTGATTACTGTATAAAAACACGTTGTATGCTGTCATGTTTTCGACTTGAAATTTTCAAAACAGAACATGATGACATTTTCTTTTCAAGGTAGATTTCAACAGAATTATCTACCTCTTCAATGGACACTAGCAAATTTAAACGTAGTTAGTGTTACAGGAATACTGGAACCAAGTTATGGCTAGTGTTCGACGAGGAGGGCGGGCAGACCACAGAGACAGCCAGAATTGGAAATTTTATCTGTAAATTAAAATCGAGAGTCAAATACCCGATTGTCGGACAAAAACCTTATAAAGAACTTTATAGTTGTTTGTCTGACGATCGGGGTTTTGACTCTCGATTTTAACTGAGTTAAAATTTCAATTTCTTGTGGGCAGACACTGTTTTTGTAAATTCTGTCGAAAAGAAACTGGCGTTATAAATTCATATATATATATATATACATATATATATATATATATATATATATACATATATACATATATATATAATTTGGCGAGTAAATTTTTCTGGCTGGCTAGTAAAATTACTAGCTCACTGGCTAAATGAAGACAGAATTTTTTAGCGTTGTAGAGCCTTGCAAAATACTTCGAAATACACACAATATGTTCTATAATTATGATAAAAACCTCAAATTTCATCTTCTCTTCAAGTTGGAAACGGGTTTGCATTCCTGATTTTAAAAAGATGTACATAAACAATGATAACTTTTTGTCACCTCAGTCAGTTAGCCATGGATCCTGGCTCACTGATGCTAATGCTGTCCGTATAGCCAGGTGGAATACAATCACTTTGATAATCTGACTGGACAAAATTACCTTTTCTGTCGCACTGAATTGTGGGATAGCATCAAATCATAACAAGCATGGCGCCCCCATATTCAGTCGATGTAATACGAGAATTTACAGTTTATTATATGCATGATGTATGCACTATTTATACTCGACCATTGTAGAAATACACAATAAAGACCCCATTGACATATCAAAGCTAGTAGATTGTTTACTATATTTGCAAAAATCTGATGTGATTGCCTGTTTGAATGAACACTGAGATGGATATCACCATTTTCTTTGTTTACTGATATGCGCATTTTCTATATCCGGTGTCTTGGTCACATGATAATTGTCAGTCTTGTTTAGCACTGATAAGTTGGTCACCTGGATTGTAATATGCCTGACTCTATCGATGAAATATGATTGGGCCAAGAACCATCTGCATTCATTCTCAGTTCAAATCTCATGATCAAATTTTACTTTTTAAATCCACAGATGTTAAATTTTCTGAAAACATTCAAATCACAATTTCCTCCAAAAAGTTGTTGTAAGGACCCTTTTCTTGTAACCCTGGTCAAACTCTCTAGTATATTACAACTCTAAGTTAATGGAAATAATTGTTATTTAACAGGGGACACGGTACAGATAGTTAATGCGTTGAACAAGAAATACAGACCAGACTCGCGGTCAGAATTCTTCCAGTCATTACAAAAAGAGAGTAGTATCCGTCGTCAACAGGACACGAGAACTTGGTTTGAGAGGATATATGGATCCAGAATTGTCATTTGATTATGTTAACATAAATCTAGCTTTAATTCTAAACATTACCATTAAATGTTAAATGTTAATTAGATGTTTCAAGGTTTTGTTTTTATGGTTTGTCATTAAGTATAGTCAAAAGATGTTTATATTTGTCACCATCAATTGCATTCAACTACTTAAATGTTATTTTAATATATGTATTTTCATATTCATATATTTGTTGTACAAGTCCCTCATTACAAGATATATTTTTACAGATTATAACAGATTTTAGTTTTTCTTTCATTTTAGATCTTGTTTAATGTTATCAATTTTGACATCATTTTGGCATGTATGGATTTAAAACATTCAGTATGACTTAGTGTCTAAGGAATGCCATGATGAAATTTTATACAACTTGTTGATATTAAAACTAATTTGCTAGCTTTTAATATATGGCCCATTGTTGATATCAACAGGACAGATTTATTGTCATCAATATATTGACTGTAACACTTAATTAATTAGACTGGTTAGAAAGGTGGTCTTAATAGTGAGGTTCCACTTTAATACCACTAATCAGACCACTTTGAGTCAGTCAGATAGGTGTTCTTAATAGTGAGGTTCCACTTTAATACCACTAATCGGACCACTTTGAGTCAGTCAGATAGGTGGTCTTAATAGTGAGGTTACATTGTATGTAGTACAGGGGTGTTATATATATGGTACAGTGGTGTTATATATGTAGTACAGTGGTGTTATATATGTAGTACAGTGGTGTTATATATCCACTTTAGTACAGACCACTTTGATGTTATAGGTGTGTAGTACAGCAGTGTTAAATGTGTAGTACAGCATGTTATATATGGTACAGTGGTGTTATATATGTAGTACAGGGGTGTTATACATGTAGTACAGGGGTGTTATATATGTAGTACATATATGTAGTACAGGGGTGTTATACAGTGTTAAATGTTAGTACAGCATGTTAAATGGGGGGTTAAATGTGTAGCACAGGGGGTGTTAATATGTGTAGTACAGGGGTGTTATACACAGGGGTGTAGTGTAGGGGTGTTATACATGTAGTACAGCGGTGTTAAATGTGTAGTACAGGGGTGTTAAATGTGTAGTACAGGGTGTTATATATAGTACAGTGGTGTTATATATGTAGTACAGGGGTGTGATACATGTAGTACAGGGGTGTTATACATGTAATAAAGGGGTGTTAAATGTGTAGTACAGGGGTGTTAAATGTGTAGTACAGGGGTGTTAAATATGTAGTACAGGGGTGTTATACATGTAGTATAGGGGTGTTATACATGTAGTACAGCAGTGTTAAATGTGTAGTATAGGGGTGTTAAATGTGTAGTACAGGGATGTTATACATGTTGTACAGGGGTGTTATATGTGTAGTACAGGAGTGTTATACATGTAGCACAGGGTGTTACACATGTAATACAGGGCACCACAATGATGTTGTTCACTGTTACAGAAGTACCTGTTTATTATCAAGTAGTACTTGAGTGGTTTGCAGTAGTGCAAGATATCTTACTAGGACACTGGTTCATTAACTCATTCCATTGTTTTTCAGGCATTGATGAGTTAATTTAATGTAATATCAAAGACTGTCATCATGGGAGTTGTTATGTATATGAACATGGCTCTTTGTACATTACACAGTTGCTGCACTTCATAGCGGTGGTTATTTTCTGCTTTCCATCCATAGTTCAATCATATCGTTTGTTTTATACATATATGGTGTACATTTTTAGGTCACCTGATTCAAAGGCCTATTGCTATTGTTCTTTTTCCGTCATCCATTGTCAAGTTTACTTATTTTCGACATCTTCCCAAGAACCAGTGGGCCAATTTTAACGAAACCTTCCAGGAAGTGTCCCCAATTGAAGCTGCATAAATTTTGGGATTAAAAGGGACTAGGACTCAATGGTTCCCCAAAAGGGGTAAAAAAGGACCAAATCTTGGTACATCTGTAAAAATATCTGCGTGAACCAATGTCTGTCATCTCAATGGTATGCATGATTATTAAGTCAATACCTACAAAGATTGTGAATGGAAATGAAATATTTTAATGAACAAGCCACTATAGGATGTTTCAAGGGTATAGATATATATCAGTGGCTTATCAACTAAAAATTAATTAACTTTTTGTATGCAAAGATACAAGAAAAAGTTGTTAGGAATTGTCAGATCATTGAATCAAAGTTTCAAGGTCAAAGACCAAGGTCACAGGCTCCTAAGTAAACAGAATATTTAAGTTTTTGGTCAATTTTTTACACATTTGTGACTTATTTGTCAGAAAATATCCCTTTGTGAAACTGCATCAAGTAACATACATTTCATACAGGTGACAGTTAAGGGCATTGGTATCTAGTATGGGGGCCCTTAAAACATCAGTGCTGTGTCACAATGGGTTAGAATTTAATATCCTAGTAAAGATACAGTTGTTTTAATGTAACTATATATATATTGTGCTTTATCATGTTATTGTAAATCATGTAGCATTTTAACTCGACAAATTTGTGAGGGCAATCTTACATGGAGGAAAGATTTTTGTCCATATTCTAATATATTTGGAACGGGTTGAACAGCGAGCTATTTGTGAACAATGTTTTGCTAAAAACTTTACAAAAAATGTGGCACTTAGGAATGCTGTGTGTATTTATCATAGATAATACCATGTTTAGTATACAGGGGTAATCAAGCTCCTTGTACAGTGTTGTGTATCCAGACAATAAAATATGTTTTTTGTTGGACATTTTGAATATTTATATGTAATTGATTAGCAAAGATCTGTGTTACATCATGCTCATAATGTTATGCCAATTTAACCACTCCCTGACATTGATTTTAATGTGTTTTACATTTTGATTTTATCTGATATGAGAGAAAGGCTTGTGTGTAATAGTTAAATATGAACACTAATATGCTGGTAGTATCATGAGAGAAAGGCTAGTGTGTGAATAGTTAAAATGTGAACGCTAATATGTTGGTAGTATCATGAGAGAAAGGCTAGTGTGTAATAGTTAAATATGAACACTAATATGTTGGTAGTATCATGAGAGAAAGGCTAGTGTGTAATAGTTAAATATGAACACTAATATGTTGGTAGTATCATGAGAGAAAGGCTAGTGTGTAATAGTTAAATATGAACACTAATATGTTGGTAGTATCATGAGAGAAAGGCTAGTGTTTTTTTTTTTTTTTTTTTTTTTTTTTTTTTTTTTTTTTTTTTTTTTTTTTTTTTTTTTTTTTTTTTTTTTTTTTTTTTTTTTTTTTTTTTTTTTTTTTTTTTTTTTTTTTTTTTTTTTTTTTTTTTTTTTTTTTTTTTTTTTTTTTTTTTTTTTTTTTTTTTTTTTTTTTTTTTTTTTTTTTTTTTTTTTTTTTTTTTTTTTTTTTTTTTTTTTTTTTTTTTTTTTTTTTTTTTGTAATAGTTAAATATGAACACACTATGATCTACTGATGTTTTATACACCAGCTGTAGGTTTTATGTTGGCAATGTCAGTTCTAATTAATGTTGGTACATGAACTTGTCAAGTTAAACAGAAAAGTAAAAACAGATCTCAAAATGTCAACTTGATGTCAAGTTTTCCTGTGTTGTCATCACTTTTGTATTTGAAGTTCAGAGTACATATTTCCACCAAGAAAGACCATATGCTATGACAATTATGCTAAGTGATTCAAAGGGCTAATCCCTTTTTGTGCAATTCCAAGGTCAAAGTCATTATCATTAAAAACAAACTAAATTATTTCAGTCATACTTCTGTGCTTTGCAAGGTCTCATGTTACATACATAGCCATATTTTATCTATAACTATATATTTATGACAACTCCTGAGTTTAAAATGATTTAAAACTTGAAGGTCTGACTAAAAGCACAGAAAACTCAAATGTCATACTTTGCTGACAGAATCTGAATTTAGATTCTGACTATTACCACGGAGTACTCAAATGTCACACCGATTGACATAATATGACATTAGATTCTGACTATTACCACGGAGTACTCAAATGTCACATCAGCTGACATATTATGACATTAGATTCTGACTATTACCACAGAGTACTCAAATGTCACACCGATTGACATAATATGACACTAGATTCTGACTATTACCATGGAGTACTCAAATGTTACCCCAGCTGACATAATATGACTCTAGATTCTAACTAAAACCACCAAGTACTCAATTGTTACTCCAGCTAACATAATATGACTCTAAATTCTGACTAAAACCACAAAGTACTCAAATGTTACCCCAGCTGACATAATATGACACTAGATTCTGACTAAAACCACAAAGTACTCAAATGTTACCCCAGCTGACATAATATGACACTAGATTCTGACTAAAACCACAAAGTACTCAAATGTTACGCCAGCTAACATAATATGACACTAGATTCTGACTAAAACCACAGAGTACTCAAATGTTACCCCAGCTGACATAATATGAAACTAGATTCTGACCACTGCAATCCAAATGTATATACCTCTGTATCAAGAAATATACATACATCTGTAACTCCTTTTGATACCACATTTATGTTCATCTATTGTTACCTCCACATTGTTTATCCTAGCCATATGTTACAGATTGTGTTAAATTTTTAAAATTTGTTCCCTTTGGACATCAACAGCACTTTAAGTATTTAAAGAAATGATCTAAGTGAAAAATTTTATATTAAAAAGTTTGAATTGACATACCTCATGCATACTACATTTAAATGAGTTTGAGTTTGTGATATAAGCATTTGGATAATAAACAATATACTTAATCATTATCTTCTTGTTTATGTTTTGTTTTGTTGAGTCAGCACATGTTTGAGTCCTGCTGGAAGTAATGGTGATGATGATGGGAAGTTTGCAGCTGTGACATCCTGATACTCTAATCCTGGTTAAACTGTAGGTTGATGATGGTTTCCTAGGTAAATTGCAGGCTGATGATGGTTTCCTGGGTAAATTGTAGGCTGATGATGGTTTCCTGGGTAAATTGTAGGCTTATGATGGTTTCCTGGGTAAATTGTAGGCTGATGATAGTTTCCTGGGTACATTGTAGGCTTATGATGGTTTCCTGGGTACATTGTAGGCTGATGATTGTTTCCTGGGTAGTTTGTAGCCTGATGATGGTTTCTTGGGTACATTGTTGCCTGATGATGGTTTCCTGGGTAAATTATTGTCTGGTGATGGTTTCCTGTGTACATTGAGGGCTGATGACAGTTTCCTGGGTACATTGTAGGCTGATGATCATTTCTTGGGTACATTGTTAGCCAGTGATATTTTTTGTGGGTAAATTGTAGGCTGATGATCCTATCTTAAGTACTTTGTAGGCTCATCTGTTCCTGGGTACATTGTAGCCTGATGATCATTTTTTGGGGTACATTGTAGCCTGATGGTCATTTTTGGGGGTACATTGTAGCCTGATGGTCATTTTTTGGGGTACATTGTAGGTTAGTGATATATTTTCTGATGATCTTATCCTGGGTACATTGTAGCCTGATGGTCATTTTTTGGGGTACATTGTAGGTTAGTGATATATTTTCTGATGATCTTATCCTGGGTACATTGTAGCCTGATGGTCATTTTTTGGGGTACATTGTAGGTTAGTGATATATTTTCTGATGATCTTATCCTGGGTACATTGTAGGCTGATGATCATTTTTTGGGGTACATTGTAGGTTAGTGATATATTTTCTGATGATCTTATCCTGGGGTACATTGTAGGATGATGATCATTTTTGGGGGTACATTGTAGGTTAGTGATATATTTTCTGATGATCATTATCCTGGGTACATTGTAGCCTGATGATCATTTTTTGGGTACATTGTAGGTTAGTGATATATTTTCTGATGATCTTATCCTGGGTACATTGTAGCCTGATGGTCATTTTTTGGGGTACATTGTAGGTTAGTGATATATTTTCTGATGATCTTATCCTGGGTACATTGTAGGCTGATGATCATTTTTTGGGGTACATTGTAGGTTAGTGATATATTTTCTGATGATCTTATCCTGGGTACATTGTAGGATGATGATCATTTTTTGGGGTACATTGTAGGTTAGTGATATATTTTCTGATGATCTTATCCTGGGTACATTGTAGCCTGATGGTCATTTTTTGGGGTACATTGTAGGTTAGTGATATATTTTCTGATGATCTTATCCTGGGTACATTGTAGCCTGATGGTCATTTTTTGGGGTACATTGTAGGTTAGTGATATATTTTCTGATGATCTTATCCTGGGTACATTGTAGGCTGATGATCATTTTTTGGGGTACATTGTAGGTTAGTGATATATTTTCTGATGATCTTATCCTGGGTACATTGTAGGATGATGATCATTTTTTGGGGTACATTGTAGGTTAGTGATATATTTTCTGATGATCTTATCCTGGGTACATTGTAGCCTGATGGTCATTTTTTGGGGTACATTGTAGGTTAGTGATATATTTTCTGATGATCTTATCCTGGGTACATTGTAGCCTGATGGTCATTTTTTGGGGTACATTGTAGCCTGATGATCATTTTTTGGGGGTACATTGTAGCCTGATGATCATTTTTTGGGGTACATTGTAGCCTGATGATCATTTTTGGGGTACATTGTAGCCTGATGGTCATTTTTTGGGGTACATTGTAGCCTGATGATCATTTTTGGGGTACATTGTAGCCTGATGGTCATTTTTTTGGGGTACATTGTAGCCTGATGATCATTTTTTGGGGTACATTGTAGCCTGATGGTCATTTTTTGGGGTACATTGTAGCCTGATGGTCATTTTTTGGGGTACATTGTAGCCTGATGGTCATTTTTTGGGGTACATTGTAGCCTGATGGTCATTTTTTGGGGTACATTGTAGCCTGATGATCATTTTTTGGGGTACATTGTAGCCTGATGATCATTTTTGGGGTACATTGTAGGTTAGTGATATATTTTCTGATGATCTTATCCTGGGTACATTGTAGCCTGATGGTCATTTTTGGGGGTACATTGTAGCCTGATGATCATTTTTTGGGGTACATTGTAGGTTAGTGATATATTTTCTGATGATCTTATCCTGGGTACATTGTAGCCTGATGGTCATTTTTTGGGGTACATTGTAGCCTGATGGTCATTTTTTGGGGTACATTGTAGGTTAGTGATATATTTTCTGATGATCTTATCCTGAGTACATTGTAGGCTCATCTTTCCCTGGGTACACTGTAGAATGATGATGATCTGTAGCTCACTTGGCCTTTGCGGTCATGAAAAATACCTAAAATAAAAACAATATTTATTGCTTTGAAGACAAGACTCGATCATTTGATGTAGTTTTGCTTTTTAATGACACATGAGATACATGGATATATTATTTTGACTCGCCATAGGCAAAGGCTCATGTGAGTTATTGTAATCACTTTGCAATCAGGTTTGTTCAGTAGTGCCGTTTCAATATTGCCACTATGGCAAATATGCATTCTGATTGGTTAAAAAGTCGTTCTTCTTACTAGAAACCTCTTGATCGATTGGGACCAAATTTGGCAGGAATGTGTATGTATGTTTCAGTTTTGTTTATTTGGTGCTGCTTCAAAATCCAATGTGTCTGACAATTCCAAAAATGCTATCCGATTGGTTTAAATATCAAACAACTTCTTCCTCGTTTTTTAGTCAGAAACAACAAGGGTAATGGAGTCGTTCTTTTACAGGAATGATCCTCTTGTAGTACTGTTTCAATATTCTTTTGATTGCGACCAAAATCCATGATGACCGCTATCACTGAAATTTTAATATTTAGCTCCTGATTGGTTAAACTTTCAAAATCTTAATCTAAAAAACCTACCCAACCAATTGATATACCATAAGTAGGCTACACCATGTTTATAGATACATTCGGTTTTGTTACTGTCGCGTAGGATGGCGTAATTCATTGAAATAATATCAATTTGTAACTTAAAACTACTCAACCTACATGTACATGTCTAGATGTGGATATTTTGTCTATAAACCGACTGCACAGGGTAGAATAAAAAGTTTCATCTAATTGCAAATTAAAAAAATATGACAGCCACTTGTTGATAGCTGACAAACCTGGTTTGGATTAAACATATTGACTGGTAGGCGGAAATATACTCTCAAAATGACATAAGGCGCACAGATAGGAGCGACTGTTTAAATTTAATTGCGAGCTACTGGTTTTATTGACTTATCGCTGCCTTATACCATTAGATTTAGTATCTGCTAGCAAAAAGCCTTTATGTTCAGGTAACACATTAATCAGTCAAGTATGCTGTTTTTTACAAGTATTCCACAATTATAAATCAAGTCGGGATTAAACAAGATACTTAGATACGAAAATATTTTCTAATAGAAAATGTTATTGATTGTAAGTTTGCCTCGTGTGACCAATTCGGCATTGGATATTGTAAATTAAAGAGAGTAAATACTACTATATTGTCAATGTGAAATGTCGTGTTTCTCAGTGCATTTCAAGTCAGATTTTGTACAAAGTGTATAAAAATTATTTGAAAAAGCATCTAGGCATCTAACTGAATTTGAAGATGATTACGATATCCCAGGACGATCCAGCCATATACGACACCATACTATACGGGACCTAGACTAGTGGATTAGGGGGTGCGAGTTTTCAAAGGAAATAAGACTCCGTGGTCTTCCTTTTAATTCCACCAGTCGATCAGTATATCATATCCCTCCCAAATAGAATAAAATAAAACAGTCATATATATTTCAAGCCATTTATCCCGTATAGATTTGTTCTTAATTCTTGACTGTGTTTGTGGACAGATATATTTCAAGTCGTTTATCCCATGTATTGCCAGTTTTGGTCTAAAGTTTATCACATGTATTGGCAGTTTTGGTCTAAAGTTTATCACATGTATTGGCAGTTTTGGTCTAAAGTTTATCACATGTATTGGCAATTTTGGTCTAAAGTTTATCACATGTATTGGCAGTTTTGGTCTAAATATTTAACTGTGTTTGTGGACAGATATATTTCAAGTCATTTATCCTATGTATTGCAAGTTTTGGTCTAAAGTTTATCACATACATTGCCAGTTTACTGTGTTTTTCAAGTCGTTTATCCTATGTATTGCAAGTTTTGGTCTAAATGTTAAACTGTTTTTGTGGACACATATATTTCAAGTCATTTATCCTATGTATTGCAAGTTTTGATCTAAATGCTTAACTGTGTTTGTACACAGAGATATTTCAAGTCGTTTATCCCATATATTACCAGTTTTGTCCAAATGTTTAACTGTGTTTGTGGGCCGCTATATTTCAAGTTGTTTATCCCATGTGTTCCTATTTTTTTTATGAATAATTAACTACAGAGTTTCGTTGGATGCGACAGATCGGCACTGGGGCTTACTCCAGATTACGCCTTCCATACACCTGATCCCACTTCTGTATATCCCAGAAGTTGGTGCTGTTCGATCTTCTCAGTGTTTCTTAAATGCTGTCTTATGAACTTAGCTACGTTTATCCAATGACATCCATGGTAGATATATTTTTCTTTTACATAACGAATGGGGTAAACTTTTTTTTACTATTATGTACAGGTCTTCATAGACCCGTATACGATGAATATTACCTACCGAAACTCGCTAACTGTTACGTACTGATTTCTCTTTTCCGATAACTCATAAGCATGTTTGTACCTACACACTTAAAATCAAACCAGTTTTAAACTGAAACTGTAATTTCAGCTATCTGATGTAATATCCCATTATTATTATTTCAAAAGCATGGTCTAGTCACCAAATAAACCGGGGCCATATTAAATGTCCCATTGTTAAAGGCCTGCCAAGCGTTGCATTTTGTCCAGGTAAAAATACAAAATATTTTTAACATGCAAGTTCTTTTTACATTTAATTTATTTCGGTCCTTGAACCCACTACATTGGGTCATTATGAGCGCTAGTATTCAGTTTCTTTTAAGCTGGTAAACGATTTTAAAATACTTGTACATGTGTAACATGTTAAACAACAGACGTATAACTGCAGTCTTGTTAAAGTGAGTAAAATTTTTCAGTAAAAATTGTTTTGTGTTTTCTATATCTCAGCAAAAGGAAACATGCACTTATCCGTATCCTGTACGTCTATAGCGCGCGTTTGTTTTTGTCAAAAGTCACATTGCTCAAGACACCATAATTATGGTAGATGGATCTCAACGTCATAGCGTGACAAATTATTTTAGGAACACACACACACACGCACATAATTATATATATAACATCCCGATTATCGCGTGTGTAACAAACTTGTGACTCAGTCGGTAGCGCGCTCGATTCTTGATCGAAAGGTTGTGAGTTCGAGTCCAGCCGGCGGCAAGTTAGTTTCCTGCCCTTCGGACTGAGACAGTAAAAACCGAGGTCCTATGTCACAGTAGGTGTCTGCACGTTAAAGAACCCTCGCTGCTCAATGGCCGTAAGTGACGAGCATAGGCCAAAATTTGAAGCCCTTCACTCGCATTTGGTGACGTCTCCATATGAGTGAAATATTCTTGAGTAAGACATTAAACAACAATAAATAAACAAACAAACTTATGACTCCTTTTGATGAATATAGGGGCATCATGGAATTCCAAATATCAGATAATAAATAATAAAAAAGAAAACAAAATCAGAAACAACAACAACAACGACAACAACAAAACAGAAACCAAAAAAACAAAACACCACCCCCCAAAAGCCAATATCATATTGAATTATCGCTGGGCGAAACTTAAGAAGTTTACAAACTTACCCATGCAGTTTAGTAGGCCTACTAAATAAACGCTGACAGGTCATTCGAACTCATGATTAGCTGATACCAGCACAGCGGACAGAGAGAGAGAGAGAGAGAGAGAGAGAGAGAGAGAGAGAGAGAGAGAGAGAGAGAGAGAGAGAGAGAGAGAGAGAGAGAGAGAGTTTCATAATTCCGTCTGCATAAAACAAAATTTGTTCAGTCTAACTTATCCAAGTCGAATGTTTAATGTTTATTCATTTATTATTTTTTTGGTTCTTTTTACAGTGTCACTAATCACAACAAAAGACATACATAACACGGTGTTATGTATGTCTCTGTTACAATATAAATATTTTTGTCAATACCGGCCAACCCCAACTTTAGAAACTTCCAATCCGTCCCCTTTGTGTATTCCGGTGGTGTTGAGACGGAATTGGTTTTAAATTTTACATTATCCTTATACCGGCAATTTCGCGAACGCGTGGGTTAACTGATAAACAGGGTAGATACACGAAGGTAGAAATGGATGTAGACACGGACAGAGGGATAATCTTCGCCCCTCCAGAGAGGGTGAAGAGAGAAGCACATGTATCCAGCTTTGAACAGTATCAGTCAATGTATAAACAGTCTGTCGAAGACCCCCCAGGATTTTGGAAACAAATAGCAGCACAATTTCATTGGGAATCTCCTCCGACCGCTGATTTTTTAAGTTACAACTTTGATGTCAACAAGGGACCCATCTTCATCAAGTGGATGGAGGGTGCAAAAACAAATATATGCTACAACGCCCTCGATAGAAATATTAACAATGGTCTCGGCGACAAAGTAGCATTTTATTGGTTGGTACATAGTTATAGCATTTTGGTAGGTCCTAATAGCCATTAAATTGGAAGTAAAAGCTAAGTCCACTGAGTACTGTGCAGTAGCGTTTTTCCTGAATAGCGGATCTCGTTGGATTACATGCATCTTCCATAAAAATTGAAATAAGGATTTTTCAGTAATCGATATCTGTCGTATCAGCGATATGTTGTTAATAACTTGTAAACAATATTTTATGGCATTAATTAAATACAGTTTCATTATTTATTTTGCTTTTTATTTTAATTCTGATCACATATCAAAAGAATTGTTTTTATTTAAATAGAAAAGTTTTCTGAAGTATCATCTGGCCATCTATTTTCACGCACATCAATAATCGCGCATTCTGGTATCCTGTTCCCGATATTCTTTGGTATTTTTGCTATTTCCAGATTATTATTAAACTAGCCAAATCTAATAATCAATGATAAAAAAGTATGCTGATAATCGTAAGTTTTGGTCTCCTTTGTTTACATATAAACTTATTTTGCAAGAACTCTTAAATATGCAAAAAAATTGTGTCTCAAGGATATATGTATTTTTGTGAAGAAAATTGACTATATACGGGTAAATAAAATTGTGATGTCTAAGTCATTTTTACTTTCTGTTTAAATTGTCAAATCTTTGAAATAATAAGTAACAAAATAAGATAAAAAAACAACGGAACTCTGCTACCCAAGCTGTTCCTAATTTGATGATCATTGTTAGACAATTTGTACAAAAATTTACATATACAGCCATGGGACATATATATTCGTCACTTATGTTATTTTCTTCTTTGTTTTATATAAAACCAACAATTTTTAAATGCCCACAAAATACACTAATTTAAGCAATATTTCAAATATTTTATTTTTACATGAAGGAAATTGAATACATATTTTTAATCTTTTGGAAATTTAGATATACTCTTTGTTTATTTTAAGAAAATAATGATTCTGTGGAGAATGAAACTATTTCATGTAAATTTTGACATATTTCATTAGACTGAAAGAATAATTACGGAATTTATAAAATAATTGCATGAGAAAAAATACTGACATTTATGTAAATAAACATGATAATTTAAAAATGCATATATTTTAGAAATATGAAATTATCCTACTATAATTTTGTACAAATTTGTCAAATTCTGGTATGATCTGTGGATTTTTTCAGAATTTAAAAATTGTTGGTTTTAATATTTATATAAAACAAAGAAGAAAATGTCATAAGTGACGAATATATATGTCCCATGACTGTATCATGGTCTGTCATTTGCCACCAAAATCGGCAAATGTTGAAGCTAAGCTTTTACTTCTTTTTTTGACAATACATGTACAATTTGTCTGTCTGTGTACAACATGTACAATGTACATGTATACTGTAAATCAGAACATGAAGAGGACAAGGCAGTAATATTAATATAAAATGTGGATAAAGTAGACTACTGTTACATAAGGTTACAACAGACAGATTGTATTTATTGACTGTCTCTTGATTATTTATTATCAAACATTTTACTTTTTTCAGGGAAGGAAATGATATCAATGATAATGGTCAGGTGACATTCAGCCAACTGCGAGAAAGAGTTTGTCAGTTTGCTAATGTGTTGAAAAAGCTAGGTAAATAAAACAACCTTTTTATATAAGCCTTTTTGCTGTCTGCTTCCTGGTCATACACGCTGAGTTCCTATCACAGGTGCTCAAAGGAACTAAAGTGATTATAAATCATGGATCTATTGTATACTGCTGCCTTAGCTTGATTTAGTGAGTGGTGTGACTACTTAGAGGCCTTGTCACTCACTTGTCTATTGTATACTGTTGCCTTAGCTTGATGTAGTGAGTGATGTGACTATTTAGAGGCCTTGTCACTCACTTGTCTATTGTATACTGCTGCCTTAGCTTGATGTAGTGAGTGATGTGACTATTTAGAGGCCTTGTCACTCACTTGTCTATTGTATACTGCTGCCTTAGCTTGATGTAGTGAGTGATGTGACTATTTAGAGGCCTTGTCACTCACCTATCTATTGTATACTGTTGCCTTAGCTTGATGTAGTGAGTGATGTGACTATTTAGAGGCCTTGTCACTCACTTGTCTATTGTATACTGCTGCCTTAGCTTGATGTAGTGAGTGATGTGACTATTTAGAGGCCTTGTCACTCACCTGTCTATTGTATAATGTATTACATTGTGTTATTTTTAAATAACTTTTAATGGTATTTTGGATTTCAGGATTGAAGAAAGGAGACAGAGTAGCTATATATATGCCAATGATAATAGAACTGACAGTGGCCATGTTAGCTTGTGCACGACTGGGTATTATACATTCCATTGTGGTAAGTTTACATCCCTTTTGGAAAAAAATTACAGAAAGTTTCCATTTGTAGGAAATGAGATGAGTTTGAAGTACATTTGGAATTTCGTCCTTACAATTACTTGACATTATACCTGCCAAGAAATATCTTTTGTTTTTTATTTTAAGAGTGTTTTTTGCCACAATCAGCACTTTTTGGCTAAAAAGTTAATGTTCAAATGGAGATGTTTGTCCTTCTCTGTCAAATTGATGATTTTGCTATTACATTTAGCTTCATTATTGGAAGACCATTGAATGGCATTGACGATACCTTTTAGAAACCTTGTATATTGATAGACCTTGATATAGGAAGCAAATCAAAAGTGTGGGGGGCAAAATATTTTTTTGTGAAAATGATCTTGCCGATTAAAAATTTGTTTTTATATGTCTTTTAATTATGCAGTAAACATAAACAATTACATTTTAAATGACTTGCTTATGCATTGATGATATAAGAATTTTGGTTATTTCTGGACTAACTATTGTTTGTTTTATACCACAAGTTTGCTGGATTTTCCTCCGATTCAGTGGTGGAAAGAATCATGGGTAGTGGTGCATCCATTATGATCATTGCAGGTTAGAATGATGCCTGCTAGTACTGTGTATTTAGTATGGTTGTCATCTGTTTGATGGCTATGTAGATCTGTGTTGTATTTGGTAGTATGTACTTGTCAACACTAAGTGCTTTAAGAGATCGGATAGGGTCTCTTCTATTGGTATACATGTATAACCATAAGTATTGTAAACTGTACATTGTGGTTCATACCATCAATCTCATTTAATGACAGTTTACCAAAAGCTAAGAACATCAACACAGAAGTGCAGAAGGTAGTTTTGCAGAGCATATTACAGATATATTTCAGTTTGAGTATCTTGTAAGAAAATGCTGGGCTGCAGGACAAATATGGACTTATAAAGAATATTGAAGCACACCAATATGACATTAAAGCCAAATTAAATTCAGCCAGAATTAGCAGTAAAACAAAATTTGGAAGCAGTATCTAATCCAAAAATATATATTAGATCGACTTTGTGCAATTTTACCAAGTGGCAGTTTGTTGTCATTTAGTTATTATATACTTTGAATTATTTATATCAACTTTGTACGTTTTGACCAAGTGGCAGTTTGTTGTCATTTAGTTGTTGACATTTATGTACTTTGAATTATTTACCTTCCTTTCCCTACATTATGTTAATCTATATCTGTTTTGCATGGCTTTTTTTTTCTAGTTTGCTGGTTTCTCCTCGGAATCGTTAGCTGATAGAATTCTAGATGCCAAATGTTGTGCTGTGTTGACAGCAGGTTTGTTTTATAATAGAATCAATTATCCAAACATTCACAAGACCTTGATTTTTGTGAGTTGCTTTTAAATAAAATTTAAATTCAAATCTTTGAGAACAAAGATAGGATATTGGAACTGATCATATAATCTACCAAATATTTGAGAAAAATATATATCTGGGTTCTAACCATGGTTTATGTTTAATGAAAGGTAAATTATTTTTTTATTTCATTGCCTTTAAGTCAATAGTAAAACAAGAATAAACACCAGCCTTTGGTCTTAAATTTATCAGCAGAAATCAGTCTAAATAATTACTACATTAAATGCCTTTAGAATTCATAACTGTTTATTGACAAAATATACCAGTTAAAACCGAGGTCCTGTGTCACAGTAGGTGTCATTATGTTAAAGAACACTCACTGCTCAATGGCTGTGAGTGCCAAAAATAGGCCAAAATTTGAAGCCCTTCACCAGCATTAGGTGACGTCTCCATATGAGTGAAAAATTCTTGAGTGGGACATTAAACAACAATACAGTAACAACAACAAAATATACTCGTGGCAAATGTGTTTTACTGTGTAGGTAGTACAAAAGACCTTTTGTGGTACATCTGTATTGTACATGTAGGTAGATAATGTACATAATGCCTTTGTAGTAATGCTAGACAGTTTCTTTTAAACATTTAGGTTACTTGATAGTGATTAAAAAAGGTTTGATATGCTGTATTGATATAAATATTATAAACATAATACCAAAGTTAAAATGCTCACGACGATATCGTTTCTGTCAATTAGACTTCATCAGTTGAGCTCCAATTTGAAAAGTATGTGTATTTTCTAAAGATAAAGTGGTATCATACAAGGCCAAATAATATCTCTGAAAGTATAGCCGAAATCTGTCTAAGAGTAACCACTGTAATAAAATGACTATCTTAGCTTTAGACAATTTTCGAATTTAAATAGTGTTACTGTAGCATCTAGTTCTTGCATATCTGGCTAGTAAAGATTATTTTTTATTCTTGGGTGTTAACATGCCAGAATGTTTATCATCCTTTGTATATAACTTTCCTTGTTAACTGAATTTGAATTTATTTTCTTTATAAAGATAAACAATGTCATTTATCATTTTTTTTATTTTATATTCTGTCCTTATTAATATTAGAGATTTCAGATGTAAAAGTGCAGAGGGAAATCTCTTATCAGATCTCTGACATTTTACAGTAATTTGCCGATTTTGTTGTTGATCATTATGACTATAATATGTTTATCAATGAAACGTTATCTTATGAAAATAAAACGTTGACCCTCTTCAGCTCGCTTTGAATTATCTAGAACATGTACAATGTCCAAAATGATAATGACATAATATTTAAAAACAGTTGACTCATTGTACAGTTGGCAGTGAACATAGAGAATATTTATAACAAAGATTTCCTACATCATCTAATCTCATATCCCTATGTACTCCTGCCATTTGAATTAGGAAAATTCAGTTACATAAATCCTCAGTAAAGTGTGGAAAATATAGTATTACTTAAATTTTTGGGAAAATAAAATAAGACTTTTTACACAAGTGATAGCAACAAGTAAATCAAGTGTCTAAGTTCAATAAAAATACTGCTTGATAAAGAAAATAAAATCACTGATAACTTAATAAACATGTATTGCATGTCATTATAGCTTCATCTATTTAGTTTTTACAATTGGTGACAGTGTAACAGAATAATAATTCAAAATTCTTTTACTTCTTGAGCAATTTTTTAATACAATACTGATGCAGCTTACAAACTATGAAAGTACATACTGTAGATGTCCTCTGTTGTAGATGGAGTTTGGAGAGGAACAAAGTTACTGAATCTCAAAAACATAGTGGATGATGCCATTGACATATGTTCTAAAAAGTTAGTAGCAATTATCAAACATGTCATGTCTCTTACTGCGTGTTTTATGAATGGATATACATTTTACAAAACATCACTAAATTAAATTTCATGAATTTCTGTGAAATATCATTACTGAAGCTAACTGTAAAATAAGTCTACAGGTGTCTCTGTAGGTAATAATCTCTAAAAAAATGACTCCAGGTGTGTCTGTAGATAATACTCTCTAAGATAAGACTACAGGTGTGTCTATAGGTAATAGTCTCTAAAATAAGACTACAGGTGTGTCTATAGGTAATAGTCTCTAAGATAAGTCTACAGGTGTGTCTATAGGTAATAGTCTCTAAGGTAAGACTACAGATGTGTCTATAGGTAATAGTCTCTAAAATAAGATTACAGGTGTGTCTATAGGTAATAGTCTCTAAGGTAAGACTACAGATGTGTCTATAGGTAATAGTCTCTAAGATAAGACTACAGGTGTGTCTATAGGTAATAGTCTCTAAAATAAGACTGCAGGTGTATTTATAGGTAATACTCTCTAAAATAAGACTACAGGTATGTCTATAGGTAAGAGTCTTTAAAATAAGACAACAGGTGTATATCTATAGGTTATAATCTCTAAAATAAGACTTCAGGTGTGTCTATAGGTAAAAGTCTCCATGTATGTTTTAAAAGCCAACAAATGGCTAACAAGATATAAATAATGTTTTCATGGCTAAACCGGGGTCAGTCTCGGAATGTCAGGAAGGATTTTAAAATTCAATGAGATCCATTGTTTATTGCTACCTTATGACATTTTTCAAATTTCAAAGGATTCGGTGAAGGCATACTTGTGTTATTATCTGAAAACAATTTGTTGATACTAGAAAGTCCATTTGAATACTCATCTTTCCCTCACCAGATTAATTACATTTGTTATCTCTTCAACTTCATTGGCAGACTATATAGTTTGCTAGAAGCTAGAATATTTAGGTTCTCATTTATTCAATTCAATTCGATTTATTTTTTTCAGTATCAAAGGCCTTCAGCTCATAGTACATGTTCATATACATAATACAATGTGTTCTAAATGGAAATATATTATAATTCAACAATTTCTTTATAATTTATAAAAGCAAATGTACAAGATGTCATATGATTTTAAAACCAGAATACAAGCGTTTGAGAAAAGGTGATGCATTTATTTTTACAGTGAACAATATATACAAGCTTTTGAGAAAAGTTGATGTAATTATTTTTACAGTGAACAGAATATATACAAGTGTTTGAGACAGTTGATGTAATTATTTTTACAGTGGACACAAGGTGTCAACATGTATTGTTGTGCGTCATCTCAGTCCCTCAGATGAACAGGTGGTTGATAACAATTCAAGCAATGTTAATGAAAATGCTGCAAAAAGACCAACCAGTCAAATCAAGGTAATTACCAAGAAACACAATCAAGGTAATTGACAACAAACACAATCAAGGTAATTAACAACAAACACTATCAAGGTATTAACAACAAACACAACAACAAACCTCCTATGATTTGTACAAGCCTGTAGCAAAGGTCAATATATGTGGAAACTCACTCATAGCTAATGACATCTCCTTATCTGTGGGACAAAGGTAATGTACCTATAACAAAACAGTTATTAAAACAATCATAATAATAGATGATAGAGGAAAATAAAATCTATTTTAGACGCCATGTAAATAGAGATTCTTTATCGAGTGTTGATTATCATGTTTATCTAACTTAAGTTAGTTAATTTTCAAAATTTGAAAAGACACAAGTTTAACATGAAAGTTTTTGTTGAATCTGTTTCTACCATACCTGAAAACTTGCATAGTGGAACATTAGCCCACATGATGTTTAGACACTATTGAGTTCAGATTCTCTTGATCGAGTTAATCCTGTATCTCGCTTCAATCATAATTTCTCCAGGTTACATCAATATGTTAGCTTATAATCTTCAATAACAGACCCCCTTTCCCTACAGTTACTTTTATTGCCAACTTTGGTCACCAACAACTGGCCTAATGCAACGTCATGGTAACATTTTCATTAAGTTGTAGTGTGGGCTTGACCAATTAGATTTATTCAGCCCTGTTGGTTACTTGTATATGCTTAACTATGCAGCTTCATTTAAACAACCACTTGAGAGTGGTATACAACACAAGTTTATATAGAATATACAAACAACAGCAATATTGATTATGATAATCATAATGATGCATAAAAAAAGGAAAATAAAAATCTATTACCTGGTACAATAAAATAAACATTTCCACAAATAGAGCAAAATGAAATGTAAAATATGATTGATATTGAAGTACGAATCAGAGTTTGCCCAGAAAAGAATTGTTTTGTCATATATAAGGTAATATTACATTTCTAACAGCAGTCTCCCATAGACTGTTAATGTACATGACGTTTATAGCAGTTATAATTAAGTTCCTCAGATGATGTCACACAATGATGTATCCTCATTTATAACATGACGTCACACCAAGATTTATTATTCAGAAAAAAACACTAAACTTGACTGTTTTACCTTGAACTTCACTGTTCATCATAATGTGACAAGCCAAGTATAAGACAGGGTATTTGATTTCATTATTTTGTTTTTCAGTTCGAAAACTATGATATGTAAGTATAACGAATGAACACTTGTCAAAGTGCATTTTTTGTCAATATAGGTGCTGTTTGGGTGACAAATAAATAGAATGGCACCCTAACGGGCGCCATGAATATCTGTCACACAAGTGACATCTATATTGACAATAAATACACTCTGACAAGCGTTCATTGGTTAAATATTTATTCATATTGCTTTAGGAGTGCTGATGAGTAATAATTCAGAACTGGATCAAATTTGTAGATTTTTAGATTATATTGTTTATTCACCATCCACATAATAGAGAATTTTCAAAACAATTTCAGATTAAGTGGTATGATGAAAGAGATACATGGTGGCATGAGATTACAGAGGGCGTGTCTACAGAGTGTGATGTGGAGTGGATGGATGCCGAGGATCCTCTCTTTATGTTATATACGAGGTAAGTTGGTCATGGGATGAAGATATTTAACCAGGTAAGCTGTTCTTGGGATGAAATATTCAATTGGGAAAAGTGTTTCGAAGATGAATAATTAATTTGATAAGGGTTTCTCAAGATGATATTTCATGGTAACTTTTTCCAAAGATGAAGGTAAGATGTTCTCCAGGATAAGATTTTTCTTATCTTACAAAGCTTCTACTGCTAGAGATTGGGATGAATGTAGTGCAATAAAAAATAGTGCTGCTAATGATATTATAAGATATTAGCCCTGGAATAGTGCTTTTACGTACTTATGGGACAAGGTTTTTTGCAATTTTCTCAAAGGCATTCATAATTTCATATCTGGAACCATTGTATTTCATAAATCTATCCTCAGGATTGAGCCCTGTGTTCTCAGAAAATCTTCAAAATATTACCTACTTTTTTCACTCGCCAGGACGAAAGTCTTGAGAGCTAATGCCATACCCAGCATTGCTGTTGTCATTGTCGTTGTCGGCGGCGTCCATAGACAAAACTTTAATCTGGCCTGTAACATTTTAACCACAAGGGCCAAGACTCTGATATTTTACATATAGATTCCTTATGATTCCTTAAGAGCTTTCATTTGGTACCTTGACTTTTGATCTTGACCTTGAATGTTGACCTACATTTCAAAAACATTAACCTTGGCTATAGCTTTTAAACCATGAGCAGTAGGGCTTTGATATTTCACATATAGATTCCTTATGACCAAAGATTTCATTTGGTACCTTGACTATTAACCTAGTGACCTTGACCTACTTTTCAAAATCTTTATCTTTGGCTATATCTTTTAAACCATGAGGGATTGGTCTTTGATATTTTACATATATTTTTCTTATGATCAGAGCTTTCATTTGGTACCTTGACTTTTGACCTAGTGACCTTGACCTTGAACTTTGAACTTCTTTTCAAAATTTTTAACCTGAGCTGAAAAACTCAAAATATTATCAGTCCTCTGAACATAAAACCTGTCAGCTGAGGGTTAAATATCCATTTTGAAAATTTACACCCATTTTGGCGATCTTTTGTAATCATATGAACACAAGTGACCAATCAACTGAATGTAAATGCATTTACCATATGCAAATATAACATACAATCTTTTTCACCTGGTTAAAGAGATCTGACATAAAACAGAATTCAAAGGGGATGTGTCAAAGATTAATATTGAATTCAGTGGAAATGTTTCACTCTTTCGGAGAGAAATTCATGCTAAGAGCCATTGTAGTAGCACATTGTAGTATCTTGGAAATAAGCAAACAGTTTAAGTTTCATTTTCAGACTGGTTAACACCAATATCTTCTGTAGGCCTATTGGGAACAGGAAGACATATATAAGTAAATGTTACAAGAAATATGTTATTCAATTTTATTCAATTATATCTTAACACTTGATACTTCCTATTACCTGGTACTTTCTATTACCTGGTACTTCCTATTACCTGGTCCCTCCTATTACCTGGTACTTCCTATTACCTGGTACTTCCTATTACCTGTTACTTCCTATTACCTGGTCCCTCCTATTACCTGGTACCTCCTATTACCTGTTACTTCCTATTACCTGGTACTTCCTATTACCTGGTCCCTCCTATTACCTGGTACTTCCTATTACCTGGTACTTTCTATTACCTGGTACTTCCTATTACCTGGTACTTTCTATTACCTGGTACTTCCTATTACCTGGTACTTTCTATTACCTGGTACTTCCTATTACCTGGTACTTTCTATTACCTGGTACTTTCTATTACCTGGTACTTCCTATTACCTGGTACTTCCTATTACCTGGTACTTCCTATTACCTGGTACTTTCTATTACCTGGTACCTCCTATTACCTGGTACTTTCTATTACCTGGTACCTCCTATTACCTGGTACTTCCTATTACCTGGTACTTTCTATTACCTGGTACTTCCTATTACCTGGTACTTCCTATTACCTGGTACTTCCTATTACCTGGTACTTCCTATTACCTGGTACTTCCTATTACCTGGTACTTTCTATTACCTGGTACTTCCTATTACCTGGTACTTTCTATTACCTGGTACTTCCTATTACCTGGTACTTCCTATTACCTGGTACCTCCTATTACCTGGTACTTCCTATTACCTATTATTTTTTATTGCCTGGTATTTCCTATCACTTGATACTTCCTATTACATGGTAATCACTAGCACCTGGTAATCCTTTATACCTCCCTGGTACTTCCTATTACCTGGTACTTTCTATTACTGGTACTTCCTATTAACCTGGTAATTCCTATTACCTGGTAATCTTTATACCTGTTATTCCTTATTACCTGGTACTTTCTATTACTTGGTACTTCCTATTACCTGGTACCTCCTATTACCTGGTACTTCCTATTACCTATTATTTTTTATTGTCTGGTATTTCCTATCACTTGATACTTCCTATTACATGGTAATCACTAGCACCTGGTAATCTTTATATCCTGTTATTCCTTATCATTTGGTACTACTATCTATCACTTGATACTTCCTTTATCTGGTATTTCCTATATTATATTATGTTATATAATGCTTTTCTATTTAAGGATTGTTTTTCATTTTTTCATTTCACTTTGTGCTGCACATTGATTTTTTTTCCATAATCCATTGCATTTATACTCGGTGTATTTCAAAAAATTAAAAACAATCCTTATATTTATATATATTACCATTTTCTGTGAATCTGTAGTCAGTTGGTTACTAAATTCTTTCTATGTAATTGGTTTTGCGTAGGAATTTTTTCATATGGCGTTAGAGCTAAACAGCTGTGTGAGATGAGAAGTAGTTCCTCTCTTCTGTCTGGAAATACTAAATGGAATTAAGGTTTATTTTCTTAGTTTCATATCATTTTGAAAGAACCTAGTGATATGGAAAATTTTGAATAAGTGTCAGATTGTTATTAAGTTATTTTAGAATATTTGTCTGCTTGGTAACCAGAAGGTTAAATGTGTCAGAAGAGAATTGAAAATGCAAATGGCAGCGCCCATGAGTATGCTGTATAATGTATTTACAACAAATTTGCGTTTGAATTCTGATATATTATTAATGGGTACCATGATGACTGATTGGTACGTAACCTACGTAAGTAGGCCTATTTCAAACGACCTGATTTCACACGATGCCTTAGGCCTTACTCTCTTTTCTTCTGTTGTAACTACGATGCGAACTTTCATTTCTGTGCCAGACTGGTCTGTGGTTCTGGTCATAACATGACCTTGATATATTGCTATATGGGCTTGTAGGCTGTACAATGTGCTACTGTTATTTTTATTTGTTTTGTGGTAAAATGTATGGCTTTTAAAATTAGATATATAAGAAATAAACATGTGATATTATATTCTTTATTGAGTCGTTCATGTATTCTTATGCTGAAAAGTAAAGCGGTTAATACTCGGAGCACGCGACTGCATTTACAGAATATACAATATATCGCTCTATATATTTGCAATGAAGAGAATTGCAGTCGGTATGTAAATATAAATATTTACTTGAAGGATATTTTCATTTTCCTAATTTCATCGTTACTCATGTTACTCATGATCAATTTTTGTAATGTCATTCAGCTGTTTTTGTTCATGTGATACAAAAGTTCTCAACCCAATTTAACCCAATTTCAAATCCATGTTACTTACTTAAATGTGTATCTTCTTTGTATTTAGGTGATGGCGGCTTACAAATCCAAAACATTCATTTCATCAAAATTATACTGAATAAGTATAAGTCAGTGAGACAAAACTTATTTTATTTTCCTTTTGTGTATTTTAGTGGATCCACTGGCAAACCAAAAGGTGTACAACACTCAGTGGGTGGCTATATGTTATATTCTGCCACCACTTTCAAGTACGTATTTGACTATCAGCCAAATGATATTTATTGGTGCACGGCGGATGTGGGCTGGATAACGGGTCATACTTATATCTGTTACGGTCCACTGAACAATGGGGCAACAGGTATTATTGTAAGTATAAATGGCAACTTTGTCTCTTTACGTCACTTTTGTTATTCCACTCAGGTCACCAATTACGATCAGCACTCAGTGAACTTTGTACATTAATATGCCAAACGTATAACCTTTCAGGATTTATTGTGTAATATTTCTGTAGTAAGAATAACAGAATTTGTGAATTTCATGACACTCTTTTTGATATTCAAGTAAAAGATTAAATAACTGATGGACTATGAAAGATTTAATTTTTTCCACTTCTTTGTGCCCAGTAAAAAGGGCAAAATAAAGTGATTGGACTATGAGATACTTTGAGTGAATAGCTGTCAGTACCTGCAGTACAGTTAGTCATGTGATTCTGAATTGTATACAGTGACAATGTTGGTGATTTCTAATTACAGTCAAATTGTGCAACATGATTTGAGAGATTACCCCGGTGAAAAATTTGTCCGTAAAAAACAACCCAAATCATATTGATTTCATTTTATGTATTTACTTGTTTGTAGTTTACAAAGTTCTGTTTTTAATTTTTGAATTTTGCCTCAGTTTGAAGGAGTGCCTTTCCACCCTGATGCAGGACGGTTCTGGGCCATTGTGGAGAAATACAAGGTGACAAAATTCTACACAGCTCCAACTGCAATTAGAGCTCTCATGAAATATGGGGATGAATTTGTCACAAAGTGAGTCAATGTGCTCTGTACTTCATCAATTTGTAAGACAACATTTTAAATTCCATCTTAACACTTCAAGTTATTGAAAAAGACTTGTTAAAGTAAAAGTAAATGTATTTAAATGTAAATGTTAGCACATTTCTTAATCCTTATGTTCAATAATCAGGGCCTGTTTGATAAGTCAAGGCCAGTTTGACAGATCAGAGTCATATTGACAGACCAGGGCCAAATTGAATGTGTAAGAAACTTAGAATTGTTTGGTAATGTATAGGATACTATAGGCGTTTGAGAAATACAGAACAAATCAGAGTCATAGTGACAGACCAGGGCCATATTGACAGATCAGAGTCATATTGACAGTTCACAGTATATTGACAGACCAGGGTCATATTGACAGATCAGTCATATTGACAGATCATAGTCATATTGACAGATCAAAGTCATATTAACAGATTAGTCATATTGACAGACCAGGGCTATATTGACAGATCAGAGTCATATTGACAGCTCACAGTATATTGACAGACCAGGGTCATATTGACAGATCAGTCATATTGACAGATCATAGTCATATTGACAGATCATAGTCATATTGACAAATTAGTCATATTGACAGACCAGGGCTATATTGACAGATCAGAGTCATATTATTATTGACAGACAGGGTCATATTGACAGATCAGTCATATTGACAGATCATAGTCATATTGACAGATCAAAGTCATATTAACAGATTAGTCATATTGACAGACCAGGGCTATATTGACAGATCGGAGTCATATTGACAGATTAGTTTCATATTGACACACCAGGGCCATATCAACAGACTAACGTCATATTTACAGATCAGTCATATTTACAGATTAGTCATATTGACAGACCAGGGACATATTGACAGATCAGGGCCATATTGACAGATCAGAGTCATGATGACAGATCAGTCATATTGACAGACCAGAGTCATATTGACAGACCAGGGCCATTTTGATAGATCAGAGTCAAACTGACAGACCAGGGCTGTACTGACAGATCAGAGTCGTATTGACATGTCAGGGCCATATAATCATTTAACCATGAGGGCACTTATAACCACTTGGCCTTGTAGTCTGTTTCAATAACTCATTTTTGTTAATATTTTTTCAATTGTTCCTCAGGTATGACAGAAGTTCTTTGAAAATTTTGGGCACAGTGGGAGAGCCAATAAATCCTGAGGCTTGGTTGTGGTACTACAATGTAATAGGGGAAAAGAATTGTGCAATAGTTGACACTTTCTGGCAGACAGAGACGGTAAGTTTATAGATGACGTGCCATGAGACAAAATCCATTGCACAGCAAGCGCCTGTCTTTCATGAAATTGTATTTTTTTCAATTTACAAATAAAATGTTCATAGATATGATAGTTTGAAAATGAAAAGCATGTAACTGTATCACCATTTTTATGTTGTAAAAGAGATACAAATACTGACATCACAAGACCTTTGCAGTGTATTCTGTTTTTATAGATGTCATTCTGTTGAATTATGTTAGAATTATATTAGAAATTCTGTATCATTGTTAATTTTCAAAATTATACAAAAATATTTCATGGATCAATTATTAAGTTCATTTGTAATAATAATCTCCAAAATCTTGATTTTGACAGGATAAGACTAACGGAGGATGCACCTAATTCCTTTCTACAATAGATGTTTTGCTAATATTTATATATATTTATATATATCCATTATCCATCAAAATATGACAGAAGACATCATTTAGCAAATAACCTAGATTTTTAAGAGGGGTCGTCTCAAAATTTGTTCTTAAAAATTTAATAGTGTCATCCTGTCATTTCAAGTGTAATTCTGGTTATTAAGTGGAATATGGTGATTCTATGGACCATGAACAGAGGACTAAAATTTTGTTTTGGACTGTTATCCTTAATCCTCCAAATTCTATAATACATCCAAATCATATATATATATATATATATATATATATATATACATATATATAACACATATATATATATATATATATATATATATACATTTAACTCTGTTGATAGATCTCACTTCTGGGTAGCTAATATCCAGCATAATATTTTAAGAGAAAAAGTGGAGCTTCCGTGGCCGAGTGGTTAGAGCATTGCACTTTGAACCAAGAAGTCTTTCACTTCTGGTCAATGCAGGTTTGAGCCTCACTGGAACCTAAGCTGATTTTTGTAACTGGGTTCAATCTTCTAGCTTCATTAAAAACTGGGCACCATCATATCACTGAAACACTACTCAGGATTCAAAGTTAAAAAAAAAAACCAAAACAGCCTATCATGTACAGTAAAACCTACTTTAGCACCACCTGTGTATAAAGACCACCTGTGTATAAAGACCACTTGGTCATAAAGACCATTTTTTGCTGTCCCCAATAGTCCCTATACAGTAAAACCTACTTTGGCACCACCTGTGTATAAAGACCACTTGGTCATAAAGACCATTTTTTGCTGTCCCCAATAGTACCATTTGTGTACAAATCAACCTTTATATAAGGACCACGTTTTCATTGTATCAGAAACCCTGTACAGGTATATTTTTGCATTGGATTTTTTGCTTCACTTTTGCAAACTTAAATGAACCTGAAGTAACTTTGTTACAGGGTGGACATGTGATTACTCCTTTACCAGGTGCAACTCCAACTAAACCAGGATCTGCTGTAAGTATACAAAAGCTATATATATCCTACTCTACAGTTGACATTGAAATGATAAATGAATATTGAATAACTGAAATTATTCCTATATTGTATGAATTATATAATGAATGGTTTTCATCCTCCAGATATATTTTCAATTGATAAATCATTCACAGGTGTCTTGAGTGCAAGAGAACTATTAAAAATCCTGTTTTGTACAACTATGTACAGGCATAAGCGTATTTGTTTTTCATTGGACTGATATGAGGCAATTTGTGTTATAGCCTTATTATTCTAGTAGATTGTAACTTGTAAATCGACCAGAGGCCATGGCTGATATATGATTTATAAATATATATATATATATAAAATGAAATTTTATTGAAGCCAGTGTACAAAGATGTATCCATAATAAACATATTGTGGACTTTGGTAATAATGTATTAAATGTTAAACACAAGATGAACTTTGATATGTGCAGTATCAATTGACCTATAATAATATATGCATGTGTAACAGACTGGGATTGGAACCTAGGCCTTCCGCAATCTGTGCAGCTGTTCTACCCACTAAGCTACCTTGTCCGACATACCAATCCCTGTCACACATGTATAATACAAGACAGGTTCCATAGTCTTATTTGATTTTTCCGAAAAATAAATTTAAATCAGAGTATGTGAGAAAGACTTGATAAAACTGTACTATACACACAAAATATTGCTGTCATTTGCTTTCTCAACACAATCATTTTCAATGTCAAAAATTGCTAGAAAGTTTTTAAAGCAAAATCTGGTGTGTAGATCTTGATATTAATATTTTGGAATTCTTGCAGACATTCCCTTTCTTTGGTGTGGTTCCTGTGATACTGGATGAGGAAGGCAAAGAAATAACAGAAGCGGGACAAGAGGGTTATCTGGTATGTATATGACCTACAACAACCAGGTAATTTACACGTAAGCTCTCACTTAGCATTTACCTCTGATTTCTCAGAAATTATTTTACATTTACCAACTAAATCTTTAAAACACAAAATGTATTTTCTTTGTGAATTCGTCAGAAAACAATTGACATTTACCTTGTTAATTTGTCAGAACACAAAGCACATTTTCTTTGTTAATATTTCAGACCAAACATGGCATCTTTTTTGTAAATCTCATAGAATGCACATTTTTGATTTTGTTTTGATTTTGATAATACATTGCACATTTTCTTTGTAACTATGTCAGAACAAGATTGGCATTATTCTTGCAAACTTTTTAAAATGCATGTGGCATTGCTATATAGATATACATATATAAATCTGTCCTAACAATTCTGCTTTTTTATGTAAATTATGTAAATATGTAAAGGATACACTTGGCATTTTCCATGTATGCTGTAGATAGCATATCTGAGCATTGCTACTATTGAACATTGAATTAACCTCACAGATAACAAAAGCAACATATATATTAAATTTCTTATGTTTGTAGGTGTTTAGACAACCCTGGCCAGGTATAATGAGAACTGTCTATGGTGATCATCAGAGATTTGAAACTACATACTTCAAAAAGTTCCCAGGTTATTATTGCACAGGAGATGGTGAGTGTCTTGTTATCCGTCTCAGTATGTGATCAGCTATAGGCTGAAATTGACTTTTTTTTGCCCCAAGATCATTAGGCCATGTCAAGGTATAATTTGCTGATTTACTTTGTTTTTATGCCTTGAAGTTCATTATGCCCCAATCTAATTAAATCGCGATCTCTCATTGCTCCCGTATTCTGATATGTCTCGTAGTGGATCTCGTAGTCAATCTGCTATGAAGTCACAATTTGATGACTTTTTATAGGTGTGTAATGTTCAACCAATGGAAATGTGACTTACAGAATTAAATGGCAAACAGATGTAATTTATTTTATAAAAAGGAAACCGTTTGACTGCAGAATTTTGTCGGAATATCTTCAGTTAGTCGAATTTATCCAAGGTTATGAAAATAATTCTTTTTTGAAGCTATTTCATTGCCTGATGCACTTCAATTGAACTTTTATGACATATAGTTTAAGGGATTTTCAATTTATCTTTGTCATAATATTTAAGCATGTCAGTAACCTTTTGAACCACAATTTATTTTGATGTATTAAAGCATGGTAACCTGTTTTTTATTTTAAACCTAATAACCTTTTGACTTTGGCCATGGCTGTTTGACATAGACCACCAAAATGAATATAGTTTTCTATTGAAAATTATGTTGTATTTTCTGTGTTTTAGGAGGTAAAAAAGATGGTGATGGCTATATCTGGGTAACAGGTAGGATTGACGATATGGTGAATGTGTCTGGACATCTTCTAAGTACTGCTGAAATAGAGTCTGCACTGGTGGAGCATCCCTCTGTTGCTGAGGCTGCTGTAGTTTCTCATCCTCACAAAATTAAAGGAGAATGCACTTACTGCTTTATTACACTGAAGGAGGTAATACTGATTAAAGTCTTAATGTAATCAAATGAGAATGCACTTACTGCTTTATTACACTGAAGGAGGTAATACTGATTAAAGTCTTAATGTGATCAAAGGAGACTGCACTTACTGCTTTATTACACTGAAGGAGGTAATACTGATTAAAGTCTTAATGTAATCAAATGAGAATGCACTTACTGCTTTATTACACTGAAGGAGGTAATACTGATTAAAGTCTTAATGTAATCAAATGAGAATGCACTTACTGCTTTATTACACTGAAGCTGATTATTTAATGTACTGAATGAGAGGCACTTACTGCTTTATTGAAGGAGTAATACTGATTAAAGTGATCAAAGGAGACTGCACTTACTGCTTTATTACACTGAAGGAGGTAATACTGATTAAAGTCTTAATGTAATCAAATGAGAATGCACTTACTGCTTTATTACACTGAAGGAGGTAATACTGATTAAAGTAATGTAATCAAATGATTACTGCTCACTGAAGGAGGTAATGATTAAAGTCAATGTAATCAAATGAGAATGCACTTACTGCTTTATTACACTGAAGGAGGTAAATACTGATTAAAGTCTTAATGTGATCAAAAGGAGACTGCACTTACTGCTTTATTACACTGAAGGAGGTAATACTGATTAAAGTCTTAATGTGATCAAAGGAGAATGCACTTACTGCATTATTACACTGAAGGAGGTAATACTGATTAAAGTCTTAATGTGATCAAAGGAGAATGCTCTTACTGCTTTATTACACTTAATACATTAAAGTCTTAATGTGATCAAAGGAGGTTGCACTTACTGCTTGACTAATTTAAAGTTTACATGATCATCAGGAGAATGCACTTACTGCTTTATTACATTGCTTTGTGAAAAAGTGTCACTGTTTGACTTTATTTACATCCCAGGTGATGGAAATGTCACTGGCTTTAGGTGAAGTGCTACAAATTTTGGCCTGTGCTATGGACTGATGCCAGTGCAGTGAGGGTTCTTATATCTGCCACAACGTCCGAGACACTGGACCTTCCTTTTGTGAGTTAAACACTCTAAGTGGTCGATAAAAGTTGTGATCAAGATTTTCCTTTTGTAGCTACAGTATTCATCTTAACCCTTTCACCCCTGAATATCTGAGTGGTATGCTCTAGTGTTGAAGACATCAGGATGTCCAGGTAGCGCAATGTTTAGCACACTCTCTTCTCACCAATGTGGCCTGGGTTTGATCCTTGGAGTGGATAGGGCAGTATGTGAGATATATGATGGTTTCCATGTTGTTATGTGGGTTTGATCCTTGGAGCGGATAGGGCAGTATGTGAGATATATGATGGTTTCCATGTTGTTATGTGGGTTTGATCCTTGGAGCAGATAGGGCAGTATGTGAGATATATGATGGTTTCCATGTTGTTATGTGGGTTTGAGCGGATAGGGCAGTATGTGAGATATATGATGGTTTCCATGTTGTTATGTGGGTTTGATCCTTGGAGTGGATAGGGCAGTATGTGAGATATATGATGGTTTCCATGTTGTTATGTGGGGAGCGGATAGGGCAGTATGTGAGATATATGATGGTTTCCATGTTGTTATGTGGGTTTGATCCTTGGAGCGGATAGGGCAGTATGTGAGATATGTGATGGTTTCCTTGTTGTTATGTGGGTTTTTGTCTTGGTACATCGGTTTCCTTCCACATCAAGCACCCCATCATGCCAACATTGGAGCCAACGAGAGACATTTACAGTAGTTGATTGAACTTGTTTGTTAAATGTAGTAAAAAAATGTAAAACTTTAAAGATGATAATTGCGATAATTCATTGATTAATATTTACATTTCCCGCAGCAGTCTCCCATAGACTTGGTGTTAATCTAGACGGTGTATATATCAGCAGCTATGATTGAAGTTTGTCACATAGCATGACATCACACAGAGTAAATCGATACAGAATATGTAAACAAACATATTGACGCATATCCTCCGTTTGTCAGAAAACACAAATCAAATTTAAACTCAAAATAAATAAAAGCTTCAGATAAAAAATAAATAAAAATATTTCTTTTAGTTTTGCATATGAAGCAAAATGTTAGATATGTGTATATTGTAATTGCTTTTATTTGGAATGATAGACAGAAGAGTCGCCCACACACTATACTCTTTAACCTTGAACTCTGCTGTTCCATCATGATGACACTGATCCATTAAAGGCGGGAGGGATATTTGTTAATATGAGTTCTATAAGAATTATATGTAAATATTACGAATAAACATTTGTCAGATTGCAATTTATTGTCAATATGGATGTCATTTGGGTGATACAAAAATATTCATGGTGCCCTAACGGGTACATATTGACAATAAAGGCACTCTAAAAACAGAACAAGTATGTTTTCCACCAACAAATTATTAGATATTTTTTTTTAATTATGAATATATTTTTGATCTACGAGAAGTGTTTCACAATCATGTTATTAATCAGTATCATTTGATTTCAGATAGCATTAGCATATCACATATTAGAAAGACATGTTTAACTTTAAAAACTAGAAAGTGTATTTTCCTCACTTTACTGTAGTAACATATATTGTTAAAATGATTTATGGTATTTACCTTATTTTTTCAGGGTTTTGAGTTTACAGAGGAACTCTCTTCAGATTTGAAGAAAAGAGGTATGTATCTATTTATATTACTGTAGAATCAGAAAATTTTATGGTGTTAAAATTTCATTGTTTTAAAAAAAATTAAATGTGTTGACATAAAATTTCATTGAAATAAAAAAACTGTTAGTAAAGGAACCTTATGTAAAAATTTGTCATGGTTTAAATTTAGCTGATAAAGGAAAAAAATGCAGTGGACCCTTTTAAAATAACTGTGTTCCTACTAATCTCACATGTGCAGTTAACACTTCCGAGTGGTAACAGGAGGTTTTGTACCCAAGACAAATCACACGCAATGAAATTCAAATCGTAAACAGGGAACAATTATTCTTTCATTGGGTACTCTTTGTCTGGAGTATGAAGTGTTTTGAGCAACAAGCTTTTTGATAGAACTCGGAAGTGTTTGTGCTCAGCTTAAATTAGTTGGAACGCAGTATCCGTGAGAGGGTCTATTAAAATTGCAACAACATTTTTTGAGTCTGCAGTATGAATTTGACATATAAAAATTGCAAAATTTTAAATGCTACAAAATGTTAATATTTTTGCTATACTAAAACTCTCTGTATGGGAAAATGTTATCCAAACTAAATTAAGTCTGTACTCAGTGTATTGTGCATCGTTAATTCTGCCAAATGAGGTGTAAAAGACATTTTGTTTACTTCATATGAATTCTTGTTAGCTGATGGTGGGCTTTTCATATGGACCTGCATCCATGGTCCGTCCTGGTCTGCCCGTCGTCCGTACATCCTGAACAATTCTTGTTACTGTTATTTCTCGGAAAGTACTGAAGGAACCTCCTTGAAATTTGACATGAAGGTTCCCCGTGAGGTCTAGTTGTGCATATAACATTTTCAGAGAGATTGGAATCCAACATTGCCGACAGGCAGCCATCTTGGATTTTGACCATAGGAAGTTTGATATTGCTATTTCTCAGAAAGGACTGAATGGATTTCCTTGAAATGAAGGTTCCTGTGATGTCTAGTTGTGCATATGACAATGTGGCCATCTTGGATTTTGACTATAGAAGTATATATTTCTCAGAATGTACTGAAGGAATCTTTTTGAAATTTATTATGGAGGTTACCCCTTGAGGTCTAAATGTGCGTATTACATTTTCAGAGAGATAAAAATCCAAGATGGACACCTGTCAGCCATGTTGAATTCCATTCTATCTTAAAATGTAATATGTTCAGTTCAAGTTCAGTTCACTATAATCTTGTGAAAAAATTATTTCACAGAAATATGGATTTAAGTTCAAATTCAATGTTGAGACACAAAATAATAGAAAAGAAGATAAAAGAACAGTCTGTCATAGATCAAACATACAACATTCCATGATGGGCGCCAAGATCCTTCTGGGATCTCTTATTTGGAGAGTCCCATCCCCCACTTGTTCCAGTAAATATCACAGTTTGAATGAAATGATTAATTTGATGATCATTGTATTATAGTGAGAACAAAAATTGGTCCATTTGCCCAGCCTGATTTTGTACAGAATGCACCAGGACTACCCAAAACCAGGTCTGGTAAAATTATGAGGAGAATTTTGCGGAAGATAGCTGTTGGGGATGAAAATGTTGGTGACATAACAACACTAGCTGATGAGTCAGTCATTGAAAAATTGTTCCAGTTACGACCGGGAGATGCATAATCTTTGTTTTAATTGATTGACAATTGAATAAATGCAGAAATATATACTCATCTTGCATTGTTGAAAATATTTCACTTTTTTAATGATATTGGGAATCCAAATATGCATTGATATATTTATTGATATTGTAATTTTTTGTCTTTGATATGTCTGTGGGATCATTTATGTTCATCCTGTACTGTTATGGTCGTTATTTTATATTACTGTGTTGACTATGAATTATGTTTTCTTGGATCGGTTGAAAAACAGAACAAAATGATTTGAGATTTCCAGTATTCCTAATCTTGGTCTAATTTTGATTTTGATGTATCATATTTTTATATTTGAAATGGAGAATATTTTAAAATTGTTTAATCAAAAATCATTACATTTTCATTTGATTTCTCTTTCTTATTACACTCATTTTTTGTAAATTTTGATAATTTTCACATTTTCATTGCCTAATGCTTTGTTATATATAACAATATAGGATCAATACGTCGCAAAAGAACATTCTGGAAGACTAGAAATGTTCAGCTCCATCATGTTGAGCAGCCTTTTGTGTTTTTCAGTTTTTGTAAGAACAAAATTATTTCATAGGTCTTAATGTGCCCTTTGGACTCAGGATCATGCAGCTATCTTAGAATATAGCCCAAAGTGCAATCTTCAATGAAGTTTGAATTTATCAATTGTCCAATGTAAGATTCTGCAGCTATAATCACCTGAGGGATATACACTTGTCAACACAATTCAGATTTTGACCTAGATCTAAGATAGCGTTGTGATCTTAGGACCAAAGCTCAGAAATATGTCTGACAATCTCTTGTACATATTCCTGTTGGCTTTGAACAGGAGTCTTGGATTTAGGAATACAAAAAATGGAAGTAAAATTGTAGATTTCCGAGATGAAATGTAACTGGAGTAATTTCCCATTACACTTAGGAACTATGATCATAGTAGTTTTGTGAATCTCCCAACACCTGCTCATCACCCAATACACTGCTGCTTTGGTACAGAAATTTTGGTACCATGGGGAATTTACATTTATGTACAGAGGACTTGTTAGTACACAAGTTCAGATAAATGGGATGGTCTCATTTGTGCGATTTTGATGTGTCATGTGAGACTGAATTTTTTTATTAATTTGTGGTAAAATTTTTGGAATATTATTTCTTCTCATAATGACTAATTATTTCTGTTACACTATTATTTTAAGATACAACATATTTTCTTTACATCAAGTACTTTTTTGGATTTACTAAGAACAAAGACGGAAATAATGTTGCAAACCAGGAAAAATGTATATAATTTCGTAATTAACAACCAGGTTCAAATAAAAATTTTACGAGGTCAATTTGTATGTATTTTAGATAAGATTTTAAAAAACATTAAGAAAATAGACTTAAAAATGAAGTCACTGAAAACTATTTCAAAAGGTTTGTTTTATTTTGAAAGTAAAGTTAAATGATGTTTGTTCATTAACTTATGGCATAAGATTGTATTTTATCAGTGTTGAGATTCATAGGTCCCATGTGTGTAGGATAATTGAGCTGGAACATGATTACAAAAGATTATTTGTCTACAAAATATGGGATTTGTTTTGTGTTTTATTTTGTCCTGGAACAAAGTACTGTTATAAAACTGTAACTATTTAAATACAATTCAGGTGTCAAGTTTTGGAAAATGTCATCTAATTAAATTCTAATCTACTATATTGTAATCCTTTTACCCTGGCTCTTACTACCAGCAAATGCAAGGTTCTGTTCTTGATGACGTTGTTTCCATGGCCAGTAAGTAAACAGATAGAACAAAATACAAGGTAACCAGTCAATAATTGAAGTTTTTGTATTCATTGTATGTTATTTGTACCTTAGCTTATTGATGTTTTTTATCTAGGAGATGTTTTGTTACAGTTATTACGGAACTGATGTTATTTTGTGATGGAATTGTGTTGTTAGATCAGACTGTGTCCTTTGTTAGATGTGTTAGATCTTGATAACTATATAATATAGTATTCTTATAGTATTCTAGTATTCATAGTCAGATGGATTCGTGTACTTTTAACCATACCCACACTAATCTTAATGAAATATTGCAATATAATTGGCCTTTGCTAGTTAATGTAATCAAAGAGATATTTAAAGCTTTGATAATTTGTGTTACTTTTATTTTTTCATAAAAATATGGAATATAAACATACTAGCAGATATTTGTAATTTTTACACATACTAACAGACATTTCTTCCTTTTTATATGGTGCTTGGCATTCATATACTTTATTTAGTTTTGTAAGTCACTTAGCCAAAGTTCATCTTTTTATCGTCAATTTTTTTTTTGGTGTTGCTTTTTATTTCTAAATTAAGCAACGTTTATAAAACCTATACTTTTACAAGAATCTTTTTTCATAGATCAAATATATAACATGGCAAGAACAAACATTTTTCTTACAATGATTAGATGAGAGATTACTTGCATCTTTAACAGATTTGGATTATCATGACTGGATTTGTGTAGTTTCCATGACTATCCACAAATTTCCATTTACAGGGTATTTAACAACAGTATTTGTTTCTAGTAATCTTGATGTCATAATTTACAAATATGAAATTAGAAAGTCAGTCATATATTGATTTTAAATTTATATATTTAAAAAATAAACAAAGATAAAACAAAGAATTGTTGTAAATATAGAAACATTAGAAGAATTTATTACAGTCTACTAGGTTATAGATGTTTGCCCCATCATCTGACAACAGTCTACAAAACTTGTGGATGATAGTGTAATAAGGCAGAAACTTGAATTTCATCATAATGTATAAGTAATAAGAACTGTTTTATGATAATGGTGTCTCTAAGGTAACACAATCATATGAATTATTCATACAAATGATTATTAGTGGATAAGAAATTACATTACTTGGATCAATAATAAAAATTATGTTTGATAAACAAGGGTAATTTCTTAACCTGAGGGACCCCTTTAGCCAACACACAGGAAGTCTTACCTGTAATTCGGTGACATGAGAGACCCTCATACGTGAGAACCACGATTATTCTTTCCTGTAATTCGTGTAGATTTGAGTCTTGCTGGTTGATAAGCTAAGTGGGTGGTGAAGTTTGCTAGTGTGAAATATTGCTGATGTTTGGATATTGTAATGTGGTTACCTTCTCTACTTGTAAAGTTGATCAGTGGTGTAAAACACCATAAAAACATCACAAACCAGTACATTGAAACATGAGGACAAAACGGAAGCAAACTTTATATACGTCTTGGCAACATGACAACATATAGATTTTCTACCATAATGCAATACATTATAATCAATTATTTATCGTCAGAGGTCTCACAGGTACCATATACATGTATATAGGTATTAATTATTATATTATGTAAATCATATTGTACTTGTGTTTATATGTTACATAGATAAATAATTACTACATAGATAAATAAACTGTAACCCATCCATGACATCATTTTGTTGCTTCCTTTTGTATCCCATTAGCTTATTGATCGCAATACATATCAATAAAATAATTTGGTACGAAGTTTTACTGGAAACACATCCAATACATATTTAACTTGGCATACCTTATCTAAAAATGTAGTAATTCAAGGTAGAAAATGTAACTACAAAAGTATCTTTTTGTTATCCTCTCATATTAGTTCTTGTAAAAACTGATTGATTTGGACAAATAATTATAGAGATAGATACATGAATTAAAATGAAGAATTTTTATCAAATGTGAAAATTTATTAGAATCATGTTGACCAAAAACTGTGTCTACAATTGTTATACTTTTATTTTTTGTTTATATACCATTCTTTCATTGATTTTTATGAAATGAATCAGTCATAGTGATATCACAATTGCTTTATAACCGAAATTGCCTGGCAATGGCCGGAAAGTACTGAATAGTAATGAGTTGTGACATAAACGGGCAACATTTCACGCAAAGCCAACCAACATTTTCATGTTGACGAGTCAACAATTTTGTGAGGCTAGCATTGGAATTTTGTAATTTTCAGCTCACCTATTCAAAGAATGGGGCTTATGGAGTCACCCTGGCGTCAGCATCTAGCGTTGCCAGGTTTTGTGACTTACACTTTTATTCAAGGGAAAGTGTTGGAAAGCACTATAAATCATTCAATATGTTTAGTAGAATGCTGTTATTTGGTATGAAGTACTCTTTGGGGTTAAAGTATCAATTAGTTGAGTGAAATCTGAAACTTTTTTGGAATAAATTCAAATTTTAACATGATTTATAACTTAAACTTTTATTCATGAAAATCAAAGGTTTAAAGTTTTGGGGCAAGTGTTGAAAAGTTCTATAAATCATTCAATATGTGTAGTAGGAGGCTGTTATTTGGTATGAAAGACTCTTTGGAAGAGTGAAATCTGAAACTTTTTTGGATTGTTTGTTTATTGTTTTTTAACGTCCCATTCAAGAATCTTTTTTGGAATAAATTCAAATTTTGACATATTTTGTGATTTTTTGGACTTAGTTTCTTGCAAAAATTTACTTTATTCAGATGTTAAGTTTTCATTAGGATTTTGGTTCTTGGTTAATGATAGTGTTAGAACCCTGATAATTTGGATGGAGGTTCCATTAGGGTAGAACATCAGTGCTTATTGATGTGCATTGGGGTCTTTGGAGGTATATGCCCATCACCTTGAATTTATTCTTTTATATATTTCTTGAAAACCATTCACATGCCTACCCCTATACCATATATATTTTTGTTTGTTATTGGTAGACACATTTATTGGTGAAGGATAGGGTCCTGCCTCACCTCCCCTGAAATATATATTTATGTCCCCCAAACAAAGTTTGGGAGACATGCTATGTTTGCTCTGTTTCTTATTCTTTTTCTTCTTCTATCTTTCCTTGATGAAATTGTCTGTGCGTTTTCTCAGAAACTGCTAGACATATTCTATTGAAACTTCATATGATGATTAGTGTGGATGTGCAGATGTGTACTACATATGTGATGTCATAAAAAATGGCGTCTGTGGCAAACCACGGCTTTTGATTGGTTGAAACTTGTCCGCATGTTTTCTCTGAAACTACTGGATGGACTATAATGAAACATCATATGATTATAGGATGGATGTGCAAATGCACAATGTATTTTGCGACATCATAAAAAGATGTTGTCTATGGATCTGATATGCAACATTGCACAATGTAGGGATTGCGACATCATAAAAAGTTTTGTTGTCTATGGCAAACCAAGGCTTCTGATTGGTCGAAATTTCAACATTGTCCGATTTTGATGAAATTTGGAATTTTGGGGTATTACGGGAATGTGATTTCAATGATATGGGTTTTGTTGCCGTTTATGGCAAACCGAGTCTTCTGATTTGTAGAAATTTAAACTTTGTCCAATTTTAATGAAATTTAGCATTTATTGGTGTCGAGGGATTGCGAATTCAATTTTATGGGTTTTATTGTTGTCTTTGGCAAACTGAGGCTTAAAATTGGTCAAAATTTCAACATTGTCCGATTTTGATGAAATTTTGGGGTATTACGGGAAATTTCAATGGATATGGGTTTTTATGCCGTTTATCAAGATTTGGACTTTGCAATTTTTCAATGGCATTGGTGTTCAGGGTTGCCCTCTATTGGCAAACCGGAGGCTTCTAATTGGTCAAAAATGTCAACATTGTCCGATTTTTATGAAATTTGAATTTTACAGGGGGACTGGGAGTCGATGATCATTTCAATGATTGGGATTTATGGGTCAGCTTTTCAATGGCATTGCTTTTATTCATCATGGCAAACCGGGGCTTCTGAGGAACAAAATGTGCAAGATTGGTATGTAAAATTTAAATGCTGGCTTTTGATCATCAAAACCAACACAACTTGGTTGATGTCAACACAACTTGTTTCACCGTTTGGGGAAAACATGTAACAGTACCCTGTTACAATTAGCCCTTGTTTTACTTATAACTTGAAAACCGTTCACAGCCCCACCCTTCAACCATACATTTTACTGATTATTATAGGGAGACACATTTAGTGGTGTATAGGGGACCTGCCCCCCCCAGAATATAAATTTTTACTTATAACACACACATTATTGATTGTTATGAGAAAACACATTCATTGGTGTATGTGGGGGTACTGCCCCACACCCTGAAATATATATGTTTACTTATAACTTAAAAATCATTCACAGCCCCACCCTTAAACCATATATATTATTGATTATTATGGGGAGACACATTTAGTTGTGCATATAAGGGACCTGCCCCAACCCTGGAATATATCTTTTAACTTATAACCCTGATCCTACACTTATTAATTCTGTATGTTACTTTGCTACATTTAATATCAAATCAAGGACCGACAAGACATATACTAATTACTTATGTGTAATTCTTGTGATAGTTTGTACTCATTTAGGCGAGCTTTGATGTCTTCTGACAACTCCTGTTTCATTATAGGACAGTACAGAGAATTAAAAGTAAAGGTATAGCAATGATAATTTAAAACAAAAATTATAATGTGGGTACAATGTATATTGCGAGGCAAACATTTGGAATTTTAGACTTTTTTCATTATAGAGTATAGAGGATTAAAATTAAAGGCATATTATATAAAGGTATAACAATGATAATTTAAAACAAAAATTGTAATGTAGGTATATTGATTGGACTAACTAGAAAATAAATTTCATAATACACTGGAAATAAATAATACAAAAAAGAAACAAGAACAACACTATAACCTCCTGGTTCCTTTAGAATCTTAAAAAACCCTTTACTTCCGCACATAAAAGAGAGAAAGTGAGAACATGGTTAGGAAGAGTATAAAACCCTCTACAAAACTGAAATTTACGATCCCGGAGACTAGGGTTTACTCTCTAAGATATAACCATATAGTGATGATGTCTAAGAAAATATCTACTGTTTGTATTAAAGAAAAGTAGTATACATATTTAGAAGAATGGAGCTTATGGCTATCTATCGAAATTATAAAATTTATGACCATGGGAGCAGGGGATCAATCCCTGGGAAGGGGGACACTATAGCCACATAATGATAATCTACATCTGAACTGAATAAAAGTTTTAGTAAGAACATAATTAATTAACCGACAATGTGAAATGTATGACGTTAGGGTTAGTACCAGTGATGGACCGAGTAGAGCTGTATCGTGATAATTTGTCATGAACTTTTACATTCTGACGTCATGGCTACACATGTCTTCCTATATTACAATTGAAAAAGATCATATTAACGGACGGTTTTAATCACTCTGTTTCCTTTAGACTTCAAATCTACATTGTATTTTGTGAAAAATCGTACAAGTCGTGAAATATTTAATTTTGATGTAGTTCAATTTATTCAAGGTCTAACACGAAGCTGAGTTGCCAATTGAGTAACGCCATGATTCCTGAACATTTGTATATATCAAATGTATATTAGCATTATCTAGAAAAAGAGCGGTTTTCGTGAAAAAGTGATACTTTTCGAAAATCTTGTTGATGACAGTAGAATAAAATTAAAGTCCAAAACATTCTGTCACATGTCATAGAACCATAATCCAAAAGAAAACAACTAGGACAGTAAATAGCGGACAATCACCATCCCAGGAATACACATCGTTAAAGATGCCATCTGTACTTAGCATTTATTATACTTATGTTTACATAAAACCATGAAGCTACCGACTATCTTTGTCTGACAAAAAGCCCACGCGACTACCTCTCATTTTCCATGCATGGCGAGGCGACTCTTTTCAAGCGTCTTACGTATCACAAGAGAGTCTCTTTCAGCATTCTATTGACAAAACATGAATTACAAGCTATCTTGAAACAGGATAGTGATATTATAGTCGTCGGTCACGTAACATGTCTTCTGGTGGATCAATTTACTTGATAATTCCGTAAACCTCTCTATCTTCGAGACTTCTTATCATGGGAGATCAGTACGAAGGGTTTCCCGGGATAGGCTTTTCATAAATTATGACTGAGGAGACGACCACCTTTCTCTGTTTATTATTGTCGACGAGAAAACTTTGATATCTTCATGAAATGTTGTTGATTAAAACTGTCAGGAATAGAATATCCTGTCACATGAATGTGTTATAAATTATAGATAGCATATTGGTATAAAACTGTATCTTGATAGGTATCGTGTGCTATTTCTGATTTAAACATATATTTAATTAAGCAACAAACTATTTTGAATTAGCTTTATCACATTCTACGTCAAACAAAACGAACACAGAGCCCTGCAACCCCACACTTTGCCTTTTTAACTCTAAAGACTAAAATATGTGGAAAGTAGTATTTCCTTCGGACAGTCTATAAGCTAAGAATATAAGTCTTCAGTTTTCAGTATCATCATCATTATCACCATCATCACCATCATCACCGTCGTCGTCGTCGTTGTCGGAATCATCACCATCATCATCTTGAAATCTTGCATCAAGCAATAGGATTTAACAATTCTTAACAGTTCACTTGGACCAGGTCTTGACTGTAAGTGGATCTTAAGTGACCAGTTCTGGACTGTAAATGACCAGTTCTGGATTGTGAGTTGGTGATCCCTGTCTTAAAAATTTGTTAAAGCTTAAGTTTGTTTTTTAATTAATGACTGATGATAACTAATTTAGAATGTATCTGTAGATTACACAAATATGATTTCTTAAACAAAGAAAACGTATGTGACATTTCGCTGAATACCTGTACTGTAAACTGTTAAACGCCCACTCCTGTTTTTCCGTGCTAATTATCTTGATAATCTTAATAACATATAAGATACTACTTTCGTCGATAAATCGATCTTTATTTGGACCAAACCCTGCGTGGATTAAAAAAAATGCAACCATTACATTTTTTTTATTCAGTGAGTGTACGGACGATACCAGTGATTTCAAATCTGTTATTATCATTAATACTAACATTTCTGCTCTGTAATTACATATCTATTTTCATTCCACCTACGTCATAAGTAACATTAATTATCTCATTACTTTTATGTACAATAGTTATTTAATTACGCAATGCACGATTCTTGTTTAGGATATCAATACCTCGACAATATCTTGATTTTCTGTGTGGTTTATATCAATTTACAGTAATAGTCTTTTGACTGGCGTAGGAAAGAGTTTGGATATTTCTCAAGATATAAAAATAAAAGTTGGAATTCTTTACATTTTAATTAAGTTCTGACTTATCACGGATTATACAACATTGTTATTATCTTGTGTTTTTCCAATCCGTGATATCTTTTTAATTTGTATCAAATAAAGTCATTGTGTTATGGAGTCTTTCATGAAGAAATCATATTCTAAATGATTCAAAAGCTAAGGATAGTCATCTTTTTACAGTGGTTACTCTTGGGCGGATTTGGCTATGCATTTAGATTTATTATTTGGCCTTGTATTATACCACTTTGCCTTCAGAAAATATACTTAAAATTGGAGCTCAACTGATGAAGTCTAATTGACAGAAACGATCGTCTTGAGCATTGTAACTTTGGTATTATGTTTATAACATTCTTCTCAGGGACCACAATTAAGATATCCATTCATAACAGTAGAATTTATATAAAATCTCACATACCAAAGTGTAAATCTTCAGGATGTTAAGAATAAATATACAAATCTGGTGGCATTGGACGGACACGGATCTCTGGAAATCAGAGGTGGGATCAGGTGCAATTTAGTGAAACAGAGTAAACGAAAACAAGATTATTATCCCGATCGTAAAATTTGCAGAAGGTTGTCATCAAACGCGATTTTCGATAACCCTGTGCCAATAATTTGTCAATAAGTAGTTTACCTCTGTAAATGAAATGTTGATATGTTGAACATGCTCGGGCATATCGGATCATTTATGAACACCATCATTTTATAAACACCATTTGATTGAGGATTATTACTACTTAAATGTGGAAAATTGACGATGGGTAAAATTCCTTAACTCTGTTGTATCTTTAATTTCTTATTCGTTGTTGCATTGACATATGTATGAAAATTGTCAGTATTAATTGACAAAACGTCGTCGATACATGTATATCTAAATGCCAATTTAAAGACCGCTGCTAGCTTTTTCTTCTTTTGATTAAGAAGCTTCTGATTGAAGTCTGCTTTGTCAGTCAATTAAGGAGCACAATTGGTCACCATAGAATTGTTAGACATGGTCTCCAAACATTACAAATATATTGTCTTTTAGAAATTCCAGCATCTTTGTATATCATCTTCAGTGTATTTATATGTAGAATAAGTGTGGTGTTGGACGGAATAAGTATCACGATAACCAATGACTGAATATTTAATTTCTTCGTTAATATTTCCACATGAAATAGTTCTGTAATGAGTAGAAACGTCGTATGTTTTGATATTATGAATTTCAGAAAAATGGCGTGTCTTCAAATTTTCGAAAAGCTGTTTAGAATGTTTAATTATCCACGTATAAAAATCAGATATCAAAGATAAAATCTTAGGTATGTTCAGGATAAACATCTGATTTACACCGCTTCTGGAATAAGCAACTGTACAGCAACGCTGAAGTTCCTCCTTAACGGCTGTCAGTATCTTGTTAAGAAGTAAAGATAAAGTTTTGTTGGAACATTTGCTGGACCCTTTTATGTTCCTCTGTTAATATGTTTTTTGTGTGAATTAGAGGTATCCAGTATAGATAGGGTAATTAAAAATCAGTGCCCTTTTAAATAATTTATTATTTGGAATTTAGTTTGAAATTGTAATTTCATATCTATATGAATACTCAAGTCAATTCTAAAATAGTCATTTAAAATAATGCTGTTAACCGAATGTATAGACTAATATCACTACACCTTTATTTGAGTGTAAACGAAAACGGTTGGCTACATATGTTTTGTATTAAATACACTCCCAACCAAGTCTAATTAAAAATTAGCCAAAGTCTATGCAGTGAGATCTAACAACTCTCCATTTCCAAACAAAGTTTTGCAATGTAAAGCCTTTACAATGCACTTTGCTCTTATTAGAAAGTTTTGCAATATAAAACTTTTACAATACACTTTGCTCTTATTAGAAAGTTTTGCAATGTAAAACCTTTACAATACACTTTGCTCTTATCAGAAAGTTTTGCAATGTAAAACCTTTACAATACACTTTGCTCTTATCAGAAAGTTTTGCAATGTAAAACCTTTACGATACACTTTGCTCTTATCAGAAAGTTTTGCAATGTAAAACCTTATAGAAAGTTTTGCAATGTAAAACCTTTACAATACACTTTGCTCTTATCAGAAAAATTTGCAATATAAAACCTTTACAATACACTTTGCTCTTATCAGAAAGGTTTGCAATATAAAACCTTTACAATACACTTTGCTCTTATTAGAAAGTTTTGCAATATAAAACCTTTACAATACACTTTGCTCTTAATAGAAAATTTTCAATATAAAACCTTTACAATACATTTTGCTCTTATCAGAAAGTTTTGCAATATAAAACCTTTACAATACACTTTGCTCTTATCCAAAAGCTACCTTTAGAAGAGAATGTCATGTTGATAAAGACAGTTACATTACAAAATTGAGTAAAGAAAAATTTGGATTGTATGTTTATATAGTAAATGGATACATTTAAACATGTTTACACAAGTTATTTGAATTTATTTTTTCTCATCTCATTGATAAAACATATTGCCAGTGATTTATTGATCTAGAAGTTTTGAAACTGGACGAAGCAGTGTGGTCACAAAGTGCGTATATAATTCCACTATTCTGACTGTCCAAAAAAAGTTAAAAAATAACAAATCTTGAAGAATGAATGGCGAAATGTAGTTAAAAGATAGATGCCGAATTAAGCTGACTATACAATTTGTCCAAAATGTAAAAAAAATATTTTTATATTTTTATAAGATACATCATCATCATCATCATCATCATCATCATCATCATCATCATCATCATCATCATCATCATCATCATCATCATCATCATCATCATCATCATCAAAAACACCACCACAACCACCATCACCACCACTACTACTACTACTACTACTACTGGTTACTGCTACTGCTACTACTATATATAAAAAGTCAAGCCAAGGTATAGGATATAGGTACAAATCCAGTAGAAATGGACAAACACGGATCTCTTGAAATCAAGAGTGCCATGAAGGAGTATGCATCCCCTGTCGACCGGTCACACCCTCTGTGAGTCCACAGTCAAATCAAAATGAAATACGTGAAGAATGAATCCTCATCATAATTGGTACAGACATCTTAACAACCGCCATCGAACAGGTATCTCAACATTCCACTTAGTGAAAAAGAGTAGTCGCAAACAAGACTATCTTACCGATCGTAAAATTAGAAAGTTTACATCAAACGCGGTTTTCGATACTACTATAACTGCTACTACTACTACTACTACTACTACTACTACTACTACTACTACTACTACTACTACTACTACTACTACTACTACTACTACTACTACTACTACTACTACTACTACTACTACTACTACTACTACTACTACTACTACTACTGCTACTACTACTACTACTACTACTACTACTACTACTACTACTACTACTACTACTACTACAACAACAACTACTACTACTACTACTACTACTACTTCTACTACTACTACTTCTACTTCTACTACTACTACTACTACTACTACTTGTGATGTTGATAATGAAGTGACGATGGTGGTTATGGTCTTCGTACCTTTCAGTGTTAATAAGTGGGGGATGTAATTTTGAACATCTGTGGTTTATTGGACGGTGAGATATTTCATTATGTACGGGAAGCGAATTACGTATAACTTACATAAAGCCTGCCTCGACAAGACAAATATACTTGTACACATTTCCCAACGTAATTGGATCTAGGCGGCAGCTAATTGAATAATATTCTCACCCAATTTAGAAATAATCACATTTTTTTGAAAGGCGATTTTTCTATTGAAGAAGACTTGATTGACAGCAAATAAAATGGAGCTATGGAAGGTGAAGGTCCTTTATGTTTATACCTGTATGTGTACTTGACATCCCAGGTGTTTCAAAGATAACAACATAATGTATAAAGAATATGTGATGGTTACTTTTCCTGCTCTGTATTTGAGTATTTCTAGAAGATGTAAATACATAAACGCTTTGGGTATTTCATTGACTAAACCTTTAACTAAGTCAATACCGCGTGAATCTTTGATGATATATTAATATATAATAAAGTTTCCCTTGGGAAATGTTCTCCTATAGTGTTGTCTGGAGTGGTATAAACTCAACCTTGCCAGACACCACAACAGGCCAATGGTTCACGAGGGAAGGGGCCGTAATTGATTTAAGTACAACGTGCGTCAAACCCTGTCTTTAAATCTGAATAAAAATACATAATACGTTACTAATTCTTATCAATTGTGCATGCTTGGTATATAGTATTTGTGGGTATGTTTGTTGTCAAGCGAAGGGAAAATCTAGAGTGGGGAACATTTATCATTTAATATAATGCCTGTTGTTAGACATAGTCCCCTGTTGTCAAGGCAAAAGGGTTACTACATAAGTTAGATGACATGTATTTATCTAATCAAAATGTAAGTAGCAAATATATGATGTGCTATATTATCGGGTTATCATCAGTTTTATAATATATACTGTACAGTTGCTTTACTCTGCTCTCCAAAGGAAACTTACAGTTAGCATCTCGATTCAATTTTACTTACAGGTATATCGATGACGTCCTGTCCATAAATAATTCAGAATTTCAAATTACTTCGGCAAGATATATCCTGTTGAGCCAGAGATCAATGAGACGACAGAGAACAACACATTTGATTCTTACCTATATTTACTCCTGTCCATTGGAAAGAACGGTCAACTTCACACCTCCCTTTATTACAAAGGCGACGATTTCAATTTCCATATTACGAAATTCCTAAGTAGATATATTCCATATTCTCCTGAATATGGAGTTTTCATTTCACAACTTATACGTTATGTCAGGGCATGCTCTTCTTATGAATGTTTAATTCTGAGAGTGAAACGACTCGCCAATAAACTACTTACACAAGGTTACGTTGTTGAACGCTTGAAATCGTCGTTTAAGAAGTTTTATGGTCGATACGGGGATCTTGTTAAACATTATAAAGTCCCCCTCGCAATAATGATAGATAGTATTCTGGATCACGGCCACAGACAGTGACTCCCTTTCGCCAATCGTGCTTTTCACCGAATTTGACCCGTACTAGAAAGGTTTCCATGGAACATTTGCAATGAGTGTGATATGCAAGCAAAGAACGCTGACTCCTTCCGGACACCTGGTCCTATCCTGTTTGGGATTCGCAATTCTTCTTCATGTTGAGACCATTGCACATCTAATTCGTCGTGTTCTAATGGACTTGAGCTTCGATTATTCATTGGTACTTCCTTCATTTTTACTTTATTCACGGTTTATGGAAATTACGCGAATTCTTAACCAATCTTGCGGGAAATTTAATACCCGTGAATGAGTTTCAATTGGAAATCCCCCGTGAAATAAAACAGCTATACAGTATGTACAAATGTATATTGTTTACTTCAAACTATTCTTTTTTGGGATATTAAGTGCATTATCTTATAAATTGCCAACGGTTATTTTTTCACATTTTAGTCGACACAATAGTGAATATTCCACCGAATTTGTTTCTTTATTTTTCAAGTTTTCAAACACACCGACAACAAACTAAACAAACCCTAAGACGCATACTAGTGGCATAAACATATCATAAAAAGTGAATTATGTCGGAAAACAACTCGATAAATACAAAACTTACAGCACTATGTATCCACAGGTGTCAGATGTAGACAAATAGATGTTGATGAAGGGACAGGTCGTCCCGAAAATATGACGATATGTTGTTAGTAATTTTTTGCTTTACATATAAATATATATCAAAGTGATTTAAAGGTATATACACTATCAAACCGGATCAATGTAGGTCATGGGTAAATATTGTGATTTCCAGAACAAACTATTTGATAAAATACAAATCTAGCATTGTAGTTTCCAATGATAATGTTGAATAATATCCGACAAACACAAAAAGCTTTTGTTCATAGGTCTGAAAATACCAATTATTCATTTAAGTGTTGTTACTAACTTAACACTCTATGGGAAAACAAAACAAAGAAACGAAATAATCTTGAACAATTTATCACGTGAACACCGTTATTATCTATCCCCTTGTGTAAAACGTGTTCTTTGGAAAAAATGCATGAATCACTATTGATTTTTGTGTAAACATTAAGGTTTAAAACATAATAGGAATTCATAAAACGGTAAAATATGCGTTTAAGTATTTTTGAAGCGAGCAAATTAATTAGTAGAATGAGAGAATTAAAGTGCTGTACTGGTATTTGCATATCGTATTTTTGCGTTTAGTTTTGGTGTGATTGATGATGTGTTGACTGCCGTGATGTTATTGGAAAATCTCAAATGATGTCAAATAGCTATTCTTCTATTGCCGGTATAGGTCCTGGTTAGTGAACGATTGATTGTAAACGATTAAATGATGTAATAATTATTGTTATGGTTAGCAGGAGTCCTGAGAAATACGACGCTTTGGTGCATCTAGCACTGTAAATAGAAATTGTTTTTTTATTGTTATATTTGTGTTAAAATGTTTTGCCCATTCTGAAAAAATTACAGACTACATTTATTAAAGGATCGTACTGGTGAAATTCTTCCATGTTTAAGCCAGTTCAATTATTTTTTCTAGAAAACAAGAAAAGTCTATGTAATTTAGTAAACTTTATTAAAAAATCTCTCCATATGTAAATTATGATTTGTATAATATCAAGTACTGAACAATCTATATGATTAAAATGGTGATGATAATGTGACACTAATTTGTGTAGCATACCTCAGGTAGAAAATGTATAAGAGAACTGCTACCAGTCCTTTAGTAGTAGGGTGTTCACTTCCACGAGAGGTTTAGGTTTAAGTCAGGGTCATATTTGTATCACAGGTATGTCTGGACCGTCGTAGGCTCAGTATGTAGGGAAAGTCAAATATCTTCTTCTGGGACAATTTAAATTTCACATGCAAGTGAACAAGACAAGGTAAACAACGACACGAACATATAATTTATGTGTGAGAAATCATATTATTGACAAATATCTTGTTAAAAACACTCAATACAGTTTTGGTTTAAAATATATAAGATTACAGTTCAGCTGACATGTGATTTAATAGTGGATGTATGAAAACATTGGATAAAATCCATGAATCTACATTTTTTCATAATTAAAGTGAATTAGCACTGGAAGTCGTATGACATTCTAGGGCTCATCTGACTGATTTAAGTTAAGGTTTCATTTGACTTTTTTATTCTATAGATAATTTAAAAACTTTCTGATATTATTGACAAGAAAACACATTGATTTTCACCTTATTCCCATAAAGATACTGGGTCAAATTTATGATTTCCCGTCAAAGTATAAAAGATTCCTTCAGTAAAGCGTCAAAGTTATGCATGTTGAAACTAGTTTTGATATTTGCGGACCCTAGTTGCGATGTGTGTTCTCCCACTATTTAAAATGAATCTGCAATAAAGACGGTTGCATATTGTATCCGAGTTCTAATTGATATTTATGGCACATGAAAAGTATATAAAAAGTTAAACCTAGTTTTTATTAATAAAACTAGGTTTGTCTCAAGAAAAAAAAACTAGTTTTAATTTGATTTTTTTATTTCGAGTGATTTGACACAGCTTAACCTAGTTTTTCTCCAGTAAATGCTAGTTATTGAGAAAAACTACGTTTGTACGTTAGGCTAAGAAAGATGTCGAACTTTATACTCTTTCAGAGTGGTAATGCTCTTAAACGAAGAATTCGACGTCTTAAACATTCTGTCAACACAAAACACAATTTAATTTTTCGTTATCCTGATGTTGTCACAGAACTTTCCCGTCTCCACGAAAATTTTATCATCGTCGCTGACGATAAAGCATCTAACAACCTCACATTTGTTTGCAAGCGATACTACTTCAGCATTCTAATAGAGTAACATGGACTCAACACATTTCCTGGAAACCCTACATACACTCTCTACCTCTGAAAAATTCGATAATCATAAATCCATTCTTACTGCGTTTGAGATACCCACAAGTGACGCGGAGTTTGAATTGCCATACATTTATTGGACTCCAGAGATGCACACAAATCCCTATAAACACTGATTCCTTGCTGGTCATCTAAGTGTTCCACCAAGCCTTTATCTATTTTACTCACCAAACTTCTGACACATATTAAACAGAGTCTTCAGAAGTATACAGTACTACTCAAGAAGCGGAGTCAATCAGATGTGGATCCTAAATAAATCAAAAGAATTGTTGGAACATTTGAACTCTCCAAATTTCAAACATATTACAAGCCTCAAGTCTTTTTACTTTACACAACCCTTGACACAACAATTCCTCATCAGAAACTCAAGAATACAATTACATCTATTATACAAAACTCATTTATATACAAAAATGTAAAATACTTAGTGTTAGTTCATGAGAAACCATATTTTGTGAAAGAACATTTTGATTCCAATAACATGTGCACTGAAGACGATATTATCAAGATGCTGGGGTTTCTGGTAGGCAACATCTTCGTGATTTTTGCGGGAAAAGATTTCTAACAAAATGTCAGCATTCTAATGGGTACCAATTGTGCACCTCTCTTGACTAACATTTTTTTGTATTCATATGAAGCGGAATTTATATAGCCTCTGTTCTCCGAAGGAAACAAACAGCATCTCGGTTCAATTTTACTTACAGGTATATCGACAACGTCCTGACTATAAATAATTCTGAATTACCTCGGCCAGATATATCCCGTTGAGCTAGATATCAATGAGACGACAGAGAACAACACATCTGATTCTTACCTAGATTTACTCCTGTCCATTGGAAAGGACAGTCAACGAAATTCCAATTTCTAAGTAGAAATATATCATCTTTTCCCGCCTTCGGCGTTTTCATTTCACAACTTATACGTTATGTCAGGGCATGCTCTTCTTATGAATGTTTAATTCTAAGAGTGAAACGACACGCCAATAAACTACTTACACAAGGTGCAAGCTTGCAATCGTTGTTTAAGAAGTTTTATGGTCGATACGGGGATCTTGTTAAACATTATGAAGTCCTTCTCTCAGAGATATTAGATAGTATTCTGGAGCACGACCACAGCAAATAAGTGACACCCTTTCGCCAATCATGCTTTTCACCGATATTGACCTTTTCACCAAACGTGACCTTTTCACCGAATTTAACCCGTTCATCGAACTGGAAAGGTTTCCATGGAACATTTGCAACGGGTGTGGAATGCCAGCTGAGGACGATGACTCCTTTCGGACACCTGGTCCTATCCCGTTTGGAATTCTGGGATTCGCAATTGAGACAATTTGCACATCTAATTCGTCGGCTTCTAATGGACTTGAGTTTCGATTATTAATTGGTACTTCTTCTTTTTTACTTAGTCTGAGAATAAAGGTTTTCACCTGAGAAAAATTATGTTTACCCCATTGATGTGAATTTTGCGCGCCATGGAAACCATTTGAAGAGGTAAACTGCTTTAAGACAATGAAAGACTATACATTTTATAAAAAACTATCAATTACTCCATGGAAATCGTTGAACCAACAATCATATCTAAATATATATTTCTTATATCTCTACAACAATCATTTCAATGCTCATGTAACAACAGAGCTGGTTCGAATTTTTTACCTTTTTAAACGGCAGACAGTTCTATCGAATTTTTTATTCATGCACTAGCCAAGTAATACTAGGCGTTTTCATCGTAATAATTCTCCCATATAGACTGTTTGCTTATTCAGTTCAGTTGTAATTCAATCAATATATTATTTGGGTATATACTATAAGTTTAAAAAATCAAAATGACGACAATGCGATTTAATTCTTTGACTGATATCTTGCACGAACACGTGTCGTGGGACATTTCTTTGAATTACGTCACTGATTTCCAGTTGTACGATAAATTTATTTTCATATATGATTATTTGAAATGACTTGATATCACCAGCAATAAATATAAATGCAAAACACGGCTTATTCATATCTAAGGGGACCATCCAATAACATTTATAAAGACCCCCCCGAAATAAATAAATAAATAAAACGAAAAAAGATCAATAAAAAGTAAAACGAAAATCAATAAATCAACAAATGAGTTACAATACAAATAATATTCTTAAAATCTCTAAACACTTCTTATCTTTATTTGATAAAGTAAATGTCATGATATGATGCAATGCAATTAAACCTTGTCAACATTTGATGTCATTGCAGGTTGGTTTTGAAATGCCAAAGTTAAGGCAAAAATGAATTGATGGATCATTTATTTATTCTAAACTAATTACTGTACTGTGCCATAACAAGCAATGTATGGATGCAGGGAATCAGGATGAACTGTTGCAGCTTTCGTCAGTTTTATGTGCAAGAAACACGACAAACTAGAATTACCCATTTATTCATCAGAAACTCAATTGATGTGTTTGAAACGAGAACAAAGGATTGCTAAATACTTTTATCTAAATATAAATGATAAATAAACGGTAATGGTCGAAGCATAGAATCTCTCGAAACGTAACAAATCAAATGTTTATCGATGTAGACATCTATTTACATGTTTATCAATAATGTCTGCATATCTGTTTGTCTATCTATCTATCTATCCATCCATCCATCCATCTATCTATCTATCTATCTATCTATCTATCTATCTATCTATCTATCTATCTATCTATCTGTCTATCTGTGTCATTCTGGCTGGCTGCCTGTCTGTTTATCTAACTGTCTGTCTGTCTGGCTGGCCATTCCTCTTATTTTCTTGCTGATAAATGTTTTTTTTTAAAATTTTTGTGAATGTTTGTTTATATCTAAGTGGTTAATAACCTTTTGCTCCATATCCCGTCAAGAATTACTTTTCTGAGGCAGGAACACAAATTTTGCCATGAACATCATTTCCAAAGTTATTTCGCTGGAGTCCACGTTGATTCCCGTGTAGAAGAAGTTTACCTGCGGAAGGCTGGTGGTTTTTTACGAGGTAGATCGTCACCGGAGATTTTCTTGGCCATTCAGACTGTCTGCCATCACAACATTGCAACATTGACAGTGGTGTCAAATTATAATAGAAATAAATAAATAATTCACGAGACCCTCTAATTCTGTAAAATGCAGCAAAGTCACGGAGAAGACCGTGCAGTAACAGATAGTATGACACTGAGTATATAAATTCAATACATTTATGTTAAAATCACGGGTTTATTCTTCTGTAGAGAAATTCTGTCGGGATTATATGGTGTTACCTGTTGATTGGATAACCGACGTGGTGTTTAAGACTATTTAAAATGACAACATATAGAGGAATATCAGAATAAAAAATTTAATGGTATTGACGAAGAATGACATAGTGCTTACTATAAAATATTGATGACGTAATTTACAGCAATCATTTAGAAATAAGTCTATTATGTGGTATAATGTCGTATCTATAACCTTTATTTCACTTCCTTCTATTTGTTTGATTAGAGATGGCAAATGTTTGTTTCACAAAATAACCAACTGTTTATCTATCATTGAAATCTAGCATCTGTTGCCAAAATGAAACTACGATTGATTGGTGTAATTGATTTTAGTGTATATTTCTGATAAAACAATGTTATAAAACGTGTTAAATACATTTAGCGTTGACATGCTTTAACTGTATTAACATGTATCAGAAGTGTCAACATAATGAAGGCTGGAGTATAAAATGTTCATACCATTTCTATGATGGCGACATCTAGTGAGCAAAAATGTATATTTGGTCAAACGGACATTTTGATATCTTGATTTTTGGACAAAATTAATTTCAACGCGGTCAAATAGTTTGTGTGAACCGTAGACCATTCAAAAATGAAATTGAAACGGAATTGTTGATGGAGTAACTGATTAGAAATGATAGAACTACGATTTGGTGTCTAGATCACTGTAAATGAAAAAGTAGGTATAAATGTAAACAGATAATAAAAAGTACTAGTACGGCTAAAAATACACACATGGTTAAGGCCCATTTGCATAATCCATTCTCGACTTACTGAATTTAAAAATAAGCTATATAGATATAATTTTGACAAGTACCTCGACATTTTTCTACCTTTCGCGACCTGTAACATTAATTATGGATGATCGCATGTAGTCGATGCATACACAACGATACTTTCCAATATCTTCAAAGCGCCCGGTTGTTTCGATTCCAACTTCATTAGGTAAGATAGCCTTCACTCGCAGTGTGTGTCGTGGTATATGGATATCGCAGGGAAACTCGAATATTGTTTATACAATCGGATTCATTCGAACTATTTACGGATTGATTTTTTGTCAGGATGACTTACACATTTCACTTGATACTTTCTTCACAACGAAATGTGTTTAATGGCCGGCACAAAGAGTATAGTGTGAGGAAAACAAAGTCTGTGAAATGTAATTCTTACCTATATTTGTGATTTGGAATATTATTTCATGTGGTCACTGGCTAAAGATCGGTTATAAAGCTATGATAAAAATGGAACGTTATTTGTTCAATTTGCAAATACATTTCAATTTTAATGGATCTATTCGAAGTACCATATTTCGATATATAAAGGACTGATCAGCTCACGAGAGAATGTTAAAAATTTCATTTTCAACTGGATATCATAGGATGTATTTGCTGCTATCATGATATTATTTAATATAATAACTTTACTTTCTTTCTGTCGTAGTTTATTTGGCGCAAACTTCACAATTGGAGCCATATTTGAGCCAAAGAGCTATGACAGGTTTAGTTATACATTTTTCCGAGCAATGAATGATTATAAGCTTGACAGAAGCCCCCTTACGTTTAATGGTATAGCAATTCCATCCATGGATAACCTTTATGACAATATTGAAGGATTATGTTCACTGTTGCATTCAGACAGTATTGTTACGTTGATTGTTTTCGGATCTAAACAGACGATGAATTCTATATCTCTGGTTACGGATGCTCTTGGAGTACCTGTTCTTGGTTATGTGACGGAGAAACAAGACGCTCACCAGAGGGCAAGTATTGTTTCTACTCCTTAATGATGATCAATACTTAATGTTAGTATTTCAATAAAACCACTGGTTATAGTTTATCTGAGAAAGAGCCTTTGGGCAAAGATTATCGTCATTTTTTTTAAAAAACACAAACACCTTATACAGCATAAAGCGTTGTTTACGGCAAAAACTGACAGTCCTGCGGTTGTCATACGCGTTATCAGTGTTGTGACTGAGATAAATTGCTACAAATGAAATGCAGCTAAATGATTTTTACATGATAATAAAGTGTACTCCAGAGATTTAAAATGTATTTCAGATTCTCTGTCTCAATCATGGCGGGTGTTTTCCAAACACGAGATGCCAAATCTCGCAAAGTATTTTATAGGACGCAAAAATGTTTTATGTGCAACGAATTAGACTATGACATTAACCCTTTGAACCCTTAATGACATTTTTGTGAAAAATCTAATTATGTAAAAGAGAAAAATGCCAAAAGATTCGTCGACTAATGGCACATATAAACAGTGGGAACAATTTAACACTCTCTAATTTCCTAGACCTGCATTTTCTTTTAATTCAATTGTGGGTAACGAATCCAGAAAATGACCCGTGCGTTTCATAAGGATATAAAACCCGTATGATTTTGATAGAGCTACATCAAAATCATCTTGCAATGCACGATTTCAAAATATACTGAAGCACTATCAAAGTAGGAAAAATATAAATGTTTTGCTATGTTCAAGGTATTATTAATAAAAAATCTTATGGCTTTTTAGTTTATTAATATCATCTGTTATTCCATAGAAAAAAAAGAAAAATAACCGTTTTAAAGTATTTTTATATATAAAATAGTCATTGCATATATGCAGTTTTGAAAATTAATATATTGCTCGATATTTTTAGAATATGCTAATTTAGTGTAAACTTTCATCATATTTTTATTGCATCGGTGCTGAATGAAAATGCAAATCAATATAAATGTGAAATGTTAAAGGTTATCAAAGAGACTACATACACACGATAAACGTTATTCTTTATTTGATGAAATAATGTAAAACTGATATAATCTTAATATTAGGTATCTATGGCATATCAGGGTTTTGATATAAACAAAATAATAAAGAGCTAATTATTCTTATCAATATTTACATGAATTAATCTAGAATTGTAACTCGTTGATAGAAATCTATTGATACAATTGATCTCTTCATAACTACACATGTAATTCTGAATAATTACCGAAAACCCGCTGTTGTAGTGAAATACCAATCCTTCATCACACTAATTAAATTGTATATAGCCATATGAATTTATAAGTATGTGTAATTATGTATGTATTCGTGCGAGCGTGTGCGTATGCATGCGTGTTTGTATGTGGCCATCAGCAAAACGTCACAGGATATTTTAGTTTATATGACCTAGCTTCTACTTTCAGTTAAAACGAAGATCATGTGATTATTTTGCCATCACATTGACCTTTATAAGATTTGATTTATCGCCAAAGATGTACAGAATATGAAGTGTCAGGTCAAATGTATTTAGAAAAATGTAAATAACATAAAGTACAGTGTTTGACTACAGTGAAGGGAAAGACTGCGTAATATGCAATGCTACCGAAACATGTTCTATTTTACATGTGTTCTTGAATATAATATTTCTGTAACTGAGATATATGTGAAAAAGAATACTTAGTAAAAGAAATAGATAGATAGTTAGATAGATAGATAGATAGAGAGAAAGATAGATAGAGAGATAGATAGATAGAAAGATAGATGGATAGAGAGATAGATAGATAGAGAGATAGATAGATAGAAAGATAGATGGATAGATAGATGGATATAGAAAGATAGATGGATATATATATATATATATATATATATATATATATATATATATATATATATATATATATATATATATATATATATATATATATATATATATATATATATATAGAGAGAGAGAGAGAGAGAGAGAGAGAGAGAGAGAGAGAGAGAGAGAGAGAGATAGATAGATAGATAGATATGTGAATTCATAGTTAACAAATAAAATTTAAGAAAATTCTTCATTAATTTACATGTTGTCTACGTTGCCTTTTATACATCTGAGTTTAGAAACTAAGGAATATATATATACCACGTAGGTTGAGCTGGAAGTAAAGTACATCCCTATTTCAAAACATCAATAATACTTGGTTTTACCGGTCAGAATTGATTAATGATATTTACCGAAACTTCATACAACGAAATTGCTTTTTAACAAATAGCTTTGTGGTAATTAGAGAACGAATAAACTCGTGTGATTGTAACTCTAAAAACAATAATCCATTGTTTTGCAAATGTCGTCTGTAAGATTGAGCATCAAACACCGTAATAATGAATTGCAATCCACAACCAATCTCTCTCTATCTCATCGTCATATTAATAATCAAAATCAAAATTCTAAATACATATGTATGTTTACCTTTTATTTCCTTATATCTATAATTACACATGGATATTTCTTATTACATAAAAATAATGCATTTTGAAGTACCATAGTTATCCACCAGTGCTAATATAACAATCTCAGATACCACAGTATAAATCTTCAGAATGTCTCGGATACATATACAGATCTGGTTAATATTGGACATACACAGACCTCTGGAGGTGTTACCAGGACCAAATCCTCGTCACAATTGGTACAGACCACACAACAACCGCTTTCGAACAGGTAGATCTAACTCAACATTTCATTTAATGAAACAGAGGAATCGCAAACAAGACTATTATACCAACTGTAAAATTTGCGAAACGTTGATATCAAACGCGAATTATTTTCGATATCCCTGTGTCACTTGCCTTGACAGTTAGTAGTAAGTAGTAAACTACTCACTGACAAATTATTGACACAGGGATAAAGAAAACCGCGTTTGATGTCAACGTTCTGCAAATTTTACGGTCGGTATAATAGTCTTGAGACATCTGTACCAATTATGACGAGAATTCGTTTCTCATGTATTTCATTTTGATTTGACTGTGGACTCACGGCGGGTGTGACCGGTCGACAGGGGATTCTATTCCTCCATGGCACCTGATCCCACCACTTTGATATCCGTGTTTGTCCATATCTTAGCAGATTTGTACCAATATCCTGACCATCTTTGTGAATTGTACCTTGGTATCTTAGACTTTTTATATTATTACCTATATAAAATGTTCATATGTTAAACATGCCCAGGTGTAGCGGGTCATTTGTGAAATATAAACACAGCATGCAGGTGATTGCGGTATATTACTACTTAAATGTGAAAAATTTAGTATGGGAAAACCGAAATCGTCGCGACTGGCGTTTAGATAAACGGCAGAAATTATTAGTCAAACGTGATGTTTGATTGTCATCCGTACACTGCCATCAACGTGTTTGAAAAAAACATAACATTTTATCAACTTTATGATATTGGTGTTACCTGCACATAACACGTTCACTATGAATAAGTCATTTGTAGTCAATCAGTTGGCTGCACTAATGACAGTATTTCATTTACTTAATGTCACTGAGGAAAACAAACAATTAGTTTGCTTAATACCAAAGCATTAACATATTTGTCGTAATGTTGTAGATTTCTCCCATTGGGCTAAGTAAAATCTTGACTATGTTGGAATATGTTAGGTCATTAGATCAATGTTTTGTTTAGTGATCTTAGTGATTGTTGACTGCCTTTGTCTCTAAAGTTCAAATCAGGATTACACAAATTGTTCTGTTGTAAACGTTTCCGTGTAGCTATATATCAACAGCCATCGCTTTGTGTACTTGATGTACAAAATGCACGTGGGGCTAAAAATACGACATCCAAAACGATGGTCGTTGTATAGAGAAGGTGCACCGACACCTTGAATGAGATGCTTAACTCTCTACGATGTGGAGACCTTTGTCATATAACTTAGCCCTCACATAGCTTGGAATTTAATGTGTAAAACTTTTTGTATTATATCATTGTGCAAAGGATACATCAAATCAATTAAGTGTTTCAACACAATTTTACAAAATGCAATCATGTGACCAAACCATTACTGTTATTGGCATGAAACAAATATTTATTGCTGGTATTTGACGTTCCATTGTTTTGTATGATTTCCTAGATATAAAATACTGCAATATTCTGTAATCACCTTAGAAGGGGTAGATAAATCAATTAGACGTCTATTTACATGTTTCTACACTATGACACATAAAAACGTCTTGGAAAAAACAAACCTTTCGGTCATTTACACGAATAAATCATTTGACCGACTGCATTAAAATTGAACAGGTCATTCAACTGAATGTAATACTGTTATTATTTAACAGATACAACCAGTGTCAAAAGCGTCACCTTGTGAGGAATGGATTGTGCCATTTGTTCTTGACTTGTTTAAGTAGGATCTATTGTCGTTGTTGACTTGTTTAAGTGCTGTACTTAGGAGGAGGATCTATTGTTGTTCTTGACTTGTTTAAGTAATATATTGAGGAGGAGGATCTAGTGTCGTTGTTGACTTGTTTAAGTGCTATACTTAGGAGGAGGATCTATTGTTGTTCTTGACTTGTTTAAGTACTATACTTAGGAGGAGGATCTATTGCTGTTCTTGACTTGTTTAAGTGCTATACTTAGGAGGAGGATCTAGTGTCGTTGTTGACTTGTTTTGTTGAAGTCGTTGAAGACTTGTTTAAGTGCTGTACTTAGGAGGAGGATCTATAGTCGTTCTTGACTTGTTTAAGTAATATATTGAGGAGGAGGATCTATTGTTGTTCTTGACTTGTTTAAAAAATATATTGAGAAGGAAGATCTACCGTCGTTGTTGACTTGTTTAAGTGCTATACTTAGGAGGAGGATCTACTTGTTTAAGTAATATATTGAGGAGGAGGATCTATTGTTGTTCTTGACTTGTTTAAGTGCTATACTTAGGAGGAGGATCTATTGTTGGTCTTGACTTGTTTAAGTAATATATTGAGGAGGAGGATCTAGTGTCGTTTTGATTTGTATAAATGTAATATTGAGGAATAGGATTTATTGATGAATTATTTCAAGGATTGTTTTTTGACTTGTTTAAGTTTTGTACTTAGCATTGATTCTTGACTTGTTTATAATGCAATGAGATCTATTGTTGTTCATGACTTGAAAAAAAGGAGGATTCTGTGCAGTACGAAATGCTTTTATTCAAAATTGGAAAAAAAAGCAAGAGTATATATGCAATGGATATATTTATATTTTCTTTATATATATTACCATTTTCTGTGAATCTGTAGTCAGCTGGATACGAAATTCATTCTATGTACTTGGCGTTGCGGTGGGAGTTTTTCATATGATGCAATAGCTAAACAGCTGTGTGGGACGAAAAGTAGTTCCTCTTTTCTACAGGAAATACTAAATGTAATTAAGGTTTATTTTCTTATTTTCATAACATTTTGAAAGAAACTAGTGATATGAAAAATTGTGAATACGCGTCAGATTTGTTTTGAGGTTATTTAAAAATATTCGACTGCTTGGTAAATGCAAATTGCTAATGGCTGTATAATGTATTTACAACGAATTTGCATTTGAATTCTGATAAATTATTAATGGGATATACCATAGAAAGTTTGAGTGTGACTTACGAGAAGGGAGGCAGCTAATATTCATTCATGACAACTGAAAGTTACCATTTTAATTGACATTTTTTACCAATCAGCTGTGAACCACAATGACTGATTCGTACGTAAGTTACGTAAGTCTTTCACACGTACTGATTTTACACGATGCGAGCGACGAATTGTTTATGACAGGAATATCTGGTGAAGGCAAACAAATCGACCTGTTTATCAGATATGCTGGTCATAACATGACCTAGATATATCGCGATATAGGCCTGTAGGCTGTACAGTGTGCTACAGATATAGATTTAGTCGCGTGTTTCCGATTACTTTCTGCGATTTTTTTGTTTGGTTTGTGGTAATGTATGGGTTTTAAGATTAAATGAATAAGAAATAAATATTATATTCCTATTGATTCTTTCATGCATTCCTACGCCAAAAAGTAAAGCGGTTAACACTCGGGTCACGTGACTACAAATACTGACAAATGCAATATATCGCCCTATATAATTGCAATGTGGGAATGCAGTCGGTATGTAAATATTAAGTAATAAATTGAGGAGGACCATCCAGTATCTTTGTTGACTTGTTTATGTAATATATTGGGGAGGAGGGTCCTTTGTTATTGCTGACATGTTTAACTAATATATATAGGACGAGGATCTAGTGTCGTTGTTCACTTTATTTAACTAATAGTGTAAAGAGGAGGGTCCAGTGGCGTTGTGGACTTTTAAAAGTAATATATTGAGGAGGAGGGTCAAGTGTCGTTGTTGACCATTCGTTGTTGACTTGTTTAAGTAATTGAGGAGGAGTGTCCAGTGTCATACAACTTTGTTGACATGAGATATTTTATAGGTCATACAACGTACTGAATTCTGAAGAGTTTAAAGATTAAATTATAGGTCATGTGTCGTTAAATATTGTTGACACATTGCATGAGATTCAAACTGACAGTTTTCCGTGTTGAATATGCCATACATACACAAGTTCAGCGTTATCAAATTCTAGTTTCGCCGTATTAGGACAAGTAGTATACGCATTGTGTAACAAAGAAATAATCTGTGTCTGTAAACATTGTATGGGATATATCATTCAACTTACTGAACATTAAACTGTATTAGATATTAACTGTTTATCATTTCATCCGCTGACTGTTGACGTGTTTAAACTGTGTAAAAAGACAACGCCACTTTTTGTGATATCTGGTATACGATTTCATTTAACTTGTCAATTGGTTGGGCGTAGAAATAACGGTGTAAGATGGGAATGTCTCGCGTGATGTCATAAAACTTTGATGCCACCTTGAAGTGCTAGTTTATTGTGGAGATGTATAAATAATACATCAGACAAATGTATGATAATGTATACTATACTAATAACGGGGATGTGAGTCCTGATGTCTAGACGTATCGTGATTTAACACAGAAAGGTGTATATTAGCTATCGATTTGAACTTTGATATACTCTAAGTATCGACTTAGAAATTGTTTTGATGTCACATGATAAGACGTTGTATCTAAATATTGGCGAGTACAAAATTACACTATATTAGACTGGATTTTGGTTAAACATGATATTCAGTAAGGTGTAGATCGAATAAATATTTGGGTTTTCTTATTTCAATATCATGGTGTGGTCATAGGGGGTATTTTAATTTAGAACATTAAGAAATACGGCATTGGGTTAAATAATTTTTGCAGGTTCAAACAACCTTGACACAATCGCCTATTCTTGAATGTATGTGCGAATAACTTTTTGTTCATGAATGTAAACAACTGTTACAAAAGTACCTGTTAACCAAGTTCGAACAATTTAACCATCGCATCCACCCTAAAGCCCACATATAGTCACTAGTCAAATTATTATCTCTTGTTTACATATTTTACAATATTTTTTTCTGGAACTAAATCTGACTCAAAATTGTAACAAATAATGGTCTGAAAATCAGATTTAAAATATTCTAATTTAAAAAAAATATATTAATATATAAAAAAGTGAGGACAATCTGGGGTAAAGTGAGCTAAATTGGAACATTTATATAAGTAAAAATCGATGCCATAACCTGTAAATGGATTATATACCTGGCTTTTCTTTTACCGTGAAAATGAGTAAAATTGAACTTGAAGAGTATAGAACTGGCCCGGCTCAGTCGGTAGCGCGCTCGACTCTTGATCATAAGGTCGTGAGTTCGAGTCCAGTCGGCGGCTGGTCAGATTCTTGTCCTTCGGATAATACAGTAAAAAACAGAGGTCCAGTGTTACAAAAGGTGTCGCCGCGCGTTAAAGAATCCTCACTGCTCAATGGCCGTAAGTGCCGAGCATAAGTCAAACTTTAAAGAACTTCAACGGTATTGGTACGTTTCCATATGAGTGAAAAATTCTTGAGTGGAACGTTAAACAAAAATTGAGTATAAATACAAAACTCACAGATACTAAAAATATTAATCGTCATGGGGATCGGAATATAATTATGGTGAACGTTTGTCCAAAAAAAAAATCCTCTGAAAAAAACTAGAAGTAGGATCTGGTGTCATGTAGAAGTAAGAGTCCACTGTCGATCGGTCACACCCGCTGTAAGACCATAATGAACCCAAAGAAGACAAATGAAAAGAACTTCTGTTCAAAATCGGTATAACTAATTCAACAACAACTATCCAAATTACAAACGCGATTTCCTTGTGATGACAACTTCTTAAATATTAATTTGTCTCTGTATATGAGATGATCGTGTATTGTGCATAACATATCATTTGGGATATATGAGACGTCATACACAGACGGTGATGGGATAGTGCAACTTAAATGTGGTAAGTAGGAAAGTCAAAATGAGACGTCATACACAGACGGTGATGGGATAGTGCAACTTAAATGTGGTAAGTAGGAAAGTCAAAATGAGACGTCATCAAAATGAGACGTCATACACAGACGGTGATGGGATAGTGCAACTTAAATGTGGTAAGTAGGAAAGTCAAAATGAGACGTCATACACAGACGGTGATGGGATAGTGCAACTTAAATGTGGTAAGTAGGAAAGTCAAAATGAGACGTCATACACAGACGGTGATGGGATAATGCAACTTAAATGTGGTAAGTAGGAAAGTCAAAATGAGACGTCATACACAGACGGTGATGGGATAGTACAACTTAAATGTGGATACATTGCATTCCCAGAATCATACGTACTGCCAAAAGTAAAGAAAATTTGTGATCAATATAGCATCTATTACAAATAAATGCAATTAAAACGACAGCTTCCAATAGGAATACATTTAGAGCTTACAGATTGCATGGCGGCGATCAGTAAGTAATTAAATGGTTGTGTCGGAACTTTTTTGTTCGTTTGCATAAATCATACGTATCCAAAAGTAAAGTTTGCAATATAGCAGACAACCAAACTCCAGTAAGCGATTTAGCAATTAAATATGTTGCTGGTATACTGATTGCGATGTGTTTGCATTAATTTGGAAACATTATGCTGTATAGTTGATGTGAAACATTATCATTGATAGTGAAGCATCCTCATTGATAAGTGAAATGATATCATTTATAGGTGAAATTTGATCAGTCACATTAGCATGCGACGCTGACTCCCTCCAGACACCTGGTTTTATCCCGTTTGTGATTTGCAATTATTCTTCATGTATACCATTTACATATTTAATTTGTCGTATTATTAGTTTCGATTATCATTGATACTTCTTCCTTTTTACCTAATAGGTGAATCTTCTCATTGATATGTGCGAAGCATCCTCATTGATATGTGCGAAGCATCCTCATTTATAGGTGAGGTAAAATAATATAATAAATGGGCTTTTGGCATTAACCTATATAATAGTTCTTCAGTGAGTAATAATATAAAAATAATTTCAGATACCAAATTATAAATCAACAGAATGTCCAAGACATAGATACAAATCCGGTAAAAATGGACAAACACGAACCTCTGGAAACCAAGAGGTGGGATCAGGTGCCATGGAGGAGTAAGCATCCCCTGTCGACCGGTCAAACCCGCCGTGAGTCCACAGTCAAGTCCAATATATAATTAGATTGAAAGTCAAATCATGGAATTGGATTCATGCCAGGGCGTGCACAACATATGAAGATTTCATATACAGAGGTAAACTACTCACTGACAAATTATTGACACAGGGATATCGAAAACCGCGTTTAATGTCAACGTTCCGCAAATTTTATGGTCGGTATAATAGTCTTGTTTGCGACTACTCTGTTTCACTAAGTGAAATGTTGAGTTGCCTTTTCGTTGGCGGTTGTTGAGACGTCTGTACCAATTGTGACGAGGATACACTCCTCACGTGTTTCATTGGACTTGATTGTGGACTCACGGCGGGTGTGACCGGTCGACAGGGGATGCTTGATCCTACATGGCACCTGATCCCACCTCTTGGTTTCCAGAGGTCCGTGTTTGTCCATTTTTACCGGATTTGTATCTATGTCCTGGACATCCTATTGATTTATACTTTGGTATCTGAGATTTTTATATTCTTAAAATAGATACTACCAATATACCTATAATTTAATAAAGACGTAGCACAATAGACAAACAGTCAAAATATCTATAATTTGACATCGACTTTGGACAATAGACAGACAGTCAAAATATCTATTATTTGACATCGACTTTGAACAATCGACAAACAGTCAAAAAATCTATAATTTGACATGGGCTTTGAACAATAGACAGACAGACAGTCAAAATATCTATAATTTGATATCAACTTTGAACCATAGACAGACAGTCAAAGTCTCTATAATTTGACAGAGACATAGAAATACATTGGTTGTTCTGTATCCTCCACAAACATTAAACCCACCCTAAAATTACTATAATACAATAATACAATAATGACTATAATATTATAATTAATTACGTTTTAGTAAATAAAAGATTTTGCTATTATAGAAAATCATGGTTTAACTATAGTGAAACCTTCAAAAACTTCAGAGAGAAGGAAAAAATTCAATTTTCATCTATTGTCAGTCCACATCTCGCAAAGTATATTCAATTGATTACACATAAAATCATGAAAGTTAATTTCCAGTCATATCATGATGAAATGATCGCGATGAAATGCATTTCGTTATTTCGTATTGCTTTCTTAAATGGACTTAGCTGTGTTTACAATATATATATATATATATATATATATATATATATATATATATATATATATATATATATATATATATATATATATATATATATGTATATATATATATACATATATATTACCTGTTCTAGATGTAAGAAATAAGAGCTATACACCGGTATTAAAATCTTATATTTCTACATATTTTATGAAAATCAGTTCAGGTTCAGTGTGGTATGCATATATAAATAATAAAATTGAATTAATCAGTCGGATTGGGCTATGCATTTAAATTTACTTTTTGGCCTTGTCTTATACCACTTTTCCTTCAGAAAACTTCTGTTTGTAAAATTGGAGCTGAACTGATGCAGTCTAATTGATAGGAACGATCGTCTTGAGCATTGTAACTTTGGTATTATGTTTATAATATTTATAAGTGAATAATTGCCAAACTGGATTTCTCAAGCAATTTTCTCAAAATACATAGGAATGTAAAATTTTTTATTCCTGTGTATTTATCTTTTTTGTTATTCCATATCAATCTAAGAGTGTGGAAAGATATTTTTGAAAAAATACAGCTAATGCCCCTTTAAGTAATTGCTTATTTTCACCCGAGAGAGATATATCTTTTATTGACGATGTGCTTTTAGCACGTTCTCATCTCGTGTTTTAGATTACCATTAAACTATGCCACTGTTTCCAATTTTTAGGTCACATGTCAGTATATTTGTGATTCATGATGACGAGAAGCGATAACAAATATTTGAGTTAGGATCGGTATCAATATTTACATAATGTTTTTCTATTGTGTGATCGGACAAGAACGTCCATCAGTCGGTATGAATTTTGCATTCGTGAAAATGTAATTTAGATACTGCGAACGCGTATATCATTAAAGCATTATGACATGTAACCATTTCGATAACTATATATATTATTAACAATACCAAAGTTTTACGAAGGAGCTCAAAAACAAATGCTCAAGACGCTCGTTCATCAGTTGAGCTCGGTAGTAATAATAGTGGTGTCATGCAAGGCCAAACCTAAATGTGTTCCCCACTGTAAAAATGAATACCATAACTTTTGAGAAAATTAGAATTTAAATGGTGGTATCTGAGTGTTGTATAATTTCTATGGTATTGATAATGAATGTACTCGAACTTATCAACATTTGTTTCTGTTATAGTTCTAACTATCGTCCTGTAAACATTCCTTTCTCGTCACTCTGTTTATCACCTACATGTAATATTTAGACAAATGACAAATGATATTCCAAAGGTATGTCAAACGGATCATAAAAGTAAAATGCATATCATAAAGGTAATAGCTCACATAATGTTAATTAAATAGTCTTTGATGCTTATTTAGTCCTTAATATAAAGGCGTCAACTTACATACTGCGATTTTCCTTTTACCGGTTGGCTCGGTGTAAATACAAAATTTGCATCAGACAACATCCGCTAAACTAGAAATTGATGATACAACAGAATCAAGCACACACGCTTCCTACTTAGACATTTTACTTACTATAGACACAGATGGGAAATTAGCAACTAAGCTATACGACAAACACGACGATTTTGGCTTTCCCATAAAAAAATTCCACATTTAAGTAGTAATATACCATAGTTTATATTTCACGAATGATCCGATATGCAAGAGCGTGGTCAACATATGAAGATTTCATACACATGTAAACTACTCACTGACAAATAATTGACACAGGGCTATGTAAAACCGCGTTTGATGTCAACGTTCTGCAAATTTTACGGTCGGTATAATAGTCTTGTTTGCGATTTCTCTGTTTCACTAAGTGAAATGTTGAGTTGACTTTTAGTTGATGGTTGTTGAGACGTCTGTACCAATTGTGATGAGGTCTGTTTCCTCGCGTATTTTATTTGGATTTGACTGTGGACACACAGGGGATGCATACTCCTCCATGACAACTGATCCCACCTCTTGATTTCCAGAGGTCCGTGTTTGTCCACTTTTTCCAGATTTGTATCTATATCCTGGACATCATGAAGATTTATACATGTACTTTGGTATCTGAGATTTTATATATTACAACATGAATCTAGTTCGAACATGGTAGAATCTCAAAGAGATCGAATACAGGCAAATTTCAGACACACAATTTAATTTAATTTTCATTCACAGAGTGTCAAGTGCCAAACAGTAAGAGTAAAAGATAAAATAAAATATTGCTGTTTCGTGTAAATGTATCAATATAATTATAATACCTATAATTTGACATAGACATATCTAACAATCACAGATATAAAAGTATTAATCAAAAGAAGGTTCATGAGATAATATAAAAATCTGGTAAACATTGGACATCTAACAAAAGGCCCAATAGACCTTGACGGTCACCTGAGCAAAACTTAATTAACTCCCATAAGCAATGACCTAACACTAACTGCCCTAATGATTTTTTAGTAGATTTTTGCATGACGAAAATTTTTGCTTCATTCACTTTCTCTCTATCAATTATACTTTTCAAGAGAATGAGTAACAAGAGCTGTCCGAAACGGGACAAAGTCGAAATGAGACAAAATACAAATGAGGGACAATTTTTAAAAAGAGGCAGAATACAAACACAGGAGTTAGCTGAAAAAAAACATGTTCCTCTATGCCGAAAATAATAATAATATGGAAAAATACACAAAAATGGGAAATAACTCCAATAAGGGTTGACCTGTCAATTTCGCCTCTGTAGACTTATTTGTAGATTTTTGTGTGCTGAAAATGTTTGCTTCTTTCACTTTCTCTATATCTATTATACTTATAGAGATAAAGGCAAATAACAGCTTAAATAAGGAAAAATACACTAAAAAGGGGAAATAACTCCAATAAGGGTCGATCTGACAATTTCGCCTCTGTAGACTATTTTGTGGATCTTTGTGTGTTGAACATTTTTGCTTCTTTCACTTTCTCTGTATCTATTATACTTATTGAGATAATGCCAAAATTAGGAAAAATACACTAAAAAGGGGAAATAACTCCAATAAGGGTCGACCCGACAATTTCGGCTCTTTCGAAAGTTTTGTAGATCTTTTCGTGCTGAACATTTTTGCCTCCATCAGATTCTTTCTATCTTTTATACTTACTGAGATAATGTCAAAAAACAGCCAAAATACCCCCATTTACTAAAGTGCCCCCTAGTGGCATGTTTATTTACGGATTTCATTTTAGTTCGCAAACTTTGTAGACAATGACACAAAATTTGAAAGTCATCTGATCATTGGTTCATAAGAAGAAGATTTCTAAAGATGTACCAAGTTTTGGTACTTTTTGGCCCCTTTTGAGGCCCTATGGGCCCTAGCCCCTTTTCCTTCATAAACTTAATGTGGCTTCACATGGGGATACTTCCTTCCAAGTTTGGTTGAAAATGGCCCGTTGGTTCTTGAGAAGAAGTAGAAAATGTTTAAAAGTTAACAACACACGACGGACAACGGACGACGACATACAAAAAAAAAATTGCTATAGGTCACCCTGAGCCTTTGGCTCAGGTGACCTGAAATCCAGAGGTGGGATCAGGTGCCATAGAGGAGTAAGCATCCCCTGTTGAGCGGTCACACAGACTGTAAGTCCACAGTTAAATTCAAATGAAATAATTGAAGAATGAATTCTTGTCACAATCAGTAAAGACAAATCAAGAACCACTATTGACAGGCAAATCAGAATTTCACTAAGTGAAATACTCTAATTGCAAATAAGATCATTATGACGTTGACATTAAACGCAATTCCTTATATCCCCCGTGGCAGCAACTTATCAGTCAATCGGTTACCTATATGGAATGTTCATATGTTGACCACGCCCTGGCATATCGGATCATCTGTGATATATAAACACCATATGCTGGGATATTATTACTTATGTGTGTGGAACGATGACAAAAGAAAATTCAAAAGTAATCGAAATCAACTGATGAAGTTTTATTGACAAAACGATCGTCTTGAGCATATTTTGGCCTCTTCTAAAAATAAAACTTTGGTATCGATACAAATATTTATTCATTCCCTGTCTATGTCTATATTAAGTAAATGTCTAAATAGGAAGCGTGTGTATTCGATTATTCTTAGTTCGTCGGGACATATCGCATATGGATAAAAATTGTAAGGATTAATTGACAAATTGTCGTCCATATATCTAAATTTCAAATTAAATACAACAAACATATAGTATTAATACTAAAATATCTGTCCTATAATTTGACACATACATCAGTATACATAGCTACCAAAGTACCTGTTCAATAATTTGACACATACATCAGTCAATATAACTACCAAAGTACCTGTCCTATAATTTGACACATACATCAGTATATAACTACCAAAGTACCTGTTCAATAATTTGACACATACATCAGTCAATATAACTACCAAAGTACCTGTCCTATAATTTGACACATACATCAGTATACATAACTACCAAAGTACCTGTTCAATAATTTGACACATACATCAGTCAATATAACTACCAAAGTACCTGTCCTATAATTTGACACATACATCAGTCAATATAACTACCAAAGTACCTGTTCAATAATTTGACACATACATCAGTCAATACAACTACCAAAGTACCTGTCCTATAATTTGACACATACATCAGTATATAACTACCAAAGTACCTGTCCTATAATTTGACACATACATCAGTATATAACTACCAAAGTACCTGTCATACATCAGTATATAACTACCAAAGTACCTGTCCTATAATTTGACACATACATCAGTATATAACTACCAAAGTACCTGTCATATAATTTGACACATACATCAGTATATAACTACCAAAGAACCTGTCCTATAATTTGACACTTACATCAGTATATAACTACCAAAGTACCCGTCCTATAATTTGACACATACATCAGTCGATATAACTACCAAAGTACCTGTCCTATAATTTGACACATACATCAGTCAATATAACTACCAAAGTACCTGTCCAATAATTTGACACATACATCAGTCAGTATATTACAACTAAAATACCTGTTCTATAATTTGACAAATACATAAAAAACTAAAGTACCTGTTCTATGATTTGACAAATACATCAATCAATATACATTGCCCATTTTTGCCGGATTTGTATCTGTGTCCTGGACAACCTGGAAATCCTGGACATTAATATTTTTATATATCAGTTGAACTTCTATACACTTGTAATTTAACATATACACATATACGTCAATATAACTACCAAAATACCTATACATTGACATCTACATCAGACAGTATAACTACCAAAATACCTATGATTTGACATCTATATCAGACAGTATAACTACCAAAATACCTATGATTTGATATATACATTAGTCATACTAAATATCTATAGTTTAACATCTTCATAAGTCATTATAACTACGACATCACCTATATATTGTTATTATATATACAAATAGTTATAGTAATTGATCTATCTATCTATCTACCTACCTACATACCTATCTATCTATCTATCTATCTTTTTATCTATCTATCTATCTATCTATCTATCTATCTATCTATCTATCTATCTATCTATCATCTGTCTATCTATCTATCTATCTATCTATCTATCTATCATCTGTCTACCGTCTATCTATCTATCTATCTATCTATCTATCAATACATACATACATATATACGTGTTGATACAGAAAATTATTTAAATGTATATCATGGATCTCATGTATACTATCTCGAATTATATATTGTCATGATAATTTTTAAATGTGCCAATTTATGTTTTATAATTGCCACCAATTCATCATCTTAATAGCAATTGACCAATACATAATATAACTAAGCTAACATCCGCACACACAAACACACGTGCCTATATATATTATGTTTTTATACCTTAGAATTCTATCAATGTGTCTCAGAGAGTGTCCTTATCCCCCCACACAAACACACGCGCTTGTGTATATTATGTTTTTATACCTTAGATTTCTATCAATGTGTCTCAGTGTGTCCTATCCCCCCATTGCCTGTGTATATTATGTTTTTATACCTTAGATTTCTTAGATGTGTCTATCCCCACACAATGCCTGTGTATATGTCTTAGATCAGTGTCTTAGAGAGTAATCCCCACACATAAACACACAATACCTTAGATTTCTATCAATGTGTCTTAGAGTGCCCTTGTCCCCATAAACACACGTGCCTGCGTATATTATGTTTTTATACCTTAGATTTCTATCAATGTGTCTCAGAGAGTGCCCTTATCACCACACACAAACACATGTGCCTGTGTCTCCTTAGATTTCTATTAATGTGTCTTAGAGTCCCCACCCCACACACAAACACACGTGCCTGCGTATATTATGTTTTTATACCTTAGATTTCTATCAATGTGTCTCAGAGAGTGCCCTTATCACCACACACAAACACATGTGCCTGTATATATTATGTTTTTATACCTTAGATTTCTATTAATGTGTCTTAGAGTGTGTCCCTATCCCCACACACAAACACACGTGCCTGTGTATATGATGTTTTTATACCTTAGATTTCTATCAATGTGTCTTAGAGAGTGTCCTTATCCCCACACATAAACACACATGCCTGCGTATATTATGTTTTTATACCTTAGATTTCTATCAATGTGTCTTAGAGTGCCCTTGTCCCCATAAACACACGTGCCTGTGTATATTATGTTTTTATACCATAGATTTCTATCAATATGTCTTAGAGAGTGTCTTTGTCTCTATAAGAGATGGATATGAATGAGGTAAATATGTTTTGCATCTGCTGGAGAGTTCTAAAGATACCGTAATTTGAATCTTCCGGAATACAAATGAGTCGTGTATTTGATTATATACAATTTACAACGTAAAGGTCTATTCCTAATAGTTTCTTTTTTATCAAAGTTACAAGATGATTAATCCAATCTAAGATGACCTGAACTGATCATGTATCCAATAAAAGCAATATTAGTTCACAATGGAGACGTTTATTCAATATTCGATGGAGTCATAGATTTTAGTAGGACGTTTATGCTATTGATATTGTTACACGGCATCTCCTTTATCTGTAAACGGTAAAATGGTATTCTTCAACTTTAAGTTTTATTCAGAATTTTATGACCATTTTTTGCCATAATGTAATATAGATATAATGTCAGAATGTTGTCCAAGACTTTATTTATAATTGAATATTTGCTGGTGCCATCGGAAAGGTGAGGGTAACGTTTCGCTCTCAGAAATGTTCAATTATTTGATAATGTATGTAATAAAAATTGCCTAGAGGTGTTTGGCTTTAATGTGACAGTATCGATACAAGCAGTCGGAAGTGGATATTTACTTTTTTTGTCACCTTGTCCTATCTCTGTATTTCCAAGAGGTAATGTAATTATTATTAACAAGACCAAAGTTCTAGTTTACAACAAAGGTCAAAACAAATGTTCAAGACGATCTTTTCGGTCAACAAGACTTGAATGTGTATTTCTGAAAGTAAAAAGTGATAGATCTATCATACAAGGCCAAATAATAAACAAAATGTATTGCCAAATGCATTTAAGATTACTCATTGAGAAACGATGACTATCTTAGCTTTTGAGAAGTTTAGATTTTAAACGGTGCATATGGACGTATTGCTAATGTTTTGGTATTCAATACCTATGTTAGGTAAACAAAGCTCATTTTTAATATAAAAATAGATAGATACATTGTAAATGGTTATCTGCTTTAACTGCTTTAAATATATAGATAAATACATTGATTAAATCAAGGAGACGAAAGTTAAAACACTAAAGCTTTACTACCAAAGCGAAACAAGGCAAAATGCACAAGTACCTTGCTTAAATTCGTTTGTTTTGAATCTAAGGTATCTAACTGTTAAACTAACACAAGTGATAGTTTTAATAACATATTAATACGGTGTTTGCTGAGATAGACAATCTATGCAGTCATCTCCGATAGTGACATGATTTCACTGACAATGACTCTAATATGGAATACATTGGGGGATAAACACGACTTAACATAACTAAATCAAAAGTTAATGTATTAACTATGGTTATCGTTATTTATAGTTAAAGCTTCCCAATTTATTATTAAATAGTTTATATTAAAAACCAATTACCAAACATTTCTGAGCCCAATTTTCTGCTATAACGCACAATTCAGTTTTTCCTTATTTGCATCGCTTATTATTACATTAATCAATTATGGAGAATACTGGCAAACAGAGACTGGAATGAATGGAAGCTTCGTGTAAGAGAGAATTATACGTGCTAGTTGTGAGATACTGTAATTTTACGTGACAAAAGTGTTGTAATTCTGAATATTTGTGTATAATTTTATATTATTAAGATAATCTGTATGACGTCATATAAAACACAGATACTAAAGATATTAATCTGGTGAATATTGACCAAACAATGGAAATCTAGAGGTGGATCCAGTATCAGGATCAAATGTCAAAAACAAATGAAATAAGTAATAAATCCTCGTCACACTTAGTACAGACAACTCAACAGTCTGTGGAGCAGGTAACTTAACAGTCTGTAGAACAGGTAACTTAACAGTCTGTAGAACAGGTAACTTAACAGTATGTAGAACAGGTAACTTAACAGTATGTAGAACAGGTAACTTAACAGTATGTAGAACAGGTAACTTAACAGTATGTAGAACAGGTAACTTAACAGTCTGTAGAACAGGTAACTTAACAGACTGTAGAACAGGTAACTTAACAGTCTGTAGAACAGATAACTTAACAGTATGTAGAACAGGTAACTTAACAGTCTGTAGAACAGGTAACTTAACAGTCTGTAGAACAGGTAAATTAACAGTATGTAAAACAGATAACTTAACAGTATGTATAACAGGTAACTTAACAGTCTGTAGAACAGGTAACTTAACAGTCTGTAGAACAGGTAACTTAACAGTCTGTAGAACAGGTAACTTAACAGTCTGTAGAACAGGTAACTTAACAGTCTGTAGAACAGGTAACTTAACAGTATGTAGAACAGGTAACTTAACAGTCTGTGGAGCAGGTAACTTAACAGTATGTAGAACAGGTAACTTAACATTATGTAGAACAGGTAACTTAAGAGTCTGTAGAACAGGTAACTTAACAGTCTGTGGAGCAGGTAACTTAACAGTCTGTAGAACAGGTAACTTAACAGTCTGTAGAACAGGTAACTTAACAGTCTGTAGAACAGGTAACTTAACAGTATGTAGAACAGGTAACTTAACATTCTGTGAAACAGGTAACTTAACAGTATGTAGAACAGGTAACTTAACAGTCTGTAGAACAGGTAACTTAACAGTATGTAGAACAGATAACTTAACAGTCTGTGGAGCAGGTAACTTAACAGTATGTAGAACAGGTAACTTAACAGTCTGTAGAACAGGTAACTTAACAGTCTGTAGAACAGGTAACTTAACAGTATATAGAACAGGTAACTTAACAGTATGTAGAACAGGTAACTTAACAGTCTGTAGAACAGGTAACTTAACAGTATGTAGAACAGGTAACTTAACAGTCTGTGGAGCAGGTAACTTAACAGTATGTAGAACAGGTAACTTAATAGTATGTGGAACAGGTAACTTAACAGTCTGTAGAACAGGTAACTTAACAGTCTGTAGAACAGGTAACTTAATAGTAAACAGGTAACTTAACAGTCTGTAGAACAGGTAATTTAACAGTCTGTAGAACAGTTAACTTAACATTCTGTGGAACAGGTAACTTAACAGTATGTAAAACAGGTAACTTAACAGTCTGTAGAACAGGTAACTTAACAGTATGTGGAACAGGTAACTTAACAGTATGTAGAACAGATAACTTAACAGTCTGTGGAGCAGGTAACTTAACAGTCTGTAGAACAGGTAACTTAACAGTCTGTGGAGCAGGTAACTTAACAGTATGTGGAACAGGTAACTTAACAGTATGTAGAACAGATAACTTAACAGTCTGTGGAGCAGGTAACTTAACAGTATGTAGAACAGGTAACTTAACAGTATGTGGAATAGGTAACTCAACAGTCTGTAGAACAGGTAACTTAACAGTCTGTGTAGCAGGTAACTTAACAGTATGTAGAACAGGTAACTTAACAGTCTGTGGTGCAGGTAACTTAACAGTATGTAGAACAGGTAACTTAACAGTATGTAGAACAGGTAACTTAACAGTCTGTGGAGCAGGTAACTTAACAGTATGTAGAACAGGTAACTTAACCGTATGTAGAACAGGTAACTTAACAGTATGTAGAACAGGTAACTTAACAGTCTGTGAAGCAGATACCTGAACAGTCTGTGGAACAGGCAACTTAACAGTATGTGGAACAGGTAACTTAACAGTCTCTGGAGCAGGTACCATAACAGTTTGAGGAACGGGTAACTTAACAGTCTGTGGAACAGGTACGGTACCTTAACAGTCTGTGGAGCAGGTAACTTAACAGTCTGTAAAGCAGTTACTTGAACAGTCTGTGGAACAGGCAACTTAACAGTCTGTGGAACAGGCAATTAACAGTATGTGGAACAGGTAACTTAACAGTCTCTGGAGCAGGTACCTTAACAGTTTGAGGATCGGGTAACTTAACAGTCTGTGGAACAGGTAACTTACCAGTCTGTGGAACAGGTAACTTACCAGTCTGTGGAACAGGTAACTTACCAGTCTGTGGAACAGGTAACTTAACAGTATGTAGAACAGGTACCTTAACAGTCTGTGGAGCAGGTAACTTAACAGTATGTGGAACAAGCAACTTACCAGTCTGTGGAACAGGTACCTTAGTAGTCTGTGGAACGGGTAACTTAACAGTCTGTGGAAAGGGTAACTTAACAGTAATAAAACGAATAGCGTTTGTTAAGTTACCTATTCGACAGACTATTAAGTTACCTGTTAATAGCTTATAAAGCAAATTATGTCATTACCAAGCAAATTTAGCAAAGTTTTAAACTGGGAACTATTTGATACAGCACTATCGCAACATTTATTAACCATGTCATTGGTACTTATAATTATAATGAACAGGAATGAATGCATAGCAACTGACAATAACGACAAAATATATACATAGTGTATGATATTTGAGTGCATCTGATGCATCAGCACTGACAATGAAGTGATCCATGACTGGTATGATATTTAGGCGAAATTGTGAAAAAGAGAAAAACATACAGAACAAACAAATAAACAAAACTAAAAATGAATAGAATGACAAAGTTTGGTTCAGGGGAATGCAAAATATAATGACCTGGACCCGGTTGCACAACACATTGTTAAATCAAACCTACAGTTAGCCCACTGGTTTAACATTAGTTAACTTCACATTAAATATACAAACTGAATTGTAAAGATTAGGTTGAGCCCCTAAACTCTATCGCCATTTTTGTTGGATGAGGACAATGTAATAATTTCAATACATTTAAATATTGTTCATTACCAGTAACAAGACTACCGTTAGTTTAAATCTAACCCTTGTGCTTTTGTGTACCTCTATATTGTGTGTTTGTGTGTGCAATCTCTCTCTCTCTCTTATTATGCTAATGGTATTTAACAAATATATGTATTTACAGTGTGAATTAAGTGCGCTCACACAAAAGCTATGATTACTTTTCATATGTAACGTGACAGGTCCTCCATAAACAGATACACACTGTAATGAATAAATAAACAATTATCAAATCAAAGAAACGTAATAAGTAAAACGTTCATGAATACAATGACAAAAAATTCTGACAGGGATACGCAAACCGTAAAACAAAAGTAAAATCCAATTAAGGAATGGTTTGCCCGAGAGCCATTTGTAATATTTGAAATTAGTGGAAATATTATGTAATGGTTGGTGATACGTGGATAGGAATCTTGCAAAGTAAATTATGATATAATTCATTGAATTTACAGAAAACAACAGCACAACTTACTCTATATCATAAAAGGTAATATTTCAGTCTGGAAATCACATTTCACGTACTTGATTCATAACACAAGTTTTTATTTCTCATACAGTCATCATCGTGCTACTCAATTAACTAAGCAAATTCCCATTTGTGATATGAAATGTCAGGATTGCCAATTTGATTTTGACATAAAACGAGAAAACAATTACCGGAATTGTCGGCGAATCCCATCTCTGACTGACAAACACACACTACATGAGTACTTTCGGTAGACACTTTGAATGTAGCAGGTTCCTCTGTAAACTATAAACAGATCTAGATCACAGTATCTAATGTTGTAGAATGATAGTAAACGGAAGAGGAACTTTGTCTGCATACTTAAAACTGATTATCATTGTTTAAGGTCCTATACAAATGCTAATTTATGTTTAAGTTGGGTATTGTCTATACCTGACCTGGCCAGGGGCTATTTTGATTTGACTGCGGGATACTGGCAGACATGTCTGGTCAGTAGGGGATACTTACTCCTCCATGATACTTCTCTATAAGTCCGTTCTTGTCCAATTATTATTATTTGTAGAGTGTCAAATGGATGTTCGAATTGGTTTTCCTGAATTATTTAAATAGTAATTTGACTGACAGTATATAGATCATGATAAGTGTCCAGATATTAACTGAAATATTTCTTTTCTCCTAGCCTTTATCCGCCCCTCTTTATCACAATCATAACACTACCTGAACTGAATTACCATATGTTTTGTTTATTACGAAAGACATAACACGTGTCACACACTTTATTGGCATTTCTTTCCTGGGCACATGCTTTTTTAATCTAATATTGTTGGAGTCGCTCAGTATTTGGGTTTTTTTCTGCTGTTTAGATGCTATTTTCTGTTCGTCTTTCTCTTTTTGCTACAACATCGTCTGTCTAGTTTTGGTTTTGGACCAATCTGTCGATTGACAAAACAAATCTTGATAATATTAATTATTTTTTTCGTTTAGAGTGTTGTCGTTTTTAGGTATATAGCTTGGCATTTATTTCAGATAAATGCAACAGTCCATGTCCTAAACAGTGAGAAAGATTATAATAGATTCGTAAATCCTTGACATTTACAAGAACCTTGTTATTTCTGTATTTCTTGGTTTTTGCAACTTAAATGATGGATAAAAAACTGGTAATAAAACACCCGGGAGTTGACCACCGACTTCCGAATATAACTGGAAAAGAAAAGTATCCCAAATAGTCAGTTGGTAAAAAGCGATGCTCATTTCTCGCTTACTGTCTCACCTTTATATGACATACCTTGCTAGACATCTAAATACGGTAGATTTATTGAAAGTTAGATGTGGGTTTATATCTTCATGGTAAAATAATAACACACGTAAAGTGTATATGCAGGGTATAAGATATTAGGGCTTTAAAGCACCCAAATTACAGAACTTATATCTATAGTAAAATCAATATAACCTTACGGGTAAAATTACACTGACTACAGTAATCGTTCATACTTGCCACCATTCGTAATAGTGTATCTAGTGTGGAATAAAATGTTTTCCTTTTGCAATTCCCGTAGTAATCTAAAGGTTACTTCGCCCCACCGTCTTATGTAAATTAGACAATAGCCTAATTTAATTTAGATTTCGAAATAGTTTTAATGAAGGGGTTCATGAATTTATATCTATATACAAATAAAATGCGATGTCCCTGGGTCCGTATATATAATTGGTCTACATACTTTCTTGTCTTTACTGAACACAGAATTTGTTTTATTGAACCTCCAGTTTTCTATACATTACGTGCTTTCAATCAAAATGCTGGAGATCTGACAGTTTGCAATATAAGCTTTTCCATGTAACAGGGAATTTATAGAAAATTGAAAATAACGTAAAACGAGAAATGAATTAAATATTCATGAATTATTCAACTTATATTGTCATTTTTCCGTCTGCTAATATCGAAATGTCTTGAATTACGAGATGAAGTTGTGAAATATAATTTTGATAAGTGCAGAAAGTACACTTTGCAATTTTCTAATTTTACATCAGGGAAATCTGCACAACAGTAAATGCTATTTATGGGAGTATTAAGAAAACATTATGATGCATGTATAAATTAAGTGTATTTCTACATGTTCTTTGAGACCCACATGTTCACACTGTATATCATTGTTACTTTTATTTTTAAGAAATTCGGGACTGGAGTAATAACGTGCCTCTTAATGACAATTTATATATGAGCAACTACAATAAATCTAGATACAAATTAGAATCCAATTTTAGCAAATGCATTTCTGATATTCTAGATTGCGGAGTTTTAATCATTCCATCGAATTAATATTTAGATAATGTTTCACGTGTCCGTGACAAAATAAAAATAAATAAGTTGCATTCTAATGTTCAGCGCAGAGGAACACAAGTGTTTGATAAACATAAACCCATTTTGTTAAAAATTAGTATTGAAGTACTTTTTACATATGCGAATTCTATCAAGCTCGACATGACATTGTAATTTATGAGGGTTATGATCTATAATGGACTTTGTTAATGGAAACAAGTTCATAAGCAAACTCTATGCCAGTGTATTTGATATTATACCGATTGTGATGAGGATACATTCCTCATTTGTATATATTTGAATTTAACGGCGTAAGTGACCTGTCGACAAACAATGCTTATTCCTTCTGAACACCTGTTCCCGTTCCTGGATCTCTCAGATTGGTTTCTGGAGGTTATACTTTGGTATCTGTGATTTTCATATACTTAATGATGAATCATTTTACTAATGAGTGAATTGATATTTCTTTATTTTTATGTTGTTAGTGTTTTATATTCGTAGTTCACTGACAAATTATTGACACAGGGATATCGAAAACCGCTTTTAATGTCAGCGTTCCGCACATTTTATGGTCTGTATAATAGTCTTGTTTGCGACTACTCTGTTTCACTAAGTGAAATGTTGAGTTGCCTTTTCGCTGGCGGTTGTTGAGACGTCTGTACCAATTGTGACGAGGATACACTCCTCACATGTTTCATTGGACTTGACTGTGGACTCACGGCGGGTGTGACCGGTCGACAGGGGATGCTTACTCCTCCATGGCACCTGATCCCACCTCTTGGTTTCCAGAGGCCCGTGTTTGTTCAATTTTACCGGATTTGTATCTATGTCCTGGACATTCTATTGATTTATACATTGGTATCTGAAATGTTTTATATTTTTAATCTATACGTCATTACCTGTAAGTTACGCGCTGCATATTTGGACTTGTACAATGGATTTAATATTACTGTGTAGTTAACGTAATATGGTATGGCATATGGGTATCGGTAGAAATTCGTGTTTTCCGTAAGTCATTTCCTTTTTTTAAATACGGCTCAGGTATAGCCTGGTATTGGAAATGGAAGCTGGGCTGGACGAGACGCTATTTCTTATCGAATCAATTACACCGATTACATATTTTTTCTTTCGTTTTTACTACTTTGATTGATACACAATAACAAAAAAGAGATATACACATAGACATTCTTAAATTCCTATATATTTTGTGAAAATTGCTTGAGAAACCCAGTTTACCAATTATTCACTTGCAATTGATTTATTCAATCTTACTATTTGTATATGCATACCACACTGGACCTGACTTTATTATCACAAAATAAATATCAATATAAGATTTTGTATGCCTGTGTTTAACTCTTATTTGCTATTGTACATAAAGTACAGGTAGCAAAAGTAGAAATAAAATCTTTTGTTGGTAAACATAGCTAATGCCCATGTAACTCAAAATACATATGTTCAAGAGTAACAAGAATACCCATACATTTAAGTGAGGAAATAAACAGTGGTGTGGAAAACCAAAATTGAATAATTGGCTACAATTGCACGGTCTGAAAATAGAAGGGTCAAATTCTCACGACCTAGAAAAGAGAAGGGGATACGTATACCATCAGACTAGACACCGGCCCATCTGCGAACTACTTCAAACATGTATCACAATGATAATGCGTCTTGCAAACACACGTGTCGAGACACAATTACATCGATCACGTTCTGGTAACACGTTTTAATGATTTAATATTTGAATGACGTAAGAAAGTGAGCATGTTCAGATAAATGTTTTAGTTGGTATAACAATAGTGTGTGGATATTGTGTGTAAATGGTGAACATAAGAGCGGCGCCATTGTTCTACCCAATGGCTGCTGCTGGAGAAGAAATCTAAAAGAGCATAGCATGAATATTTTCTTTTTTCACTTTGGATTAGTCCCAGAAAAATAAATGTCACATCACACCAAGCACCTATTGGTAAAGGATGATTACAAATATAGGTGTCGCATCGATCGCTGTGTAAGTCAATATTACAGGACTTTGAAAAACAGAAATTTATGTATCAGTTATCTCAATATTGGATATCTTTAAAGTTATTCTTGATTTTCCACATTGATCTCGATGTTTGAAATACCTACATTGATTAATAATGGAAAAATGTTAATGGAATCTTGATGACACGTACATATGGACTGCCATGCATATGGCATCAGCAAATGCATGTCAGAAAGTAAGGTAAAATCCATACAACCTGGCGGGGTGAAGTCTTATGAACTCTTTCTTAACCTGGGCGAGTTAAGATGTTAGGAAATAAAGCATAACAGTAAAATTACACCGGTTAGAGTAATCATCCCTACTTGTCACCATACATAAGAGAGTATCCAGTGAAGAATAAAACGCATTTCCCAAGCAGCTTGTCATAACCGAAAAGTGTAGAATCATCCGTATGATAATCAAAAGGTTACTCTGTGCCGCCATCTTAAGTGAATCGGACAATATCACTTAACAATCAAAATGAAGGATTATAGTGGTCTAAGATTTCCGTGTATTTCTCTTAAACATGCTTTTAGTTATACGCCCGTGTTATATGTTATATGTTATATACGGTTTTGCCGGAATTTCTTCTTTTAAGACTAATCAAGTCCTCTCATGAACATATGACATAAATATAAACTAGAATATCTAGGCCAATAATTATATCTGTACGGTGGAAACCCTTATCACAAAAGTGGTTTTCAGATCTAGTTATACAAAGCAGTTGTGAAATTGTATTAAGCTCGTTATATGAATGGGTTGTAATTATAAAATGTTATAAATTTGACATAAATAGTGATTACAGACATGTTGATGGTTTCTAATGGAAATACGTTGTGCCATTTTATTACATTTCTCATTATGTTACTACATAAACAGTTACATGTGATTTCAGTTGACACGAGTTATTTGTCATGTTTTAATTTTTACACAAAGACCAGTGCCACCTTGCACGTGTATAGAACAGTCAAAAACCTGTATGTTACCATGGAATTGAATTTTAACTCGTCATGAGTGAATGGCGTGCTCGTAAAATACTTTACTTGTTCTGTCTTTTGCGTCTTTTCCATGGTTACCAAAACAGACAACTTTATTATTTATAATGTTCATCAGGACTGCTTACCTATCAATTGAGAGGACTCCATTGCGTAAATAAACACTCTCACTTTTCGGAGATATATGTTAACTTACAGATTATCTACTAGTAAGATTAATACTTTTAGACTAGAAAAAAGATGAACAACTGTGTTTACCTAACAAGAGAAAATGTTCGTTTACAACAAAGAAAAATCTAAACCTATGTTACAAGATTAAAGTTCTGTATTTTGTGAGAATAAATTTGGTAGTGTGTCAAAATATTGAAGAGATTGAATAAAAGAATATTTTGGTAAAATATCAAAATATATGAATAATTTAATTGAATTCAAAACTAGAGCTGTACATTTTTGTATAAGAAGACTTAATTTGATAAATCATGAAAATATAACAATATTGAATTTACTAGTTGAGTGGTAACAAAAATTAAAACATGACATATCACTAAACTCATTTCTCTTTTTTGTGCCATACAACGTCACGTAAACAAATATAATAGAACAAAAACCAAGCAAACCATACAAGGCAAGCTAATAAAGAACACAGTCAATTCACTTCCGTGGTCAATGTTGACATATTGTGCAGCATTTTATTTTTTTTCATTCATTTTGTTTCGCTTCTACAGCTTGTTCTAATTACTGGAATGATACGCTTCGCCTCTCAACATTTGACTACATGTGGACAACTTAGGAATATTTTATTCAGAAACTGGTTAGAAATTACAATGAGCAAACAATTTACATTTTATCATTTGTAAATATCCCAGAGGCGAGAAAAAATTGTATAGTCATTTTATTATGCAAGGCATTTAGCGGATGCTCATTTGAACAATTTGGTCTCTGCATAGTTCTTCTCTTTAAGTAGTAAGTAAATGGTCACGTGGTTGCTCGGAAGAGCTCGTTATTATAATATTATGGTAGATGATAACCATAGTACCGGCTTTTTGATAACACTATCAAAGCATTAAGAAACACTGCATTTACCGCTCCAACTATGCAAAGCTGAAATGTTGTCAAAACGATATAAATATTTCATAAATAAAAAATGTTGAATCATGAATATTTTTACATAACGTAAGTAATAATTAGTCAGGCTATATCGAAATTTTATCGGAACTATAGTTTTATATACACATTCTCTGTGAAGTAAAAATATAAGCGGTATTCATATTTAGTTTTCATGCAGTTGTGAGAGGGCATTAATGTATATTCTTATACCTGTACTGATTTTTCGTATATAAAAATAAATCATTTAAACTAGTTAATTCCCTAAATTTGGTCGAAAATAACTACATGCATTTCCATGTGATGGATGTGTTAGTGGTAGACCCGTTTCCTGTTGGCGAGACCTTCTGTGTCAGCAAATTAGCCCCATTGTTACATGATTGTAGGACGTTTGTCGTGAAGTTATAAACTGCTTACTATAAATGTCGTATCTTGGCATCATGATGTCATTGTATTGTATTTTATGAGCTCTCGAGAATTTTGTTAACATTACTTTCCTCTTGTGTATTGTCTCTTATGACCGCATTTTACTTGTATCTAAATTTGGTCTAATATAACAGTAAACCTAAAATGTGTGTGGCTAATATACTGACCAGTTCTACATTTCCTATATGTAATACGAACAATATATAAACTCTAACATGAGTTAAACACTATTGAAGTTTCATTGTATATAATGTTTGTTTTGGCATAAAAAGGTTAAAGTGTAACATTGAGGGAAGAAGCAAGATATTATTTTCATGGGAAATAGGTCTGATTTCAGGGAACTGGAATTTTGCTAACACCTTGATTGGTATAAATTGACTGTGTATTGACTGTATAATAAACTATAATTCGTAAGCACGGAAAACAAAGGTTATGGAAGCACCAATACCGTCAAGAGTAAAGCATTTTAGTGTAAATTTTATGATTTTAAATTCTAAATTATTCAAAGCTAAGATAGTCATCTTTTTACTATGCTTACTCTTCGACGGATTTGGCTATATGGTCTTGTATGATACCATTTTATCCTTAGAAAATATACATATATTTTAGATTGAGCTCAACTAATGAAATTTGTTTCACAGAATCGATCATCTTGAGGATATAACTTTGATATTATCTTTATAATATTGCATATATACATCGGACATCCTGATTTGACCACTCGTAGATATATAATTAGTTGGTTTATAGTCAATTACATATATTCTAAAATGCAGGAAAAGATCAACTTTAGATATAAAATATGTGAGATATACATTACTAATTCGTTTGGCGTTATTGACATCTTCGTTTACCCTTGTGTATGACAATAAATACACACACATCTGTAGTTTGCTTTTATCTATTATTGTAGACTTTATTCTAGATATTACTTTCATTCTTGTCATCTTTATTTGCAATTCCGTTGCAGACTCTCGGTATACTACATAGTTTTGTAATTAATGTCGTAATTCTAGAGCAATTGTCGATATTGTAAGTTCCAGCTTCCCTGCTATCTGATATTATTAGTCATACAACAGAATGTCAATGCACTATAAGTATATCGCCTTGAACTTTGTCTTAACGTTTTATGACTTTTTCTTAGAATGCACTTTTTACTATAGATGAGAACCACCCATCCTGTCGTATACAATCATCATGATGTCCCTGTACTGACGTTTTGTCGGAATACACCGATATCGAACAGGTTGCTCGACATTTCATTTTGTGAAATATTGTAAATTCATAAAAAAAAAAAAAAATTAAACTGACTGTAAAATTTGCGAAATGTTGACATTAAACACGATTTTTGTAATCCGTGTGACAACAACGTATCAGTAAGTAGTTTGTCTTTGTATATGAAATTATCATACGTGGAACAGTACTGGTACACCACATCGTATGCGATATATAAACACCATATGCAGGCAAAAATTGATATTACTAGTTAAATGTTCACGTTTGTCGTATAGCTTGGTTGTTATTTTCACATCTATGTCTATAGTAAGTAAAATGTCTAAGTAGAAAGTGTATAATTATGCTTGATTTTGTGATGTGGAATTTCATTTGATGTTCCCCTGCAGTACTGTCGAGTGATATTATCTTAACTTAAACATATCATGATCAATATAAAGTACTCTGGGCACGTGCTTTATATCAACATGTTATTAATACTAATCTTTAAACAGTAAATTTAATATAAATAATCGTGTTACTAAAAAGTATGTTTTTTAGTCTCTATATCTCTTAATGTGCTACAAAATACTTATTTCGGTAACAATGTAATTGATAACATTACTTAAATAGAACATAGTTGTTAATCACATAGATACACAAATCATTCTGTTAAATAATTTCCCGAAGTGAATTAATCTCTTAATTTAATTACATTTTCGGGAGAATTTTACCAGGCTTGTAAACACTAATTTTGTCAAAATCTGCTAGGAGAATGGACATTGAATTTATCGTATACCTGCAACCAATTGCTGAGATTGGCAATAAAATATTCATGTTGTCTTTATATCACCAGCAATAAGATTACAATAAAACATCTGTAAAAGAAAACTTTATCACCGACTTTGATACGACTTTGTTTTATATGTTAAGCATTGTCAATTCGAAACACAACAGAGGGAAATGTTTAAATATTGAGATTGCAAGAATATTTTTTTTCAATTTCAAATTACGATATTTCAAATTTGAGACAGAACATTTGAAACTCAATTTGTATGCTTAACAATAAAATTCACATTTTTCAGAAATGTTTACAAATTGTGCTAAAAAGACAATTTACAAGAACATATCGAAAGTATCAAAACATTGCTACAATGGAGGACTGGTTCTGGAACTACTGATTGAATAAGGTTCGACATAAATAACTTCAGTGAATTGGCTGTTCGTTAAAAGAAGAAATTTTGTAAATTTTATTTAAGGGGCATTAGCTCTGCTTTTTTAAAAATTTGTTTTTCCTTTTGGCTACTTGAAATGATGGACAATAACAAAAAATGAGACATACAAAGGCATAAAAATTCTAACATTCGTATGATGTTTGTGAAGATCGCTTGAGAAACCTAGATTTCGCACTTTTTCAATTGAAATTGACTGACTCAACCTTTCTCTTTGCATATGGATACTACACTAGATTTGACTTTATTTTCACAAAATATATAGGAATTTATTTTTTTATGTCTATTTATATTTTTTCTTAGTAAACACATATTATGACACTTTAAGGTAATTTAAGAAAAAGGCATGTCCTATTTGATACACAAATGTCTACAAATATAAGGCCAGGTCTAGTGTGGTATGCATATACAAATAGTAAGGTTGAATTAATCAATTGCAAGTGAATAATTGGCAAGCTGGGTTTCTCAAGCAATTTTCACAAAATATATAGGAATTTAAGAATTGTATGCCCTTTTATAAGTCCAACTACAATAAAGCCGCCTTGCTTTTGTATATGTCCAAAATGTATTCTTCCTGCATGCTGGCAGGAGACGCTGACTTTTCCGGTCACATGGGTCTATCCCGTTTGGGATCCGCATTTGTTCCTCATGTTGAGAAGATTTTATATCCACATTTTTACAGAACTTTACCTTTCATCGAACTTGACATTTTGTTCTTCACTGAACTTGAGAGGTTTCCACGGGACATTTGCGGCGGGTGTGGCGTGCTGGTAGGGGCACTGACTCTGTTCGAATGCCTGTTCCCATCCCGTTTGGGATTTCCAATCGTTCTTTGAGAGGTTTCCATGGAACATTTGCGACAGGTGTGGAATGCTGAATGGGGACGTTGACTGCTTCTGCCACCTGGTCCTCTATATATTATAAACATAATACCAAAGTTATAATGCTCAAGACGATATCGTTTCTGTCAATTAGACTTCATCAGTTGAGCTCCAATTTGAAAAGTATGTGTATTTTCTAAAGATAAAGTGGTATCATACAAGGCCATATAATATCTCTAAAAGTATAGCCTATCCCAATTGTTCTTTGTGTTGAGACAGTTGTTACATTTACTTTTCATCGACTTCATTATTTTCACCGAGCTTGACCTTTTCATCGAACTTGATCTTTACATCGAACTCGAGATGTTTCCGAGGGGCATTTGCTGCGGGTGTGGCGAGCTGGCTTTGTTATATCTACTTTTCACCGAACTTGAACTTTTTTGCGACTGGTGTGTCATGCTGGCAAGGGACGCTGACTCCTTGCGTACACCTGGTCCAATCCTAACTGGGGTTCGTAATTGTTCTTCATGTTGAGACCATTTGTATATTCTTTTTTACTTCTTTTTTCAAACATCTTGTAAAAATATCATTCTTCATAGGAAAAAACTGACAATTGATATGTGTTGCCAAATTTGTATTTGAAATACGACATATAGAATTAACAGGTAAATACATAATTTTATATTCTCCAATGTACAGTTAGAATCCAAATATGTCCAAATCTTATTAAATAATTACGATATTTGGGACTTTGTGGATTGATACGATGTCTGTCAATGTATTCCTTGACAGGTTAATCTTGTTCAGCCTCAAATCAAACCGTCTTTATCCCCTTTAGACCCCGTCTGCAGACGATACGTTACAAAAGATCACAGCAGATATACATAAATTTTCACCAGTTTGCCTTTCTGTAATTCCGCTGAATATATAGTCCCAACTTCAGTCTCCACTTCGGTTTTTAGAAACATGTGCTTTCTTGTTTATTTTCAATTTTATTCTCTCTCTCTCTGTCTGTCTGTCTGTCTCTGTCTGTCTGTCTGTCTGTCTCTGTCTGTCTGTCTGTCTGTATGTCTCTCTCTCTCTCTCTCTCTCTCTCTCTCTCTCTCATTCTCTCTCTCTCTCTCTCTCTCTCTCTCTCTCTCTCTCTCTCTCTCTCTCTCTCTCTCTCTCTCTCTCTCTCTCTCTCTCTCTCTCTCTCTCTCTCTCTCTGTAGTAAGTATGTTTACCCGTTCACATAATGGCAATTTGTCAAAACCCTAGTTCAATGTTCTGGCCTATTTAGTGTAGCAAGCTTACCATATACGCCAATGGATAATACCTTGACCAAAGTCCTTAATTCCTAGGGTGCAATGCACTCTTTTGAGACCCATTCTAAGTTTATCTATTTTTGCTTATGAAAAGCCAAACTTTAGATGAGGAAACAGTAATTAATATTTTAAAAATGTTCCATAAAAGCAGTATTCAAGTTTATGGCGAACTGTGAAGAATCATGTGTTAGAAAAACAATTATCAAAGTACTTTAGTGGCTACCAATATTGGATGTAGTGAGTCGTATACATGCATAGATACCACTATCTCTCTTTAGTTTTGTTCGTCTGTAGATATAATCTTCCACGGAGAGAGTCAAGTGGTAAATTTCATTTACGTTTTAATGGAAATGCTCGTTATCTGTAATCGTTGTTTCAAGTATACAGCCGGCGATTTTTTCATTTAATTGTCCCTTAGGTTCACCATTATCAATCAAGCTAAACAGTATACACAACTAAAGTGCTAGCCGAGTGACCTGATCAACAAATTTATTGAATAATGCCAGAGTCTGTACTTTGGTCAAGATATTAGCTCGTATGGTATAATTCGATATGTCATTACTAACTCAAATATACCAGTCGAAAACCCATTTTATATTAATTCATTCTAGAAAAATCCATGTTTGACTATTATCTTAATTCATTTAAGAAAAACTTCCATGTTTGCCTATGTTTTTATTCTTTAAAGAAAATTTAATTAGACATGTACTTACACGCGATGATTATAAGAATTAATGGCATTTGGCGAGTACTTTAGCGCCAACACATATAAGAATGGATAAATATACACTGTAAATAACCAATCGCAAATACATTGTAGAATACCAATCTCACATACACTGCAATAAGCCATTCTCTCACACATTGTCGTAAGCCTATATCGCATACACCGTAAAGCTACAAATAAAACACACACGATAGCGCTATTTCTCACAAACACTGAAACATTGCAAATCTCGAACATTGTAGCTCTACAAACTTCTCACAAACACTTAAGCGCTACAAACTTCACACATACACTGTACCGTTACAAATCTTACACACTGTAGCGCCACAAATCTCACAAATACTGTAGAACTCCAAATCACACACACACACACACACACACACACACACACACACACACACACACACACACACACACACACACACACTGTAGCGCTAAAATATCACACAGTGTCACTTCAAATCTCACACACTGTGTTGCTACAAATCTCGTACACACTGTGTTGCTACATATCTCTCTCACACACACACTGTGTTGCTACAAATCTCTCTCTCTCTCTCTCTCTCTCTCTCTCTCTCTCTCTCTCTCTCTCTCACACACACACACACACACTGTGTCGCTACAAATCCTACACACACTGTGGCTATAAATCGCACACACATTGTAGTACTATAGATCCAATAAGCGTTGTAAAATATAATAAAACTTCAGCTTTAACATACTAGTACAACAGTTTATGCGCACTAGTTTAAGCGGACTATTCTTAACAGTAGATGCCACATTAGATTAAATTTACAATTTCCAAGTTGCAGAGTATGCACCCGACAATATGCTACATTAATGCCACAACTGAGAAATATCTTTGGTTTTATGTATAAAATTATAAAATTAGTTGACAATATTTTTATAAATAGAGAAAAAAAAACACAGATTGCTGGTATATAACTAACGTAACATTCTTTTTATCAATATTCTTCAAAGTGATTAATATTTGACAATCACATTATCACTGAATATAAAAGTTTCAGGTACCAAAGTATAAATCAATAGGATGTCCAGAACATAGATACAAATCCGGTAAAATGGACAAACACTGACCTCTGGAAACCAAGAGGTGGGATCAGGTGCCATGGAGGAGTAAGCATCCCCTGTCGACCGGTCACACCCGCCGTGAGTCCACAGTCAAGTCCAATGAAACACGTGAGGAGTGTATCCTCGTCACAATTGGTACAGACGTCTCAACAACCGCCAACGAAAAGGCAACTCAACATTTCACTTAGTGAAACAGAGTAGTCGCAAACAAGACACTTGTACCGACCATAAAATTTGCGGAACGTTGATATTGAACGCGGTTTTCGATATCCCTGTGTCAATAATTTGTCAGTGAGTAGTTTACCTCTGTATATGAAATCTTCATATGTTGTGCACGTCCTGGCATATCGGATCATTTGTGAAATATAAACTCCATATGCAGGTGACTGAGGGATATTACTACTTAAATGTGGAAAATTTACGATGGGAAAGCCGAAATTGTCGCGTTTATCGTATAGCTTAGTTGCTAATTTCCCGTCTGTGTTTATATTAAGTAAAATGTCTAAGTATGAAGCGTGTGTTCTTGATTCTGTTGTATCTTTAATTTCTAGTTATATCGCATTGACATATGTATGAAAATTGTCATTATTAATTGACAAAACGTCGTCGATATATCTAAATGTCAAATTAAAGGACACCGCTAACTTTTTCTTCTTTTGATTCAGCAGTTTCTGAATGAAGTCTGCTTCGTATGAATAAAGGAACAGGTCGGCCAATAAAGGAGCACAATTGGTTCCCATAGGAATGCCGACAGTTTGTTGAAAGACCACGTCTCCGAACATTACAAATATATTGTCTATTAGAAATTCCAGCATGTTTTTTTATATCAACTTCAGTATACTTATGTGTAGAATCAGAGTGGTGTTTGACGAAATAAGTATCCTGATAGCCAATCACTAGATATTTAAATTTTCGGGTACCACCTTTAGTGAAAAGCAGTTGTCTATGATACTAAAAAGTCTTTCTTTTAATTTTTTATGTGGAATAGTAGTGTAAAGAGTTGAGAAGTCATAAGTTTTGATACTGTGAATTCGAGAAAAATTGTGTGCCTTCAAATTTTCTAAAAGCTGTTTAGAAGTTTTAAGTATCCAACAAATGATTTTGTACCGTGAAAAATCAACATAAAACAGATGTTTAATTAAGATATTTGTCATGGGCATGATTGTCGTACTTTTGGTAAAAAGCAAAGCCTGAAAAAGTCTCCGTTTTGCATTACAACCTGAAACCTTTATTTATATCAATGTCGTTTTATGCCCCTTCAAAACACTTTTTACTAACATGTAGGGAACTTCGACAACACTTTTTTTCATGCAAAAGCCATACCTCTCGTAAAAGGTTTTGCAAGCACCAACTCATTAGAGATGTTTGAGTTATATCCGTGTGGAGACAGCCAATAGAATTCCTTCTGACATCACAGAAATATCCGATGGAAATTTGAAGTTCAGTTTCTATTAATGGTATTAACTGAAGTATAATAAGATTTCTCTTATAAAGAAATAATCTTTGAATCAGCATACATATTAACGTAGGTATATCCACATGTAAAACAATACATCAACAATATATAGGTGCTAAAACGAGACCTGAAGAGGTATGTTATGGTCGAATGACGCAGATGTCATTACTGAAAAATAGTATGATCAATTTTGTAACTGGTATTTTAAAAACCAAGAGATATATTTGTTTGAACTTTAAAAGGAGGTTATATACAATTACAGAGGTTTAAATATATGAACTGATAAATTATACTAGTGTTTGATATGTTATATTTTGTACTGATGAATGCATGTTACGATCTCAATGTGTCATTACATTATAAAGGAATTAAAACAAAGCCTCTGATTGGTAATGTTATCACTTAAATTTATACTGTATTTTTTCTAAATATGCATGTAAAAATATTTTGCATGAAAAGCCAAAAAAATGGAGTTTCACGACTTAGATATTTTCTTTCATAAAAAAACCAACATTTTGAATGTAAAAGTTGTTATTTCAGCACGTAAATTAGTCATAATTTGACTCAAACGACATTTCATTGCTCTACAACTTGAACAAACCCATTATGCTGCTGTACCGTAATGATGACAGAACTGTTTTTCAATGTCATTAACTGATGACCGTTGTAATCGATTCTGAATATGACAACTATGACAATTCCAAATTAATGTATTTTATCTTTAAAATATGTTTTCTCCCCCTTTTCTCCATTTCCGCATTATCACTACGAGCTTTATAAAATATAATATTATTAAAGGTACATCTAATGACCATTTTGATGCATTCATCTATCTTTGTATCTGTCAAGTTTGTAACTAATACGCTATGATTTGATATTATACCAAGTTTATCGCATCAGAACACACTGCATATTCCGGAATGAACTAGTTTGTTGCAACATTTTTTTCATTCATTCTTAGATCGTATTTTCAGAATCGATAGTTTCGTATTAAAACAACGATATATCCCCGTGTAGAAAAATGTTTCTTTTAATCAACAAAGAAAATTCTCTCCAATGTAACTGTGATCGTAAATACAACATTTCGAATACTTCTGACTCAGCTGACATATAGATATTTGTTGATCATGTCTTGATGTATTGATACAGAAGGTGATACCTATATAGTATATCGTTATACATTGTCAGTACCGTCACTCACCTCTATTCTTTACAGGACAAATAACGGACGTAAAACTTCAATGCTGACAATAAATGGGGATGACATAATTACAGATGTTGACATTAATTATTGAAGAATTCAACATGGTTTGACTTAGATAGCATTGCTACTATGACGTAACACATTTGATAGACGTACACATTTTTCTTGCTTATGATTTGTACTGGCTCAGTCGGTAGCGCGCTCGACTCTTGATCGTGCGGTCTCGAGTTCGAGTCCAGCCGGCAGCAGGTTGGTTTCCTTTCCTTCGGATGAGACAGTAAAACTCGAGGTCCCATGTCGCAGTTGGTGTCGGCACGTTAAAGAACCCTCACTGCTCAATGGCCGTAAGTCCTGAGCATAGGCCAAAATTTGAAGCCCTTCACCGGCATTTGGTAACGTCTCTATATGAGTGAAATATTATTGAGTGGGACGTTAAACAACAATTAACAAACAAATATGATTTGTAATGACCAGTAAATACGCAAGAAAGTCTGATTTACATGACTCATACTAAAGTGAACCTGTCACACATCCAGAAGTATTATTTCCATTTTTTCATTAAGTAGTAGTTTGTATATTATTTTTGGTTTTGTTCATTTTACGACGGCCGAAATACGTAACATTGTTTACTACTCTTTTTTGTGTGGATATAGTGAATACTACAAAGTTTCTCTCATCGGAGCATTGAAGAGAAGTTTAATCCACTTTAATCCGATGAGGTATGCCCTTGTAAAGCTGAAAACTCCGATTGAAAATTGGAGATTATTGATTTGTTCACTAGTTTTATTCATACGTTCCAATGATACAGTTCACAGGAGAATATAATGTTTTCTTTTTAAAATAAATCTTTCCGAAATAAAACACTAAATATATCAATCATGTTTTATGAATAATTGTACAGACGTCCATTAGAACACCACGAATTAGATGTGCAAATGGTCTCAACATGAAGAACAACTGCGAATCCCATACGGGATGGGACGAGGTGTCCGGTAAGAGTCAGCCTCCTCTGCTGCAGACCTGTCGCAAATGTTCCATGGAAACATTTCTAGTTCGATGAACGGGTCGGATTAGGTGAAAATGGTAAGTTTGGTCAAGATCGACGAAAAGCTAAGTCGATTCGCGAAAGGGTGTCATTGTCTGTGGTCCAGCTTCGGAATACTATCTAATATTAATGAGAGGGGGACTTCATAATGTTTAACAAGATCCCCGTATCGACCATAAAACTTAGATGACGATTTCAAGCGTTCAACAACAAAACTTTGTGTAAATATTTTATTGAGGAGTCGTTTCGCTCTCAGAAAAAAAACCATTCATAAGAAGAGCATGCCCTGGCATAACGTTTAAGTTGTGAAATGAAAACGCCACAGGCAGGAGAACATAAACAATAAACTAGGTATTCCTACAATATCCATTAGTGTCGCATACGTGTTTATGTATTTGTTATTGTCAGTGACGAAGTGTCTGTACTCCTGTACAGACTATTTACCGCTCATTACGCTAATATCTGCTACTGGAAATATAGTTCTTTGTTTTAAATTTACAAGACGATGGGGAATTTATTTGATTACGCGGAGTATGAAAGAAAATATTTTCTGTCATGTATTTCTAGATATTCATTTTATATTCATACAATCGTGCTGTCATATACATATACATGTTGAATCTCTTATGTTTGTTTTACAGACTTACATATATATTCATTTTTAATTATGCAACCCCTGCACGGGTCATTTACAGGTCAACGTCTCGCTGATAAAATTTTATGTTTAAAGATTTCGATAACGGCACGCTAACCAAAGTAATGGACTATGTTTAGATGCAATTTTCTGCTGTGTCATTCGTTATCTCGTTTCAGTACTTTCAGTATTTTGTTAAATTTAACAAACAATTCTTTTTGACACGTATAATTTAACATAATTATAAATCATAATTGCCAGGTGTAGTACTCCATATAGTACAGAGAGAGAGAGAGAGAGAGAGAGAGAGAGAGAGAGAGAGAGAGAGAGAGAGAGAGAGAGAGAGAGAGAGAGAGAGAGAGAGAGAGAGAGAGAGAGAGAGAGACATGTGGTTGGTTGCTTTCCCAATGATTATAGCACCATGCTATGTACAATGTGGCTTTGTAAAAATGAATGTAATTGTGATGAAAACCCTGTCGGACTTCACCAGAAAAAATGAAAAATAACTGGCTCTGTATACCACAATGTCTGGGAAGATCTTTTGATGTAAGGAAAACTAAGAAATTTATTATATAATTCTATAACAAACAGTTTATTTCTATATCTTCAATTTTCTTAAAGATGAAGAGCTCCACACCTACTTTTTGTTGTAAAAGACAATTTGTACAAAAATAAAGTATTAATGAAGAAACTGCTGTCTGCGTGGTAAACATACGATCTTCTCTTCCTGTAAGGGAGTCTTTGCTTGTCGTTTTCTACTTCGACTGGTCTGTATGTAAATCCTTTTAACTAAATACGCAAATGAATTTGTTTGCAAATCAAATTTTCTAGAAAATATTTTATTTTTGTTTGTGTTGATAGGGGTTCAAGTATGAACGAGTACATGTATATTTAATTTGTGGCTGTCTAGGTATTTGTATCATAGCTTGTGATTATAAAGTCTCGTTCTGTTTATCTATCTAAATATTGGTATCATAGTTTATAGAGCCTCGTTCTCGTATAAATCATTACTGTGTGTCTATCTAAATATTGGTATCATAGTTTATAGAGCCTCGTTCTCGTATAAATCATTACTGTGTGTCTATCTAAATATTGGTATCATAGTTTATAGAGCCTCGTTCTCGTATAAATCATTACTGTGTGGCTATCTAAATATTGGTATTATAGTTTATAGAGCCTCGTTCTCGTATAAATCATTACTGTGTGGCTATTTAAATATTGGTATTATAGTTTATAAAGCCTCGTTCTCGTATATATCATTACAATGTGGCTATCTAAATGTTGGTATTATAGTTTATAGTCGTATAAATCATTACTATCGTTACTAAATATTTGTATTAGAAATTACGGGAACGAGGCTCTAAAAACACATACTATATTGCAACTACCTAGAAAGCCACATAGTGATTTATACAAAAATGTGTGGCTGTCTAGGTATTTGTATCATATCTTAATTGTGATTATAAAGCCTAGTTCTCGTATAAATCATTACTGTGTGGCTATCTAGGTATTGGTATTATAGGTTGTTTATAGAGCCTCGTTCTGGTATACAGAATCGCTGTATGGCTATCTAAGTATTGGTATTTGTTTATAAAGCCTCGTTCTCGTATATATCACTTCCAAGTGGCTATCGTATTTGTTTTGTAGTTTGTGTTATAGGGTTCAGACTTTTCTGCTTTCTAATCGAGAAAACATATTGATGTTTTCTGGAATATGTCGGAAAGGTACAAAAAGCCAAATAAAATACATGTACATAAGTGATTTATCGCAATACAACTGATACTTACCCATTTTAGTGCTAGTACTATCACCACGTACGCCATTATTATAACCTCTTCTTCTTTTATGTAACGATACTGCTATAACCCAACTACTAGTGATAACACAACTTGTACAGTTACTACTACCAGTAATACTACTACTACTACTACTATTACTACTACTACTACTACTACTACTACTACTACTACTACTACTACTACTACTACTACTACTACTACTACTACTACTACTACTACTACTACTACTACTAACTACTACTACTACTACTACTACTACTACTACTACTACTACTACTACTACTACTACTACTACTACTACTACTACTACTACTACTACTACTACTACTGTCACTACTACTACTACTATTGCTTCTACTATTGCTACTACTACTACTACGACTATTGCTACTACTACTACCACTACTGCTACTACTACTACTACTACTACTACTACTACTACTACTACTACTACTATACTACTACTACTACTACTACTACTACTACTACTACTACTACTACTACTACTACTACTGTCACTACTACTACTACTACTACTACTACTACTACTACTATTACTACTACTACTACTACTACCACTAACACTACTACTATTACTACTACTACTACTACTACTACTACTACTACTACTACTACTACTACTGCTACTACTACTACTTCTACTACTACTACTACTACTACTACTACTACTACTACTACTACTACTACTACTACTACTAACACTACTACTACTACTACTACTACTACTACTACTACTACTACTACTACTACTACTACTACTGCTGCTGTCACTACTACTACTAGTACTACTACTACTACTACTACTACTACTACTACTACTACTACTAGTACTATTACTACATCTTTCCTTATGATAATCTAGACGACCAAAATACAGCAATCAAGAGTCGGTGATATTGACTACCTTGGCAGCTTTGCTGTTATAGCAGTTTCAGATTACCAACATTCTGTCACAGATATGAATAACATTGAGTAAATGAACAAAATACTTCTTTCAATCAAATGTGAGTGCTCTGTAGACACAGGATTTAATCCTATTTGGTATTGATTTACTTCCAAAACATTTCTGAACGTTCTTTAGGACTAATAAGAGTCGGTCCAAGGATCAATAGCATATAGCGATTGTATATTAAGATTCCTTTAAATGAATGTGGCAAGTCTCCTATATAAATCTTCACTACATCACATATAATTCTGATTAAACTCTTAACCTTCTACGTTTATTGATATAAATTTGGCAGGAGAGTTATGATAGCAATAATAATGGAAACTTATTGGCCAGTCAACAATAAACATATATATCAAGGCAAATAGATAAATAACTTCCACGTGGTCCAGTATAATGTGATATAAATCAACTGATTATCTTACTTTAAATTTCACAATAAAGTTACCAATAAACAATAGAATACATAAAACATCGGAAATACATGAACTTCTGTCATTGTATCTATATTTTAGATATGGTTTATGCGACTTTTTCGGGAATGCTGAACATTTTCATTCGCAATTTTCACAATACTCTGTAAACAGGAAATTCTTATCTCTATCAATTTTGATATTTATAGAAAAGCTATATTACATAAAATCATGATTAATCCACGAATAGTTGTAATATTTCGAAATGCTAAAAATAAACACAAAATCACTGGATTCCGAAAGTTTTCATCTCCTTCATATGGTATCTGATTATTTTAAAAATGCTTAAATAGTGTATAGTATTTTATATAGGAAAATTTGCGTTCTTTTTATGATTATTCTCTCCTGGCTCTCTCTTTTATATCTAACCTATATGTTGTGTACCTACATCAAAACAAAATGTAGTGACGTCACGTGTACACTTATAGAATGTTAATTAGTCTATACAGGAAATCAACAGATTTTGTCAAACAAACTTTCATCGCACTTGAAATTGATATGACGATGACATTACTTACTTGAATTATTTACATTGTGGTCAAAGCACGATTTTTCGATTATTTTTTTCATGTATTTGTTTTTAACTTCAGGGAACTTAGTCACGATGACATTTAAAAAGAAGTTGTAGAAATAACTATCAGGAACAAAATGTTTTCCACGATGCTAGTTTCATTTTTCGTTTTTCCAGTGTATATTTGTGCAGATGTTGTTTTTCGTTAAGTACAATTATTTTCGCTCATATGGAGACATTGGCAGAGTTAGAGGAACCTCGTTTTGTATTATCATATAAGAAAATATTTTATGACCCGTATTTGCCTCTTTTTATTTTACGTCGAACTTTAAAGTTCAATGTGACGACTTAAAGTATTATTCAATATAAACAACCCCTCTTTTTGTCTCCTAAAACTAGCATTGTAAGGCCAGTATATTTCATTTGGAGTCTTTCCCGTAAAATGATGCCACACAGCTTAAAAGCATACAAGCTATCAAAATGGACTTTTGTTTGTGTTAAGAGTTTCAAATATTTAACATTTTATTCAAATAAAATAATTTAAAAAAATACCGGGTAGAAAATTGTTATAATAATATCATATTTGTTAAAAGAAATGAAATGTTAATTATGAATGGGCTAGTACACATTTGTACTATTTCGTGGATGGCAGAAATGTCAAATTTCATTCATTCTAGGCAATATTTGCATAATATTTTGAAATTTTCTACTGCACTATAGTTTCTTTGAAACCTTTTTATCATTATTTTATCACAATGTCAACCTGTATGCCTTAAATTATGACGTCGAACAATCAGAACATCAGCAAACAAGCAAGGTCTGAAATTATATTTAACGTATAACAGTTTATATATATATATATATATATATATATATATATATATATATATATATATATATATATATATATATTATATATATATATATATATATATATATATATATATATATATATATATATATATATATATATATATATATATATATATAATACCAGATACCAAAGTATAAATCAATAGAATGTCCAGGATATAGATACAAATCCGGTTTAAATTGGACAAACACGGACCTCTGGAAACCAAGAGGTGGGATCGTAAAATTTGCGGAACGTTGATATTAAACGCGGTTTTCGATATCCCTGTGTCAATAATTTGTCAGTGAGTAGTTAACCTGTGAATATGAAATCTTCATATGCTGTACACGCCCTGGCATATCGGATCATTTGAGAAATATAAGCTCCATATGTGGGGGACTGAGGTATATTACTACATAAATGTGGAAAATTTACGATGGGAAAACCGAAATCGTCGCGTTTGTCGTATAGCTTAGTTACTAATTTTCCGTCTGTGTCTATAGTGAGTAAAGTGTCTAGGTATGAAGCGTGTGTGCTTGATTCTGTTGTATCTTTAATTTTTGTTCGCTGGGATATATGTATGGAAATTGTCATTATTAATTGACAAAACGTCGTCGATATATCTAAATGTCAAATTAAAGGACACCGCTAACTTTTTCTTCTTTTGATTCAGCGGTTTCTGAATGAAGTCTGCTTCGTATAAATAAAGAAACAGGTCGGCCAATAAAGGAGCATAATTGGTTCCCATAGGAATGCCGACAGTTTGTTGAAAGACCACGTCTCCGAACATTACAAATGTATTGTATATTAGATATTCCAGCATGTTTTTATATCAACTTCAGTGTATTTATGTGTAGAATCAGAGTGTCGTTTGACGAAATAAGTATCCTGATAGCCAATCACTAGATATTTAAATTTTCGGGTACCACCTTTAGTGAAAAAACAGTTGTCTATGATGCTAAAAAGTCTTTCTTTTAATTTTTTATGTGGATAGTTATGTAAAGAGTAGAGAAGTCATAAGTTTTGATACTGTGAATTCGAGAAAAATTGTGTGCCTTCAAATTTTCTAAAAGCTGTTTTAAGCATCCACATCTGATTTACACCGCTTCTGGAATAAGCAACTGTACAGTATTGTTGAGGTTTCTCCTTATTGGGTTCCAATATCTTGGTAAGGAGTAAAGATAAAGGTTTGGTAGAACATTTGCTGGATCCTGCTATGTATCTTTGCTTATATGGGGTTTTATGAAGTTTAGGTATCCAATATAAATGTGGTTATATATATATATATATATATATATATATATATATATATATATATATATATATATATATATATATATATATATATATATATATATATATATATATATATATATATATATTCAATCTGGAATTCTCACCTGAATAAATCTTAAGAATAAAATTTTGTTACTGTCAATCTTCCTTAAACCATAAAGACACTGAACTCAAGGAGATAGAGATGCATTGAATGTAGATTTACATGACTACATATGGTTACCGAATCCAAACTTTGTATCACACTGTAAGGACTCACATGTCTATATATGGTTAGAGTTAAAACTTTTTGTCCCTCTGTAAGGAATCGCATGTCTATATATGGTTACAGAGTCTAAACTTTGTATCACTCTGTACGGATTCACATGTTCCAATGTGGTTATCGAAGTATAATTCTGTTATATACCCTGTGACATACAAATGATATGTTCTTCAACATTTTTTCTGTTGGATAGATCATCATGGATACTTATTTAGTCCAACATCATTCTGATTAAGGCATACATGTAAATACACTGAAGTTGATATAAAACATGCCATAATTTCTAATGGATAATATATTTGTAATGTTTGGGTCCGGCATCATAAAACTTGAGAATTTACTAAAGTCTGAGAATATTCTCAACTTAGCCTGCTCAGTCAAGCAATGAAGTGACGTCATCGCCAAACTTCAGATGAATGAAGTCTGCGTACGTAGTGATAAAAGTAGTTCAGTTTGTTGCATGTTAGCCAATCAAATCGCCGCTAAGCTTAATCATATATGTCACATACAAAATATTTATGTAATCTGTTATGAAGCTGCATAACACACAGATCATATGTTAAATTAATTTATAGTTGAATCTGAGTCATATTAAGTAATGATATACCACGTATTCATGACGCCCTATATGTTTTATTCGGATTCTATTTATCATTTATTCCTCCTAACCAAAATGTCCAGTTGCTTACTTAATATTCGCAGACGGAATTGCAGAATTCATTATGATTGGAACACATGTCTCCAGTGAAATGACTTGAATGCAATAATATAGTTAAGAATGGGATAGAATTGGCAGAACCATATACATTGTATTAATTAGAGAGCCATAGATATTGTTTATTTTGAAATGCTTATGTTATATTTCGTAGTCCGTTTTGTCTGGTTTTAATTTTTATCGAGGGTAATTTCCTCGCCTGGTGAATAGTTTATACGCAAATTTGTGTGCAAAAGGCACAATAAAATAAATCTATGTAAATTCGGGGAATGCTGTAGTTTCTTATATAGATGTACGACTGATAAACGGTCTGAGTTTAACTACAAATGTGCATAATATTGATGGCTTTGGAAATTTGGACGTTGTCATATGATGCTATGCTGAACACGATGAACAAAATATACAAAATATACCGATCGCCACAATTCAGTTGTAGCGTGTTATACTAGCAAAGCCCGGGCCAGGAACCCGTGCCTTAGACTAAACGTGTCCTCTAACATTCTTAGAAAAGTTTAGATTATAAAATGTCAGCATTACTAAAATTAGATGATGATGATGATGATGATGATAATGATGCCTGTTGCTGATTACAATCAACGTGAACACACACAAATTGTTTAACATATATTTACTGTAGATAGTAATTATACTTTAACAATATGGAAGTAAATTTCCGAACTCTGGACTTTAAAACTGGTACAGGATTTTTCTTTTCTTCGAACGATACATAGTTGGTATAAAATACGTGCGAGCGCGTACACATATACGCATACGAAAGGTAAAGAATACATTATATGAATACTGAGAAAAAGAATGCATACCAATTGTATCATAATGTATGTAGATTAAAACAACTTTATTACACATTTTTTTCCCCGACTATATATATATATATATATATATATATATATATATATATATATATATATATATATATATATATATATATATATATATATATATATATATATATTTCAACATTTGCGGACAATACATACGAATGGTAGGAAAGTAAAATTGAATTACAAATAAAAAGTTCGGGATAACACGGAAATAATGGATCATTAACTGATCTGTCTACATGGATTTACAGACTTCTATCCTATTGGGAATACTTTCATTAATTTTCGTCGATGCCTGCGTAACAACGTCAAGTCAGGATTTTTGTTCACAGTATTAGTCCTGTAGCCGGCATTGAACACTAGGCTTATTTATAACGGCTTTAAATGTTACTTCCCTGATGAACCAAGACAAAGCCTTGAAGGCGAATTCAACAGTTTTTAAAAACGAATTGAAATGAAGGATATGAAATTGAGTTCACACGTTTTAGAAATCACGTGAATATCAAAGGAAGTATGATAAGAAAATGTCAGCTGCTTCAAAATTCCATATATGATGAATTTAATTCTTATTTTATCTGATCATTGAAATATTTCCATTATTGAGGTTTATCATTTCATAAACATGTCACTTTTACTTCTCGAAAACAAACTATCAATTAATTATAGAATTAGTCATGGATAGTAGAACGAAGCTGTAAAAATGTGTATATTAGAACTTTTCATTCGCCGACTATCTAGTTAGTCTTTATAACTATTTAAATATCGACTTATCAGTGGTTATTAATCAAAGTTTCTGGGAGATTCACAACAACAAACTTTTGACCGGTCATAAGTCGCAGATATGCCAAAGATAGCGCCCAAAATACTCGAGATGATTTATTACTTGTTTCTATGTTTTCCTGATCGTCGCTTCTTTATATCATTGTTGATTTCTATACACAATATGATGGTCAGTCTGATTTCTCAATTGACCTTTATCATCATTTTATATATAATCACAGTTCTATACATAATCATTCCACAAACAAACGTTGTAATTAGTAAGGGAGATAACTTTGATGAACAATCGTTATTCATACATAATATCCCAATGCAAACTCGTTACAAGACAAACGTTGACGGTAATAAAATGTTGCTATTCATATTTCCATGTACATTACTGTTGACAGAATCGATCGTCTTGAGCATTTGTTTTGACCTGTTTTGTAAAACTATAACTTAAGTATTGTCAGTAATACTTATGTTGCCAAAACTTTCATACAATCTACAAATTTCTGGAATGTGTCTTGTTTGATCTAGTATGCTTACTATCGACAGAAGCCGAAGGGAATTAACACAACTAAATATTGCTCATGGTGGGCAGCAATGCTAATTTACACAACCGCAGGTCAATGTCACACCAAACATATTGAAACTTGGTCAAATCTGTACGCTGTTCTAACAGATAAATATTTCATATAACATAATATACAATAAAATATACATTGTAAATGCTTTTCTACTTCAATGTTACTATTGTTTACAACTTCTAGTATTCTGGACCCGAAAATATCTCTATTCTTATTTAAACCATCCCTTTCAATTTTTCAATCCTATAATTTACAAAATATAACAAATATTTATTTATCCATTTATATCACCTTTGTTGCACTTATCAATGAAAAAAAGTACTTAGTAACCAATGAAATATCTAGGCCCATCCCGTCTGTACATCTTTTGGTGTCCAAATATCTACGCCCATCTTGTAAACATTGCTGGTGCTTTCCATTTACTGTAGGCATCTGTTTAAACTAAGTATAGAGGTCTTGATCACATTATGTAAGGCACGTGTTCAAACAACCGCGTTACACTTTATCTCTAAAATTTTTGCCACGATCTTCAATGACAATTATACTTAAAACCGAGACCACTATTTGCCAAGAGGTTCGGTGAAAACCTCTTAAATGATTTATGGTTTCAATCCAGGACCGACAGGCCTTTATTAAATCTAGATAGCGTTGATGAGACGTCCAATTGTGACGAGGGTTCGTTCTTCACTTATTTCATTTGGATCTGACTGTAGACTCACGGCAGTTGTGGCCGGTCGACAAGGTATGCTTACTCCTCCATGGCACCTGATCCCACCTCTTGGTTTCCAGAAGAGATCTGTGCTTGTCAATTTTTTTACCAGATTTGTATATGTGTGCTAGACATTCTGAAGATTTAAACTTTGGTATCTAAGATTTTTATATTTCTTCATTTCTAGAAAAAATGCTTATGCTTATGCTGGAACGTCAAACAAATTCATTTCAACACGTTCGTGGAGAGATAATGTGGATTACCACGAAAACAATGTGTATTTCATCTGTTTCATGCTTCTGTCTTAAAAAACATGTTTGGCTTATGTCCCAAATAAGACTAGTTTTCTAACAATGGTTACTGAGGGTACTTTGTAATATCACTAGCAGTAGTTTCCAAACATGTGATTGGGGGCGCTTACCATTAGTACCGTATATACCAGAACTCGCCTGGTTGTGTCATTGTTTCAGACGTCGAACATATACGTGGTTGACAAGTTGCAAAATATGTTCAGTTTAAATGATAAATTAAATCTTATTAGTTTTGGAGCCATCATTTGAAAAAAATGTTTATTTAGAGAATTAACGTCGTAAATTCAGTTTTGGGCAGTGTCTGTAGCGTTAAAATATAAAAAATCTCAGATACCAAAGTATAAATCAATAGGATGTCCAGGACAAAGGTACAAATGCGGTAAAAATTGACAAACACGGACCTCTGGACACCAAGAGGTGGGATCAGGTGCCATGGAGGAGTAAACATCCCCTGTCGACCGGTCACACCCGCCGTGAGTCCACAGTCATGTCCAATGAAACACGTGAGGAGTGTATCCTCGTCACAACTGGTATAGACGTCTCAACAACCGCCAGCGAAAAGGCAACTCAACATTTCACTTAGTGAAACAGAGTAGTCGCAAACAAGAATATTATAACGACCGTAAAATTTGCGGAACGTTGACATTAAACGCAGTTTTCGATCCCTGTGTCAATAATTTGTCAGTGAGTAGTTTACCTCTGTATATGAAATCTCCATATGTTGTACACGCCCTGGCATATATCAAATGTCTAAGTATGAAGCGTGTGTGCTTGATTCTGTTGTATCTTTTATTTCTAGTTCGCTGGGATACATCGCATTTACATATGTATGAAAAGTGTCATTATTAATTGACAAAACGTCGTCGATATATCTAAATGTCAAATTAATGGACACCGCTAACTTTTTCTTATTTTGATTCGGCAATTTCTGAATGAAGTCTGCTTCGTATGAATAAAGGAACAGGTCGGCCAATAAAGGGGCACAATTGGTTCCCATAGGAATGCGGACAGTTTGTTGAAAGACCACGTCTCCCAACATTACAAATGTATTGTCTATTAGAAATTCCAACATGTTTTTATATCAACTTCAGTGTATTTATGTGTAGAATCAGAGTGGTGCTTGACGAAATGAGTATCCTAATAGCCAATCACTAGATATTTAAATTTTCGGGTACCACTTTTAGTGAAAAAACAGTTGTCTATGATGCTAAAAAGTCTTTCTTTTAATTATTTATGTGGAATAGTTCTGTAAAAAGTAGAGAAGTAATATCTTTTGATATTGTGAATTCGGGAAAACTTGTGTGCCTTCAAACTTTCTAAAAGCTGTTTAGAATATTTTAAGTATCCACATCTGATTTACACCGCTTCTGGAATAAGCAACTGTAAAGTATTGTTGAAGTTTCTCCATAACGGCTGTCAATATCTTGGTAAGGAGTAAAGATAAAGGTTTGGTAGAACATTTGCTGGATCCTGATATGTATCTTTGCTTAAACTGTTGAATCATGGGAAGGAGTCCCACTCAGACCAGGTTTCAGTTCTTCCACAAAGGACACCTTACCATTAATGGAACTAACTGTTACTCACTGGTCTGTCCCTGTCAATGATGAAGAGCCTGGATCACTGTAGAGCCTAGACTATATCATACACCATGCCTGTACCTTCGCTCAGCGATAGAAGTAAAATCAAACGCCTTCAAAGTATACTTAAGAATTTTACGAGGGTCAAAGTGGCTTGGCATTTAAATAAATCGTACTGACTGACAAAGGTCCATGGCGAGGGTTTAAGTTTCTGATACAACTTCTATCGGTTGAACTTTTTAAATAAGTAAAACATTTGATAGTTCTTAAATATTTTAAAATGTAACAATATGATCGATTAAATATAAGTAAAGTATCAAAGTTTACTTAAGTATACAAGATATGTGAAAGAAGTTGTAATCAAAACGGTTTAAAAGTGTGAATAATGATGTATCATTTACCTGTCCTTTAAGTCTTAAACAATCACACATCCGGTTGATCAATACAAAACCAAAGTCACAGTATTTGAGAGAGTGACAGATTGAACGTAAACCAAGACTGACGTAACCAAATTACGTAGAATCCGACATCAATATTGCATAAGCGACCCTAATTTACGATGCTTTGGATTTCAGATTCTTCATCAAAAAGCTACTTGATCCAGGAATCTAATGAATGAATGAATGCTTCATTTCAATCAGTGTGTTAGTTACTGATGCCAATGTGTCTACGACCGCAATGCTTTGACAGCACAAAATTCTTGAGTGCAATTATCGTATACATGCATTCAACTGGATATTGATTGGAGGGTTAAATGAATATTAATACTACCCAAACCTAACTTGTGGATAGGATAAGTTTTCTCAAAGAATTTTAAATTTATATATATATTAGGGTTGTCAAATCGGTCAATTTCTATTAACCGGTTAACTGAATGTATTTTCCGATCGAGTACTCGATTAATCGGACAATTGTGTTAGATTGCAGTTGCAGACCCAGTTACTCTTCAAAGTGTCAAAGAGACATTTATTTGCCCGAGGAGGTATATCGGATATGTTTAATCTTAAAAGCTCTATCGGTCATTTTATAGCTTCCGGACACTTCCGGAAGAACCCCCTTTGTCTTATCTAAAATACCATATCGGTAAAAAAAAAAAGATTCAGCGGGCGAAAGTCGGCCAAGAAACAATTTTAGAAGATTCCTTAATATTTCAATGATTTGTTTTACTGAATTAAGCTAATTATACGTGGATTCAGCAATGTATTATTTTATTTAATATAATAACTATATGTACAAAAAGTTGTTTTTGTAAATTCCAGTTGTAAATGACGGTATTTTCAGACTTTAATCAACGATTAAGCTAAATATATCTCTTATCAGCATTAAAGACAAAATTATATTGAAACTAAATTGTTATACTGAAAACATTTCATTACATGTATATATCTCTCAGATGTAAAATACAAACAACTCCTTCTGGGTATAGCAAACCAAGTGACACGCATAAAGACACTAATTGTTGTTTAAACACGCATTTAACGAGGATAGACGGTTGGTCAAATCCGTTAGACGTTCAGTTTTATTTCTAATATTTCAAAAATATAAAATACACGTGTTTTCGAGTAACCGAGTACTGATTTTAGTATTCGATAATCGGACCATCCGCCGAGGAGTACTTAGTTAACCGGTAATTCGTTGACAACCCTTAATAATAATAACATATAAAAAAAATCTCAGATATCAAAGTATAAATCAATAGAATGTCCAGGACATAGATACAAATCCGGAAAAAATGGACAAAAAAGGACCTCTGGAAACCAAGAGGTGGGATCAGGTGCCATGGAAGAGTAAGCATCCCCTGTCGACCAGTCACACCCGCCGTGAGTCCACAGTCAAGTCCAATGAAATACACGAGGAGTGAATCCTCGTCACAATTGGAACAGACGTCTCAACAACCGCCAACGAAAAGGCAACTCAACATTTAACATAGTGAAACAGAGTAATCGCAAACAAGACTATTATACCGACCGTAAAATTTGCGGACCGTTGACATTAAACGTGGTTTTCGATATCCCTGTGTCAATAATTTGTCAGTGAATAGTTTACCTCTGTATATGAAATCTTCATATGTTGTACACGCCCTTGCATATCGGATCATTTGTGAAATATAAACTCCATATGCGGGTGACTGAGGGATATTACTACTTAAATGTGGAAAATTTACGATGGGAAAGTCAAAATCGTCGCGTTTGTCGTAAAGCTTAGTTGCCAATTTCCCGTCTGTGTCTATATTAAGTAATATGTATAAGTATGAAGCGTGTGTGCTTGATTCTGTTGTATCTTTAATTTCTAGTTCGCTGGAATAATAATAATAATAATAATAATAATAACACGAGACTTTCTCATCCGGTGGGCGTGACAAAAGGATTTCTAGGTCACACAATTCTATGGCTGATCTGGGTTCTGAAATATACGGTATGGTTCATTTTTCACATAGGAACATTATCAGATAAATCAATGTTTATTCAGTAGATAATGGCAGTTAAATATATTCATTTTTATTTCATCCTGGAGACAAAGTATTTGAAGAAGAATTGTATATCTTGTTTCGCTCTTCTGCATTGTAAAATAGAAAGGCGTTTATCTTACGTTGTACGATATACACAGATGACTTGATACTGTTATATTGCTTACCAAAGATGTAAAAGATTTGTAGCCTTTTTCTGTTGATAAAAGGAATATCTGTTTTTTTTTCTGAAGTTTGATGGAAGTCCACTAAATTAATTGGATCTGAATAGACATATTGGCAATTTCCATTGATACAAGACGCAGTTTGGTTATGTAGTCGTTTTATGTATAACGGCCTACATGTTTGCAATGATGATCGCTGCGTTGCCTTGGCAATGAAGCAGCCAGATTGTCTGTCGCAGTTGTGACAATTTAAATCATTTCTAACTAATTTTTTCGTAGAATTATTGTCAGTTTTCATATTTAATCTTAGATTTATAACTGGTTTTGAGACACTATAACGTTATATCAGTTGGAGAGTACTCCATACAAAATGCTTTTTTATTATTATTTTCTTCCTCCAGAGTCTCATCGAAAGAAAGTGGTTTTATTACCATTGAGAAAAATAAAATTTTGTGATGATATAATAGAGTGATAGTGCAAATTTATGTGACATGCTTGCGTAGTTAAAAAGTGTGATAAAATTTGTACGTAAGTCAGAGAAATACCTATGATATTCTCCTATAGTCTAAGCGAGGAGTACGTTTTCTGGCAGGCATTTAGACGATTATATATTCGGCCTTTGAGTTGCAAATACAGAGAAATGGAAAGAATCCTATCTAATTCCATCAATTATAACTTTTCTCGAGAATTAAATTTTGTTAATTGTTTAGCCTCGACCTGGTGAGACGCTAATTAACGTCATGCCAGTTACTTACAATCTTGACGTTCTTTAATAGGGACAACAAATACCGCGAATAGAAACAAAATTAAAAGAGGGAATAATATGGAACCTCAAAATGACATTAATGGGGTGATCTAATTTTTCTCAATTAAACCCACTTTTTCTCCATTTAAAACTAGTTTGTTCTCAGTGACCCACAATAACTGGAGAAAAGCTAGGTTTAACTCATTAATGTGATTTTGGCGTGCCATAGAAAACGCCCAATGTAGTTTAACTGGTAATTAGTTGATATGATATTTCATGATTTGTATTCATCGTGTATTTAGGATGTAACAATATTTAAGTCTAACGTTGATAACATATTTTCTTTTGCTTTGGTTACACATTGAGTATTTTTTATTAATTCAAACATTTCTATTAATATATTTTGAATTTTTGGATTGTGGAAAACGTGTGACCCAGATTCATGTATGGTCTGTTTTTTTACCACGAAGGTTAGCCATGTTACACCAGCTTTATGCTCGTGTTTGACAGGTAGCTCTACTGTAAATAAATTAAGGAGCTAGCCTACACTTACAGTGTGTATTCATTCAATCATTAGTTACTCAAAGTTCATGTATTTTTTTCATTATTGGAACCAACTTTTTTTATCTTTATTTTTCTATGACATATTACCAGTTTTCATTTTAAGAATGTATAAAGAATCTCAGATAAAAAGGTATAAATCTTAGGATGTCCAGGGTATAGATAAAAATCTGGTAAAAATGGACAAACACGGACCTCTGGAAACCAAGAGGTGGGATCAGGTGCCATGGAGGAGTTGGCTTCCCCTGTCGACCGGTCACACCTGCCGTGAGTCCACAGTCAAGTCCAAATGAAGGACGAATCTTCGTCACAATTGGTGCAGACGTCTCAGCAACCACCAACGAAAAGGCAACTCAGCATTTCACCTAGTGAAACAAAGTAATTGCAAATAAGACTATTATACCGACAGTAAAATTTTCCGAACGTTGACATCAAACGCGGATTTTGATATCCCTGTGTCAATAATTTGTCAGTGAGTAGTTTACCTCTGTATATGAAATGTTCATATGTTGAACACGCACTTGCATATCAGATCATTTGTGAAATATAAACTCCATATGTGGATGACAGGGATATTACTACTTAAATGTAGAATATTTACGATGGGAAACCTGAAATCATCGCGTTTGTCGTAAAGCTTAGTTGTCAGTTTCCCGTCTGTGTCTATAGTAAGTAATATATCTAAGTTTAAAAGTATATAATATAGAATGACATATATTGGTGGTTTTCAATACTAATTTAAAATGAAAATTTTCAAGGTGAAAATTGGAAAAAAGATTTTGAAATTTATGTCAACACCTTCGCACGTATGACAATGAATTCGTTAAATTGAAATAGACATAACAAACCACTTCACTGATGCACTGGGGTGACTTTCAATACTCTTTGTATAATTAAATAAAAAAACAGGTCAACTTTATTTATTTATTATGCAGTTTTCTCGTTACAAAAGTTATTCGATTTGTGTATTGTATTAAATAATTTGTTATTGTGTGTGGAAATAGATGCCCATGACCAATGTCAAAATGGATGGAATTTTGGTAAAGTTGAATAAAAGAAACTCAGCATATATGAAATTCACTGATATAATGGGAAAAGTCTGAAAAAGAATATGGAATATAATTAAATACGAAACTACGGACCTATTGACATGCAGTTGCACTGACAATGTAGAAGAAATACACAAAAAGTGATACAGATAGACAAACAAGTATATTCATACGAAGGAATGTAATTTTTAAATTATTTTTATTTTTCATATATGCAGCTTTTCGAAACACAAGTATAGACGCTTTAAACATTAGCAATATTCTAAATCGCAAAAATTCTAGTACTGTGTTCCGCCATATTTTTAATTGAAGACCACGCCTTGCATTTCATATAGCTATACATCCAGAATAGCATCCAAGCTATTCAATTACAAACGGGTTTTGCAGTGCCTAGACATCAACCATCTTCTACATAACACGGTCACGTCATCTCCCTTCAAATATAATCCTATCGGGCATGTCTTCACCGGCAATGCCTCTATGTTTGAAAATGAAAAGCTCTCAAAAATCTTATATTGTAAGAGGTACGAAATACCGTGAAGCCTGTTCCTTTAATTTTCGACAGAATTTCAGTTCAGTTATGAATTATGTGGAAGATTATGCCAGACGACGGGCCAAACATGAAGACGTGGAAAAAGAAACTAAGTCTGAATGGCTAAAAGCTATACGATGGTTGATGAATTTAACACTTAAAGGAACTATAAAAACACATTATCCCTCTGTATTTAGAAGTGGTAACCGAGCTAGATAGATTACATGACCAATACGTACTGGTCCCAGCAGACAAAGCCTGAAAAAATATAGTTTTTATTTGTAAGGCACATTTCTATTATTGTTTATTAGAAGAACTAGGGTTTTAAAGGAATTCTGGTAATCCTACATACACACATAGCTCACTTTCAAAGGACGAGATCCTTCAAAATCACGTGTCCGTATTACGTCTTTTGATGTACCTACAACCGATACTGATTTTGGGCTACCGTATTTATATTGAATACTTTAACTTCATAAAACCCCATATAAAGAAAGGCACATAGCAGGATCCAGCAAATGTTCTACCAAACCTTTATCTTTACTCCTTACCAAGATATTGACAGCCGTTAAGGAGAAACTTCAACAATACTGTACAGTTGCTTATTCCAGAAGCGGTGTAAATCAGATGTGGATACTTAAAAATTCTAAACAGCTTTTAGAAAATTTGAAGGCACACAATTTTTCTCAGATTCACAATATCAAAACATACTACTTCTCTGCTCTTTACACAACAATTCCTCATAAAAATAAAAAGATACTTTTTAGCATCATAGACAACTGTTTTTGTTCACTAAAGGTGGTATCTGAAAATTTAGATATCAAGCGATTGGTTATCATGATAATTATTTTGTCAAAAACCACTCTGATTCCACACATTAACACTCTGAAGTTCATATAAAAAGATGCTGGATTTCTAATAGACGATATATTTATAAAGTTCGGAGACGTGGTCTTTCAACAAACTGTCGACATTCTTATGGGAATCAATTGCGCTCCTTTATTGACTGACCTGTTCCTTTATTCATACGAGGCAGACTTAATTCGGGAACTGCTGAATCAAAAGAAGAAAAAGTTAGCGGTGTCCTTAAATTTGAAATTTAGATATATTGACGACGTTTTGTCAATTTATAATAATAATTTTCATACATATGTCAATGCGATATATCTCAGCGAACTAGAAATTGAAGATACAACAGAATCAAGCACACACGCTTCATACTTAGACATTTTACTTACAATAGACACGGACGGAAATTAACAACTGAGATATACGATGAATGCGACGATTTTGGCTTTCCCCATCGCAAATTTTTCACATTTAAGTAGTAATATACCACAATCACCTGTATATGGAGTTTATATTTCACAAATGATCCGATATGCGAGGGCGTGTACAACATATGAACATTTCATATACAGAGGTAAACTACTCACTGACAAATTATTGACAAAGGTATGTCAAAAACCGCGTTTGATGTCAAAGTTCCGTTTCAACTTTACGGTCGGTAATATAGACTTGTTTGCGATTACTCACTAAGTGAAATGTTGACTTGCCCGTTCGATAGCGGTTGTTGAGACGTTTGTACCAATTATTACGAGGATCTGATCCATACGCTTCATACTAGGACATTTTTTTTACTATGGATACAAATGGGGAATTAACAACCGAAGTACACGACAAACGGGATGGATTTAGAGTTCCTATTGTCAATAATCCACATTCAATAGTAATATCCCCTTTTCACCTGCCTGATGTTTATAGATCGCATATGATCCGATGTGCCAAACCTGTTCAATATATGAACATTCCGTTCACAGAAACAAAATACTTATTTATAAGTTGTTGTCAAAACCCTCAATGTCAACATTTTGCAAATTTTACGGTATATTGGCCTTGTTTACAGTTACAGTGTTTCTCTGTGTGGAGTATGGTATTGCCTGTTTGATAGAGTTTGCTAAATCGTCTTTGCTGATTCATTTATGAATTATTTCATTTGAAGTTAATTGTAGACTCACAGCGGGTTTGACCGGTCGACAGGAGATGCTTACGCTTCCATGGCACCTGATCCCATCTCTGGATTTTCAGTTTTCACCTGATAATAATAATGTCTCATGAGAGAGAGAGAGAGAGAGAGAGAGAGAGAGAGAGAGAGAGAGAGAGAGAGAGAGAAAGAGTGCATTTATCTATAAAAGGTTTATGTCAATAGACATTTTTACTTTAAATAGATTTAAATAGTAGAGTGAAATCAGCGATGACGTAGACATTTCATGATCTCATAATTCAACAAACTGTGTTGAGGTAATTGTAGATATATACTAGTCATATGCCCGGCACAATTTTGAGTTTTACAAGTTTATTTGTATGAGGAACACTATTTAAGATACAAAACCTGTTTTTTTATACAATTAGAGTTGACAGTGTTACAAATATCAATTAGGAGATTCTAAAAGCATTCGTTCATGCTATTAGTAAACTTTGAATGAAAAAAACCTTGCCATGGGATAAATTTGTAAGAACATCTGACAATGTCTAGATAAGAAAATAAGAAAAATTATATGGTAATATTATTATAAAATTGTATGGTAAAATCACTTAATTATTGGTCTTTTCTAATCATTTGGATAGAAGTTGAAATTGAATTCCTTAATCTAATCGATAATTTCAAACGAGAATTCTTGACATTCCATCCATATTTGATACTAGGCTAACCATCAAATGTTCGTCACTATTTTTGTACTTAGTGAAATATAGATACCGACGATTTTACATTTTCGAAATCCGCAAATCGGTGACAAACATGAACCTCTAACAATAACAATTGGATAGTTGGAATAAATTAACATAGCTTAGTGAGTTAGTGGGTAAGCTGACGAATTAAATTTGCCATGGACCTCAAGATCAACACAGTATTTGTAGTACCAAATACAATCGGTATAGACGCTCAACCGAAAACTAACGCATAACTGATCTCAGATACAAAAGTATAAATCAGATAGGGGATGCTTACTCCTCCAAGGCACCTGATCCCACCTCTTGATTTCAAGAGGCCCGTGTTTGTCCATTTTTGCCGGATTTGTATCTGTGTCCTGGACATCCTAAAGATTCATACTTTGGTATTTGAGATGTTGTATACAAAGTATAAATCAAAAACCAAAATACAAATAAACAATACAATAATATAGCCTTAAATCTATTGTTTAGTTAATGTTAACAATTTAACACTAAATTACTACGGCATTGATAAAAACTGCTCATTACTAATCAAACAAAACACTGAGCTAAGTATCTGAGCACAAAATAATGAGAATACATATACTACCGTCGGAATAATTAACAAATAACACAAATTTGTTGTTTAATCATTGTTCGTATACATATTTTATCTATATATTGCTTTGTTTTGACAGGTCCGAGGGGAATATCACATAAAACTTGAGCATTCTGTGCCCCACATGGCGCGAGGAGTTGTCAAATTCTTCAAAGCAAATTTTTGGTTTGAATTTCTTTTATTGATAGAAGATACATTATTATTCGATGGATTTTACGATGAAGTGAAGAATCAAACAAAATCCAGGTCCTGGGAAATTGAAATGGAGACACTATCACTTTACATGTCAGGAATGGAAATTAATGAAACAATTCATAAATCTACAGGATTTAAAAAGAAAATTGTGGTTCTTCATATGAGTGCAAGGCTTGTTGCAAAATTATTTCAGTCCATTTCGGAAAATATACAAAGTTTAACATGGTTTATCACAGAAAGAGGTTATACACGGAATAGAACAATGCTTCATTTCTATCCTGTTGGATCTTTAATTATTCTAATGAATGAAGCCACTGATATGGATGACCTACTTAAAGACAGCGTGGCTTTAGTGTCGTCTGCATTTATTCAATTGCATCGGAATGACAGAAATCTGCTATCAAAAAAGAGGGATTGCTTGAACCCCTCTGATTTTGACAAATACTCAGGGAATATATTATACAGGTAATGTAAAAACATCAATGGATTTATCTCACAACTGAACATGCAAATGAAAGATTATTTGGTATGACTGTGTGTTCCAGATAAAGTCCATTTTAATGCCGATATAATGGCAATGATTCGCTTGTTATTTATTTATCATTTTTGTTTTCTATGACACTCGACGGAATTCAAAATAACAATGTTGTCAGTCCCGTATGCAAGTTACATCCTCAAGAAGCACAAAGACGAAAAAACCCTATAATTTCTAGTTTGTATTATAAGTTCTTGAAACGATGCAACACATTAAGATTTTTATTTGGCCCTGTGTGAAACCACTTTTTCTTTCCCAAATATACATTTATAATACATTCGAACTCAATTGATGAAGTCTTATTGACAGAAACAAACGATCCGAACATTTGTTTTGGTTTCATTTTTTTGTAAAACTATCACTTTGGTATCGCTAATAATATTTAATCTGAATTCTTTCTCAGAAACACATGAACATTTTATATACAGATGTAAACTACTCACTGACAAATTATTGACATAGGGATATCGAAAACCGCATTTGATGTCAACGTTCCGCAAATTTTATGGTCTGTATAATTGTCTTGTCTGCAATTACTCTGATTCACTGGGTGGAATGTTGAGTTGCCTTTTCATTAGCGGTTGTTCAGATGTCTGTACCAATAGTGACGAGGGTTCGTCCTCGCGTATTTTTATTTGGATTTGACTATGGACTCATGGCGACTGTCACCGGTCGACAGGGAATGCTTACTCATTCGTGGCACTTGATCCCACCTCTTGATTTCAAGAGGCCCGTGTTTGTCCATTTTTGCCGGATTTGTATCTGTGTCCTGGACATCCTAAAGATTTATACCTTGGTATCTGAGATGTTTTATTCATTAAGCATAGTTTATATTCCAGTAAATACGAGTTTAAAAAAACTAGTTTAAACTGAAAGAAAAACTAGTTTATGTGCGCCAAACCCACGATAATTTTCGTTAATGTGATTCTGTTTTACTCCTTCATGGCACTTAATCCCACCTCTTGGTTTCCAGAGGTCCGTATTTGTCCATTTTTGCCGGATTTGTATCTGTGTTCTAGACATCCTAAAGATTCATACCTTGGTATCTGAGATGTTTTATATTACTAGACAGTCCTGTAGAAAAATTAGGTTTTACCCATTTTGTTATTTTGGCGCAGTTTAACCTAGTTGTTTTCTGTTAAAGCTAGTGCGAGGTTCGAAAAATTAATGCTCAACTAGAGAAAAGCTAGGTACATGTGGTTTTGTCATTGCATTAAAAATTTTATAAAGGTTTTGATTTTTAATGGCCATTTTAAAATTTTATGTTTTATAAATGTTTTTTTGAGTGCCATTTAATTAATTTTGAAATTCATCAGGTTATTACCAAACAAAAATGTGTACGCAATAAAACAAATACTTACAATATGTGAGATAACAGATTTATATTGAACTCTATGGAAAGTAATATTGTTTTACCAGTATTCAATATATGGTTTCTACAGGAAAGTTCTGCTAAAGTCCATAACTGTTAGATACCTTATCACTTTTTATAGAGTTATCCTCCGATGTTTGCCCCAAAATAATAATAATAATAATAATAATAATAATAATAATAATAATAATAATAATAATAATAATAATAATAATGATGATGATGATAATATGGTTTACTCATATTAAGAGCGCATTTCCAAAATATTATCATTTTTATCCGTAATAAAAGTAGTTAAATTGATCAACTTTGAAAATTATTTCTACATGAGCGATTTGTTTAAAAAAATGTATACATCTTCTTAATCAGATATAAAAATAACCGATGACATTTTTACCGAACCTAATCTATCTCCATGTAACAGTTGCGACGGTTGTGGTACGCTGGCTCCCTTTGGACTTCTGGCCCTATTCCTTTAGGGATTCGCAATAGTTCTTCATGTTGAGATCATTTGTATATCTTATTTGTCGTCTATTAATCTATTAATTGCCTAGTTTACCTATTTTAGATATTTTTGTTGGTGTTGTTAAATGAGGTTGTTCATTATTCTGCATTATTACATAACTGTAAGTGTTATTAGTACTGCTTAGAAGTAATATGTGCAAACACAAACCCATATCCATTAAGTAAAAGCCAACACCGATCTAGCAGAATTTATAATTTATAAATGTATGAATACGACAGACAGGATAATTACATCCGTTTGCTCTCAACTGAAAGTGGTGTTTTTGTTAATTACACTTAATCATCATATTTGAAATTTACAGCAATGCTTTTAAGTTTACCAAACTGAAGATATGCTATATTTTTGTTTTCTAAAAAATACCCATTTACTGCAATACAAATATTTGTAAAAACTTGTATGGGTCAATGCTCAGTTGATAAAACAGCACCCTTATTTTTTCTGATTTATGCATAAGAAACTCTGGCTTAAATGACGGTATAGACTGATATGGTGTCGTATCATAATTACATTATTTTTTATAACTGACAAACCATGATTATAAAGTTTGCATCTTTTTAAATATAATGCACAAAACTATGTTACTGAAATAATTTCATCTTTGGTAGTATTCTTGGCACACTGGATGTAAACCACATAAAAACAAACAAAAAATGTTAACTTGAAACTCATGTTGACTTTCCCATTGTGAGATGATACCTAATTGACAAGTCTGCATGAATTAAGTGTGTGACAAGTTAGGCCTATTCATACACGTATTTTTCCTGTTAAAGAAAATGTGAATTTAATTATGTCCCTCTTATTTAAGATATGTGTTTACCCTATATATAAATTTAATTGCACCCTTTGGATATAGACAAATTGATATTGAATCAAGGGATTTATATATTTTCATATATGAAGGGTATTGGATATAAGTAATAGGCACACTGACCGTTTTTAGGTGACCACGAGGATTGAAAACAGTTGATATATACAGTATTATGACTGTTCATTGTATTTGATTTATACCAACGTAGTTCTTCTTGAACTTTGAAAGAAATATTAAATTATAAGTAATGGGAAACTTTCCACCCTGAATTGTTTGTTGTAATAAAAATTCATTTTAGTTATGTAGTTTTTTTCAATGACGAAAAAAACGAACTTATTTGTTGAGTTCAGAAGACTAGTAAATCGGTCTTATACTTTGATATCAACTAGGCTAGTAGCCACGAGATAACACGTATATGCACAGACAGACATTCAGTCTATCTACCTGTATATGACGTTATTAAGTAGTAACCTTTGAAAGATGTTCCTATCAGACTCGAACACAGGTAAACTTGTCTTAGTTTTGGTAAATTTGTCCCAATTCCAATTCGTCGCAAAATCAAATTTGTCCCAACTTTTTAAAAAATTATATAAGTATATTTTTTTTGAGAAAAATAAGAAAAATATTTTATGAAGTGTGATTGATAATTTCTGATTATTTCAATATCTCTTTTACATCAATATAACGCATTTCGTAATGATTTGGATAAGTCACGATCTTGTATGTTCGCAACGTAAATTATCTCATTGAAATCTAACCCATCTGTATATACAAATGAATTATGTACTGTGTGTGTGTATGTGTGTGTGTGTGTTTAGTGTCTGATTTTAGTTTTTCCATTTAGAATTTGATGTATTTTAAATATAATTGTTATCTATTGTTGTTCTTTTTAAGATACAAGAGTTTAAAATGTAAAACTTATTAGTTAAATATGTTAATTTTAGTATAAATTATTTGTCGATAAATAACTAATTGTGCATAAAGCTTCTTGCCACTGGTTTCAGTGTATTCTTTTTCAACATTAAAACAAATCAGACAAATAAATATTTAACATCATATAAATATTTGAATTTACAACATGTTTCATACTGAAAATATAATAAAGATAACGATAATGACAAATGTAACCTATTTATACAAATTAAATATATATTATAAAAACGTTCTGAAAATAGATGGGACAAATTGACAAAAATAAAAGTTTGGACAAATTAACCAAAATTAAGATTTGGACAAATTTACCATAATTTCCAGTAACTTTTAAATTATGCCTTCTCTCCGTGTAATTCCAATAAACGAGGAACAAAAAATTGAATATATCCAAAAAATAAAGAAAAAAAGTTGAACCAATCATGTAAAACATTTTTAATAAATATGGAACAAATTGACTAAAAGCGGGACAAATCGTCAGCAATTGGGACATATTAGTTTGGATAAATTTGATTTGGGACAAACTGATCATACTCCATAAGATTGCGGTCGTAGTGAACGTATAATTATACACCTTGAGAATAGGATTGGTCTGATTCTGAACATTGGAAAAGGAGTGCGAGTTATATATTTTGCCATTTTATTCAGTCTATATTTTATATTCAATTCCAGAGTTATACGTCATTTCAAATATTATATGCCTTTTCCTTTTGTGTTCGTAATGTTTAATTTACTTTTGACACACTTCTTGTCCTGCAGGAATTTACTCTGCCAATGTTATTCCTAATCAGATATAATTAAATATCGCTCATCGATCAAACATGCCAATATTATTTAAAAAATTATACCAATTCGTTAAAAGGGGTTGTGTACAAGTACAAATACACGGATCCCTTCCTTTTGACTTTGGAAAAGTTAGATGTAATTCTGCAATAAATGTGGCACTCGCTGTCCATGGTCAGTATATCAAAGACTAATACAATCTTACAAGAGTGTTGTGTGATAAGGCAATATCCGATCCGACAGTGTTCCAAGGATTGAACTTTCGGATTCTTATCACGAAGTTGGATATTTCCCTTTCCAACATACTCATGTTTGTTTATTGTTCTCCAGTACTTAAAATACACCTTTTTGCACGTTAATCTGACACAGCGTTTAATACACAGCATATCATTACATGGTATCTTCGCAATATGTATTTTAGAGTCGATATGTCCAAACTATTTTTTGAAGTCACGTTGAACAGAGCGCTTAACTTAGATATAAAATGTAAAGGCAAACAATATGTAACATTTAACAATTGCTCAATGTAAGTAGTGTACAAGATGACAAACATTGATCTCAAGGTAGGTAAAGCATAATGAAAATAATCTAAAAGTAAAAATTTAATAATGTCCCTGTATGAGTAAGCGCTCTATCTTTCTTGTTTCACCTCATACAGTACAATTGTTTCACTAGATGAAATGTTGAGTAACCTGTTCTATAGCGCTTGTGGAATCGTCTATACTAATTGTGACGAGAGCCGGTCTGGCTCAGTCGGTAGCACACTCGACTCTTGATCGTGAGATCGTGAGACAGTAAAAACTGAGGTCCCGTGTCACAGCAGGTGTCGGTACGTTAAAGAACCCTCACTGCTAAATGGCCGCAATGGCCGAGCATAGGCCAAAATCAGAAGTTCTTCACTGGCATTTGCTGACGTCTCCAAATGAGTGAAAGATTCTTGAGTGGAACGTTAAACAATACAACAACAACAACAAATTGTGACGAGGATATGTTTCTCTCTTATTGCAATTGAGTTGACTGTGGACTCGCGGCGGTAGTGACCGGTCAACAGGGAATACTTACATCTCCATGACACCTGATCCCACCTCTGGATTTCCAGAGGTTCTTGTTTGTCCAACCTTCACTAAAGTGTATGTGTTCTGGACATCCTGAAAATATATAAGTTGGTATCCGAGATTTTTATATTACAGTAAACGATCTAATTTCTTATTTTAACCTCATACAATAAAATTGTGTAGTATATATGCTGTATAAACATAGATATTATCTGATGACCAATCACATAAGACACCTTTGTGTTCTATTTAGACAGGGCAGTGATTTATCGGTAGCAGATGGCCACTCACATGTGACACCTATGTGTCCCATGTGGAGTGTAATACTATTTTTAGACAGGGTAATGATATATCGATAGCAGAAGACCAGTCACATGTGACTCTCTTGTCCTCTTTGAGGATTGTTTAGTCAAATACATATGACCTGGCGGAGTAGTCTTACATTTCTTACTCTAAACGAGTTTAAAATTTAGGTAACAAATCATAACGTTAGCACTACACTGACTAGGGTAATCGTTCCTACTTGTCACCATACAGAAGAGCGCGAAGTGAGGAAAAACGGTTAACCTTGCAGTTTGACATCTGTGTAATAATCAAAAGATTACTCCGCCCCGCCGCCTTATGTGAATTGGAAATTAGTCGTAGCTTTAGACAGTGTAGTGATATATCGATAGCAGACGACCACCTGACACCTACGTGTCTTTGTGGATTGTAGTACTACTTTTAGACAGGACAGTGGTATATCATTAGCAGACATACGGCCACTCACATAGCGTGTGGCAAAGGCTTTGAGTAGTCAAGCCACACGTTATATCACCTCTGACCGACTGACCGACCACTCACATGTGACACCTATGTGTTCTTTGTGGTTTGATATATCGGTAGCAGACGACCACTCATATGTGGCCCATATATTTCCTTTGTGGATCATAGTTCTAACTTTTGACGCGGCCATGATATATTTGTAGCAGACGACCATTCATATGTGGCACTTATGTGTCCTTTGTGGTTTGTAGTACTAACTTTAGACCCGATAGAGATACAATACATATCGGTAGTAGGCAAACACTCACATGTGACTCATATGTGTCTTTAGTGGATTGTTATATTGTTCTAGTTTTAGACATGGCAGTGATTTATCGGTAGAAGAGAAGAAAGAACTATAATTACTCAAGATGACGTATTATATATCATCGTCCTAAATAAAACCGTTGATTCGCAAAACAGATTATTTTTTACAGATCTACATTAAACCGTAAATGAAATCATATCTCATTGAGTATGAAAATATCTCGAAATCAATCCCGAAAAAAAAAACACACAAAAAAAAAACAAAAAGAAAAAAACCCAAAAATACTACAAATTTTGTATAAGGACAATTATTTAGCAACTATTTGTTTTTCATGAGTACTTAATCGAATACTAGTACTAAATAATTAGATTAACCAAAACAACTGCATTTTGTATTATAACAAACACGATTATTAGTGGACCCAGGTTAATAAGGAGACTATAGGTTTTTGTCTGCGTCCTTCCGTAAGTCCGTCAGTCCTTCCGGTTTAATTATTTGTTATAATTTTAATTGTTTACCATTCAATCAATAATAGCGTTGGAAATGAGATTCTGTGGAAGATCACCATAAATGATACTGCTGAATAAAAAAAATTAAAACGTTTTGTCATGGTCTCTATTTTTGGCTCAATATATGAGGTTAAGTCTCTGGTTTTGTACTTGCATTGTACCTCCTGAAATTGAAGTTCTGTAATACCAAAATCAAACACAATTTAACCATTACAATTCATGTGTATTTGTTTTCAGGCAGATACTCCGAACCAACTTTAACGGATTATCAGGTCATATGGAGTTTGATAATGACGGTTCACTGATGGCTTCCTCGTTCATCATAAGGAATTTGGTACAAGAAGGTCACAACAAGATATGGCACGACCTTGGATATGTACGCAAAGATGAGGTTAAACCGTTTGGAATTATTTGGCCCTTTGAACAGATAGGTAGCCATCTAAAGAAAGGGAAAATCCGTTATAGAATTGTAACGAATCCAGTGAAACCCTTCATCATTGAGGAAGCCCCTCATCCCGATTACAACAATAACTGTGCAGTAGATACAATATGCCTTAAGATATTTACAAAAGACAAATTCGAAACTCTTCATGTTTTACAGGATTATGAAAACAAAATTTACAATGAAAGTCATCCCTATGAGATACACTGTTGTAGGGGGTTAGCCATAGATTTGTTAAACAGATTATCTAGTGATCTAGATTTTGAGTATACCCTCTACATAGTTCACGACAAAACTTACGGCAAGGAAATAAATGGTTCCTGGAATGGGATGGTTAAAGACCTGATGATTGGTACAGCTCATATGGCGGTAGCTGCCTTTAGTATTACTCGCAACAGACTAAGAGCGATAGATTTTACTTATCCTTATTATTTTTCAAGCTTTACAATTCTTTACTCAGAACAAAATAGAAAGACGCACATGTTAGCTTTTTTGGAACCTTTTGATCCGATGGTTTGGTTCACTATTTTCATAAGTGGCACTGTATCTGCGTTTAGTATGGCGATATTCGAATGGAATAGCCCATTCGGCTTAAATCCATGGGGTAGAAAGAGAAAACAAAATTATACTATTGCGTCAGGTCTAACTATGGTATACTCTGTTCTCTTTGGGCATACTGTGAGGACAAAGTCTCCGAAATCTTGGCCTAGTAAAGTGATGCAGAACTTTTGGGCCTTTGCTTGTATATTCATCATTGCGAGTTACACAGCCAACTTGGCGGCTTTTATAGCCGGAAAACATACGGGAATAAACTACAACGATATATTTGACTCCAGGGTACGTGAAATTCATTTTGTTTATTTGTTTAGGTTGCACGTAAATAATGCCAACAATGACAAGGATATGTAATTACAAACAATAGAACAGAATATTGTTGTTTATACTGATTATACATCAAAATATCTCTATCGGAAAATAGTGCAAGATGCCTAGGCAGTGATTTAATTGTGCGTTAGTCTTTTATAGAGCTATTTTAAGAAAAAAACTGATTTATGTATCTAAGAAAGGAATGGTATATAATTACCAAGGATGTTTATTACCTTTTAGCGAGAAGAAAAAGAAACTTCATGGGGTTGAAATCCATTATTAGTTGGTTAACATTTTCTTGACAAGATGTATTTTCTTTTCCTATCTACTACAATGTTTCGTGGCATTTAGTCGATAATTCATTTAACAGAGTGCAATGTCAATATATCATGTGTTTAATTTCAATAGAGAATAAAACATATCGATTGTGAAATTTGCAGCTCCTGGACATACGAGTAGGAGTGCTAGGAGGAAGTGCTGTAGAAGCGTTGCTAAGGAACGTCAGCTCACGGCTCTTCAGAGCTAGTCAGAAGTTTCTTGTGCCTACCTCAGACGATGCTATTCAAATGCTCATGTAATTATCAAACTTACATTACGACATTTAGAATAGAATTTTAGATCTCAGGTCAAATGGATAACAAAAATATCATCCAAAAATGTCATACGAACATGTAGCATAATCATAGAAGGTTCTTAAATTACTGAAAAGACTGATGCATATACAAACGATAAAGACTCGGGGAAAATGACAAAATGATTGATTTTTCTTTTTTCTTTTCATTTACAGACTTTTTATGTTTTTTAAATACAAAACAAAAATCACACCGCTGGAAATAAAGGATATTGCTTTGAATATGCTTTGTAGTTTCTGTGTAATGTAGATTATTTAGACCTTTGTCCTACATTTCGTGTCAAAACAAAAGTCCAAACCGATCTTAAAACCATAAGTGATAGAAGTTTAAAAGAACAGACTACTGTATATACGTTCATTAAGAATCAGATGAGTTAAGGAAGATTGAAATGTGAATTGTTTAATATTTTCAGAGCGGGTAATATTGATGCATACTTAGGAGATTACCCAATACTTGATTATGCGCGCGTCAAGTTGGATCCAAAATGTCAGCTACGAATACTGTCTCAATCATTTGGAGAAGATGGATATGGGATCGGATTACCCAGTGGATCACCGCTGAAGGTAAGCACAAATGACATGTTTCAGTCCTGTAGACATACTCTAGAGTTGTAATCATATATTAAATTGAAGGCGCTCATTCACACATGTGTATAGATATAAAAAAATTCAGATACCAAAGTATAAATCAATAGAATGTCCAGGACATATACAGTAAACACATATGTTTTTAGTATCCTACATCAAACGTAGAGAGATATAGCTGTGTTACCCCCCCCCCCCCAATGGTTTCGATTTTGTCTACTTTTACAACTTGTACTTGATGTACATTAACAAATAAAAGCTAAACATAGGCATTAATATTTCTATATATTTTGTGAAAATGAGGTAAGGTCCAGTGTGGTATTTATATGCAAATAGTATGGCGGAGTGTTTCAATTGCAAGTGAAAAGTGCCAAACCTCTGAAGCAATTTTTACAAAATGTATAGGAATTTAGGAATATTTATGCCTGTGTATATCTCTTTTTTGTTATTGTATATCAATATAAGCATTAAAAAGGAGATTTTTATTTTTGAAAAAAAAAACACAGCTAGTGCCCCTTTAAAACCTAATCCTGGACTTCTAGTCACAATACACGCGGTATATGTGTTTCACAGAATGTTATTTATAGGGTCAACATTTTTTTTCTGGCTTATAAAGCCTAAATATGACATGAAGGGACACCTTGCCTTGTCAAGTGTATTTAGGCAAGGGGTCCGGAATTCCATTTTATGTCTGATGTGAAAGATTCGAGAATTACACTTGTTATGCTGAACGCTTGGTAGAAGAACAATAATTGTGTCTGAAAGCACATGACCTGACGTGGAGTTCAACTCCAAACCTCTAAATTGTACGGTGGACATCGTTAGACCATCAGGAGTGGTGAACAGAGACTCATTTAATTTGGACAAATGTTACTCTATTTGCAAAATTAGAAATGAGAAATTCAAAAATTTTATTAGTCACCCTTGAATTAAAGGATGCAAGCTTTTAGAAGATGTTAGTCACCTTGGACTTAAATTGACCCTTTGCAGGTTGAATGTTCTTTATATAACTAACAATTTCTTCCTGGAGAACTGATGTGCATGAGTTTGTGAAAAGGAAATATATTTATTCTCCTTAGCTTTACTTGTCCACGGATCATTGATTGTTTTCCTTTCGTATATGTTGTGTATTGCGCATGATCAAATTATATATTTGATAACATAAAATTCATGCTTGTTAGAAAATTTGAAAGAATATGATAACTTTATTTGTAAATAATTTTGGTGTATTTATCACATGCCAATGGGAATGTTACCGAGGAAGAAGACTTTGAACTTCCTTCGCCTGTGTAAATATCTTTCTCATATGACATTTTATATGGCTGTTTCAAATATTGTCTAATGAGAATTTCTTGATGAACGACATGTCGTTTACAGAGGGAAATGAATATAGGGTTTTCTCTCTTCGTCAAGATGAATCAGAGACCAAGGTGTTCACTTGACTCTTATGATATAAATCATTAGCATGTGACATCACATTTAACCTATCATATAAAATCTAGTATTATACAAGTCACCAGTACTGGTGATCGTTTGCGTGGAAAAAATGTACAATCAATCCAGAAACTTTATTATCAAATTTATCATGAATCAAGCTTAATAGATTGGTTTTTACTACTTCTCCAGAAAATCGATCAATTCAAAAGAACAGTATGAAATTTCGATAAGTACCGTAATTGTATTATAACGTCATAAGTACACAAGTACCAACGTAAAAGTAAAAATCACGTCATAAGTACAGGGATACCAAAAGTAACTTTAAAATCACGTCATAAGTATAAAGGTAATTATAAATACGTCATAAATACAGGAGTACCAAACGTAGCAGTATAATCACGTCAAAAGATAACAATATGAACACGTCATAAATACAGGACTAAAAACGTAACAGAAAAATCACGTCATTTACGTCATAGGTACAGGAGAAACAAACGTAACAGTATAATCACTTCATAAGTACAGGAGTAAAAAAAACGTAACAGTATAATCATGTCATAAGTACAGGAGTTAAATACGTAACAGTAAAATCACGTCATAAGTACAGGACTAAAAACCGAAACAGTATAACCACGTCATACGTACAGGAGTAACAAAAGTAACATTATAATCACGTCATACGTACAGGAGTAACAAAGGTAACATTATAATCACGTTACAAGTACAGCAGTAACAAACTTTACAGTATTATACGTCATAAGTACAAAATAATCACGTCATTTTATAGAGGTACCAAAAGTTATAGTATAATCATGTGATAAGTACTGGAGTATAAATGGTACAGCATAATCATGACATAAGTACAGGAATAACAAAAGTAACAGTATAACACGTCATACGTACTGGTATAACAAACATTATAATCATGACATAAGTACAGGAATAACAAAAGTAACAGTATAACACGTCATACGTACTGGTGTAACAAACATTATAATCATGACATAAGTACAGGAATAAAAAAAGTAACAGTATAACACGTCATACGTACTGGTGTAACAAACATTATAATCATGACATAAGTACAGGAATACAAAAGTAACAGTATATAACACAAACGTGGTGTAACAAACATTATAATCATGACATAAGTACAGGAATAACAAAAGTAACAGTATAACACGTCATACGTACTGGTGTAACAAACATTATAATCATGACATAAGTACAGGAATAACAAAAGTAACAGTATAACACGTCATACGTACTGGTGTAACAAACATTATAATCATGACATAAGTACAGGAATAACAAAAGTAACAGTCACGTAAGTACTGGGAACAAACATTAAAAGTAAGTACAGGAATAACAAAAGTAACAGTATAACACGTCATACGTACTGGTGTAACAAACATTATAATCATGACATAAGTACAGGAATAACAAAAGTAACAGTATAACACGTCATACGTACTGGTGTAACAAACATTATAATCATGACATAAGTACAGGAATAACAAACGTAACAGTATAATCACTTTATAAGTACAGGAGTTACAAACTTAACACTATTATATTGCATAGGTACAGGATTGTCATAACTATAGGGGTACTAAACGTAATAGTATAATCATGTGACAGCTACTGCAGTGAAATGTAACAGTGTCATAAATACTGGAGTTACGAATTTAATAGTTTTATCACGTCATTAGTACTGGAGTAACAAACGTAACAGCATAATCACGTCATAAGTAAGGAGTAACAGATGTAACAGTACAATCACGTCATAAGTGCATGAGTAACAAGCCTAACAGTATTATACAACGTAAGTAGTGGAGTAAAAAACGTAACAGTATACTCACGTCATGTACGTCATAAGTACAAGAGTAACAAACGTAACAGTATAACCACGTCATAAGTACAAGAGTATCAAAGGTAACAATATAATCACGTCATAAGTACAGGAGTAACAAACTTACCAGAATGAACACGTCATAACTACAGGAGTAAACAACGTAACAGCAGAATCACGTCTTAAGTACAGGAGTCCTAAAGGTAACAGTATAACCACGCAGTACAGGAGTATCAAACGTAGCAGAATAAACATGTAATACGTACAGGACTAAGAAACGTAATAGTATTATACCGTCATAAGTTTATGAGTAACAAACGTAATAGTATAATCACGTCATAACTACTTGAGTAACAAACATAACAGTATAACCACGTCATAAATACACGGGTAACAATCTTCACAATACTATATGTCATAAGTGTAGATGTACAATACGTAACAGTATAATCACGTCATGTACGTCACAGGTACAGGAGTAATAAACGTAAAGGTATAATCACGTCATAAGGACACGAGTAACAAAATTAACGGTATTATACGTCATAATTACAAGAGTAAAAACATAACAGTATCATGTCATATATGTCATAGATACTCACGTCTTAAGTGCAGATGTAACAAACGTAACAGTATAATCACGTCACAAGTATAGGAGTTACAAACGTAAAAGTAGAATCACGTCATAAGTGCAAGAGAAACAAACGTAACAGTATAATAATGTCATGGGTATAGGAATAACAAAGGTAATAGTATAACCACGTCATAAGTACATGAGTAACAAACATAACAGAGTAATCACGTCATAAATATATGAGTAAACAACGTAACAGTATAATCACGTCCTACGTACAGGACTAAGAAACGTAACAGTATTATACTGCATATATAGTTTATAAGTAACAAACGTAACAGTATAATCACGCCATAAGTAGTGGAGCAACAAACGCGATAGTATAATTTTTTTTTCCTATTCTTATATCTTTCAACCTTGTAGCACCGGGTCTTCAAGACTTAGAACCGGAGCGAACACAAAAAACGCGTAGCAATATCGGGCGGCAGAGATCAAAGGTGATTTGTTTTTCAAATACGATCTTGTGCTGTCTGGACAATTGAACAGTAAAAAGATTAATTATTCATCGATATATTGAAATAAAACACTTTTCCATGCTGTATATAAAACAAACAATACATATTGGACCTTTTCTAATGTTGTCGTTGATAACAAACTCTTACCTCTGCCAATTCATCAATTCAATTTCCAGATTATCCCCAAAGAATAAATTAATTGGTATCCAGCTTTGTAACAATTACCACGTTGATATGCTAAGAAGACAATATCTTGTTTAACACACAGAACACAGAGGAAGGACACAGAACAAAATACCTGACCATATACTCGAGTTACATTCTATTTGTGTGCGCATAGTGTCAGTTTCACAAAAGGCGTAAACGTATGCGTACACGTTAAGCTATACGTAGTTACACGTGTAATTAATAGTTCTTAGTAGCAGACGTACACTCAGACACAAATTTATACGTTAGAAAAAAGATACAACCTTTCGTGAAACTCACTAAAAATGTAAATTACGACTACATCTACATTAACGTATACATTTCAAGTTACGACCTTTAATGAAACTGGCCCCAGGGCTAACTATTGCTACCATCTTTAATCCGTCATCGTGCGTCGTTAACCTTCGGACATTTTTTACTCCTTATAAAAAAGTGGACCAATTTAAATCAAACCCCAGGTGAAGCAGTTTAAAGAGGCTAGGACCAATAGGGTAAGGTAAAATAGACTTGGTACATATTCAAAATCTTCTTATCCAATGATCAGATGACTTTCAAATTTAGTTTTCAGGTCTGTTAAGTCAATATCTACCACGGGTGAAAAAAATGTGCATAAATGAGCCACTTAGGAGCGCCTCAGAAAACGAAATATGTCCATATGCAAACCACTATCTTTGCTTCAAGTGAAAATTATGTACTCAATATATACTTTATAGATATACATATATACTCAGTTTGAATGGAACTATCCCTTCGTATAGTTTAAACCAATTATTCGTCAAATGCAAGCTTTCTGTATCTTATTCAACATCTCTGTTTTTCGACACAATGTTTTACAATAATGCACAAATGTCATCGGAGCGCCAATTCCATATATGATTCAGTTTTGAAACTGATAGACATTATTTGATTTCCTTTCATGGCGTTCTTTGTGTCTCAGGTGAAATGATGCTCCGTGTTACACTGTGTCATTCTTCACGTCAATTTTTGGTATCCAAATGTGAATCCCCGACCATGTCAACGTGGTATTTCTAACAAATCTATCTGACATGGATATCAATTTCATATTATCTTTTGGAATAATCCTGGAATGGAATTAACGAGTAAGTAGACGAAAGACTATTTGAAGTAGAGAAGTTTGTAATCAACAATAACATCAGAAAATGTCCAAAGATAACGAACTACCTTGAATAAACAATGTTGTCTTAATATAAAGCATTGAAAAATGATCTTTTGTCAAAACGACTATGAAAAATTAAACTTTTAGATATGTATAAGGTGCAAGGTTGTTTTGTAAGTTTGAAAACAGATACACAAGTCACCTTTGATATCTGTTGTCCGATGTTGTTCCATGTTCTTTGTGCCCATCTGACTACACCCCGGATTTTCCACATCCCCATCTGACTACACCCCGGATTTTCCACATCCCCATCTGACTTCACCCCGGATTTTCCATACCCACATCTGACTACACCCCGGATTTTCCATACCCACATCTGACTACGCCCCGGATTTTCCACATCCCCATCTGACTTCACCCCGGATTTTCCATATCCACATCTGACTTTACCACGGATTTTCCATACCCACGTCTGACTACACCCCGGATTTTCCACATCCACATCTGACTTTACCACGGATTTTCCACATCCCCATGACTTCACCCCGGATTTTCCATACCCACATCTGACTACACCCCGGATTTTCCATATCCACATCTGACTACACCTCGGATTTTCCACATCCCCATCTGACTATACCACGGATTTTCCACATCCCCATCAAATACACCCCAGATTTTTTACCCATCTAATTCCCCGGATTTTCAACATGACTCTGACTACACCCCGGATTTTCCACATCCCCATCTGACTACACCCCGGATTTTCCATATCCACATCTGACTTTACCACGGATTTTCCATACCCACGTCTGACTACACCCCGGATTTTCCACATCCACATCTGACTTTACCACGGATTTTCCACATCCCCATCTGACTTCACCCCGGATTTTCCATATCCACATCTGACTTTACCACGGATTTTCCATACCCACATCTGACTACACCCCGGATTTTCCACATCCACATCTGACTTCACCCCGGATTTTCCATACCCACATCTGACTACACCCCGGATTTTCCATATCCACATCTGACTACACCTCGGATTTTCCACATCCCCATCTGACTATACCACGGATTTTCCACATCCCCATCAAATACACCCCAGATTTTCCTCATACCCATCTAATTACACCCCGGATTTTCAACATCCCCATCTGACTACACCCCGGATTTTCCACATTTCAATCTGACTACACCTCAGATATTCCACATCCCCATCTGCTTACACCTGGGATTTTCCACATCTAAATCTGACTACACCCCGGATTTTCCACATCCCCATCTGACTACACCCCGGATTTTCCGCTTCTCCATCTGACTATACCTCGGATTTTTCACTCTTTCTTGGTTTTCTGTTTTATTTGCTTAAGGGGAATAATGTCACATATCGTTACTGTATATCGTTACCATGTCATCGATTGAATAACCTTTCGTTTATTGCAAAGGCACAGTCTTCTGCCAATATGAACATTTCAGGCGTACAAAATACCAGATAACCCTCATGAAATTATGTCTGTGCATTCTAGAAAAAGAAAACCAAAAAAAAAACCAAAAAACTGAGATATTAATCATGTAGTATAGCACTCTTTAAACCGCTGCTATTGTCAAATGCTACTTTGAAATAAATATTTAAAGCTCTACATCCGCCAATAAACTATGCTATATATTGATAGTATCTTACTAAAAGTAATTTAGTCTGTTGTCAGCAGATAAAACGCTTTTGTTTTGGACGAAAGAAAATTTCACAACTTTGATAGTTTTCTCTTAGTTTTATAGATGATGTGACTAAATTGGATTCACGTATCGTTTCAGTATTGGATAATAAAGTATCTTTAGGGAAATTGAAAGGAATTACGTTTGTGTACCATTTATTCCCAAGGCTTACATGGACAAATACATCATTTCAATATGTGTTCTTGACACGATAATGTAACACATAAAGATCGTTTACTACGCAGTTACACAAAACTCTGTGTCTGAAAGGTGCCATTATTATGTTCAGAGGGTGGCCATGCTTACAATGAATAACAGCTACTAGAATTTTAAGCAGAAAAGATATATATATATATCTATATCTATAAAGAAGTGGAAGGGAGGTAGCGTTAAACCTCGTTATAACCGGATTCATATAATATAAGGCAAGAAATTCAAAGGGACGAAATATGTCCGTTTTGTTGTAAGTGGAGTTGATATCATATCATATATATATATATATATATATATATATATATATATATATATATATATATATATATATATATATATATATATATATATATATATATTATATATATATATATATATATATATATATATACAACCAACAAGACTATACATCTATATCCAAGGATGTCGGATCTAAGTAAATAGAAACAAGTCATGAAACGAATTTTATTAAGCACTGCAATGGCTCACGACAAAAACAAAAATGTAATCAAATTTTAGGGACGACCTGTCCCTTTCTCAGGACGAAATGATTAAAATTACAATAACACCTAATTAGACGCACGCACAAACTCACACATACAACAGGAATACAAATGAAATGGTAATGTATATTATGTGGTAAATAAGGTCGCCTAAATCTACTTCAACTTTCAGAATTTAAAACGTAAATCAACCTTCTTTTCAATAGGGCCATGGTTAGCTTATGTAAAATGTTCTGTAGTTTATATGGTGTGCAAAAACAACATCAGGGATACGGGTGTATTTACCCCGACGATTATATCATTTAACATACGATATAATATACGGTATAAGCGTACTTTGAACTTGCATGTTTTGTATGATATACAAATATCTGTATATTTTGCAACGAAAAAAAATGTGACAATCCGCTTTGAAAAAATTACGCATTTCGGAAACTGTTAAATTTAGGATGGTATATTGTGAAATAAAGAATAGTTTACCCTCTCTTCATGACCTAAATTATTATAGCGTATACATTTCAGGAAACATGAGAGGAGCAAAATAATGTTGTGGCAGTCCCAAGTTTAACGTTATTTGAAAAAGAAAGCAGAATGCGTTAAATTTGTTCAAGATTTCATGCAATTTGTAACAACGTCAAAATGCGTTGTTTGTCCAATATTCATCACATTTAAAAAAAAACCAAAATGTTTCAAAACGGGTTCTTACAATGTTTTTTTCTAAAATGAGATAAAATAAAATGGAATATTAAAAGACAATATATTGTATGTTTCACAATTAGATGGTAGATAGTAGTGACCATTTGATTATCATATGGATGACTCTACCCACTTTTCATTTATGATCAGTTGCTCTAGTCAGTGTATTTTTAACGTTATACGTTTTACCATTTATACTGTGAAATAGAGAATAGTTTCCACTCTGTTAGTCACCTACAACATCATAGCGTACAAATGTGGAAAATTCAGAGAAGTATGGAAAATGTTTGCCTCGACATGAAGATGATTACTGTGTAAACTAGTCAACTTAGCGATCATGAACTATTTAACGGTATTGTAGCATTTTTACTGTTTAATGTTGCATATTCCAAATCACAGCAACATTGATAGAAAACATTTGTCTTTCTGTGAGGTTGAATCAATACCAAAAACTTGTATTATGCGTTTTTATAATTAGTTTACTGGCATGTAATTGAATTTTATACTTGAAATATCAAACATAAACCGGTACGAGTTAGGTTGAGCTCATTCCATAGGTATTGATTATGTTTAGTTTTAATAACTTTACAAATGAATTAATATCATTACCGTGTTACTCCATCAACAGTATGATATAAATGTATTTACATATTAGTATAGATATAAAAAGCCGCCATTATAAATGTTAGGCACGTTTGCATTTCTTTATTTAGACAGTCAGCTTAATTTGTATGCTTGCAACTGCTGTCTTTGATAGTTAGATTTATTGCCATATTCCGCTAAAAATGCTAACTTGAATAATCTAAAAATCAAATGTTCGTCGGAAGTGAAATCCAAACATAAGGAGCGTTGACTTTGACATCAGTGTTGACTCTGACATTAGTGTTGACTTTGACATTCGTGTTGACTATGATATTAGCGTTAATTTTGATATTAGCGTTGACATTGACATTCGTGTCGACTTTGACATTAGCGTTTATTTTGACATTAGTGTTGACTTTGACATTAGTGTTAACTTTGACATTAGCGTTGACTTTGACATTAACGTTGACCCTGACATTAGCGTTGACTTTGACATTAGCGTTGACTTTAACATAAGCGTCGATTTTGAGATTAGTTTTGATTTTGATATACCGTTAAATTTGACATTAGTGTTGACTTTGACATTAGCGTTGACTTTGACATTAATTTTGACATTGACATCAGTATTGACTTTGACATTAGCGTTGACTTTGACATTAATTTTGACTTTGACATTAGTCTTGAATTTGACATTAATGTTAAATTTGACATTAGTGCTGACTTTGACATTAATTTTGACTTTGACATTAGCGTTGACTTTTACATTAGCGTTGACTTTGACATTAAGATTAGCATTGACTTTGACATTAACATTAGCGTTGACTTTGACATCAGTGTTGACTTTCATATCAGTGTTGTCTTGGACATTGGTGTTTCTTTGATATTTGCGTTGACTATGACATTAGTGTTGACTTTGACATTAGTTTTAAATTTGACATTAGTGCTGACTTTGACATTAATTTTGACTTTCACATTAGTTCTATTTTTGACATTAATTTGGAGTTTGACATTAGGGTTGACTTTGACATTAGCGTTGACTTTGACATTAGCATTGATTTTGACATTAGTGTTGACTTTGACATTAGCGTTGACTTTTACATTAGCGTTGATTTTGACATGAGTGTTGACTTTGACTTTAACATTAGCATTGACATTGAAATTACTGTTGACTTTGACATTAGTGTTGACTTTGACATTAGTTTTAATTTTGACATTAGTGTTGACTTTGACCTTAATTTTGACTTTGACATTAGTGCTGACTTTGACATTAGCGTTGAGATTGACATTAATGTTGACTTTGACATTATTGTGTACTTTGACATTAGTGTTGACTTTTACATTAATTTTGACTTTGACATTAGTGTTGACTTTGACAGTAGTGTTGACTTTGACATTAGTTTTAAATTTGACATTAGTGTTGACTTTGACATTAATTTCGACTTTGACATTAGTGCTGACTTTGACTTAATTTGGACTTTGACATTAGCGTTGACTTTGATATTAGCGTTGACTTTGACATAAGCGTTGAGTTTGACATTAATGTTGACTTTGACATTAGTGTTGACTTTGACATTAGCATTGACTTTGACATTAATTTGTACTTTGACATTAGTGTTGACTTTGACATTGGCGTTGATTTTGACATTAGCGTTAACTTTGACATTAGCGTTGACTTTGATATCAGTGTTGACTCTGACTTAATGTTGACTTTGACATTAGTGTTGCCTCTGCAGTTAGGGTTAACTTTGACATTATTGTTTACTTTGACATTAATTTTGACTTTGACGTTAGTGCTGACTTTTGACATTAGCGTTGGCTTGGATATTAGCGTTGACTTTGATATTAGCGTTGAATTTGAGGTTAATATTGACTTTCAGATTAGTGTTAACTTTTTAATTATTGTTTAATATGACATGATTTTTGACTTTGGCATTTAGTGTTGACTTTGACATTAGCATTGAATTTGACATTAGCCTTGCCTTGACATTCGAGTCTACTATGTAGTTTTAGTGTCACATAATGAACAGTAAACAACACTTACAGATCAATACTAGCGGAATTCATGGAATAGATAAATAAAACCAATCAATGAAATGAAGCAGAAAAATCAATAATTAAATTGGCAAATATATAAAAGTAATAGATCATGTTTAAAAAAGATATGATGATTTCATCTGAAATTCAAACTATATCAGGCTGTCTGTCATTTTATCCCTTAAGAACACGATACATTCATGATAAGCCCGAACAATGAATTCTAAGTCTGTAACACCGCAGGTTGCTGACACCTTCCAAACACCTGGTCCCATCCCGTTTGCGATTGGCAATTGTTCTTCATGCTGAGACCATTTGTATATCTAGTCTATCGTATGTGACCGGTCGACAGGGGATGCTTACTCCTCCATGGCACCGGATCCCACCTCTTGGTTTCCAGAGGTCCGTGTTTGTCCATTTTTGCCGGATTTTTGGCCATTTCCTTTCACCAAACACGATAATGGTATGATAGTCACGAATCTTTCAAATCGGACCGACAGCCATTGTTTCTTTTCATAACAAGAACTTTAATGCTATTCATTAGCACACTTTGTGTCCTGGACATTCTAAAGATTTATACTTTGGTATCTGAGATGTTTTATATCATAATGGAATTGACGTTTCGATTATTTATTGGTACACATGTGAAAATGCATTTTTATTTTACGTTTTTCATCTTTTCTTTCAGACACCACTTTCTAACAAAATTAAAGAGTATCACCGGAAAGGCTATATAGAGGATCTGATTGATATCCACTTTGATGAGGAACAATGCTTTGAACAGCGTATCACTCAAGAGGGTTTTAGATTGGAGGTTACACATCATGCTGGCTTGTTTGCGTTACTCTGTGTGGGAATTTTATTTGGAATAATGCTTATGTTTTTCGAACACGCTGTTTTCAAGTGGCTTGTGCCGTATTGTCGTAAAATGCCACCTAACAGTCGTTGGAAAAGTTTACATGTCATGTTTTTCAGTCAGGTAAGTGCTGCTGCATTGTACGTAAGAATATGAAATACTCTCGTGACAAAAAAAGTGTTTGGTGTATATATACAGGCATACATATTATGATTTTTTAAATAATTACCTAACAATTCTAATTATTTTTCATCTCATATTCAAGTAATTTTCTGATACACGTTCCATTCTGCATAATAGATATGTTATATATAAATAAGATGTTAATTACAGAACTGCAATCAAACACTTGTTTAGAGAGCGTATAATATCTAAGGAAATTGATATCTAAAATCGTGTATCGTTTCAGGAACATTTTTCACTTTAATGTAGGACGGAACAATAAAATAACCTAGTTTTATTTTAACATTGACATCATAATCTACATAATCGGACAGGATTCATTTTTACTTATTACAGACGTCAATAAACTACTTGTGTGAAACAAATCCCAACCCCTCCGCGCTTCCGACGGACCTGGTCTGTATTATCTCATCTGTAAATGAATGTATTATCATATACACCGATTGTATCATCCAGTGTAATGAAGACAGAAGTATTGATAAATGATGGGGAAATGCATATCTATTTTTATTTGGTTATATTTTCAGCGCCTGCACCGTATCATTACAAGTGCAGTTTTGGTGTCTGCACAAGAATCTGCTCGAGAAATGATAGGAATCATGAGGAACAGAGATTTTGCAAAACTATTCCAGAAAAGTACAATTCGGGTATGTAGCTATTGAAAAATAAAATACAGACATCGCCACATTTATATCTACCAAGTAATTAGCTTAGAAGCAGTAACTCCCGTAATGTATTAATATTCCAGATCTCCCAAACAATTCCTGATATAACCCTTTCTAACATCTACAATTCACGCAAATTTTACAATCAATATTAGAAGTGATATGCAAATGCTGTGCTTTACTGTTATAAGGACATGCTTCATAAATCAAACATTGCAAAGCAAGCAAATGAATGAAGTAGAAATATATTTACATGTACTTAAAAGTTTTTGAAATTAAATATATTGCTCTTTGATTCGTTGTTCGTTAAATTTCAAAATGAAACGTTCAGTAAATTAGCATCGTTTTGTTACATTTATGTTAGTTCAAAGAACATAAAGATTGATTTAAAATGTAAATTTCATGCACTTAAAAGCTACCTGCTTTAAGTTATAGGGAATTTTAAATATATTTTTTATTAAAATGTTGGATAGTAGTCATTCTTGGCATTTCAATACTATATTTACGATATCGTTGTCAATTAGAAGATCATATGCTTGATCTAGTGTATCTAGTGCAATTCCCCTATGTCATCAGAACGCTATGCCATCTTCCGAGGATCGCAAAACTAATGTCAATATATCTCAGGTACAACCCATATATTCAGTTTGTACTTTAATTTCCCGAACAACTTCATATTTCTCTTTTAATGGGGCTTGGGAAATGTAAATGAATAAAGGAACTCTATAAACATTTTTTAACGTTAGATGAATATTCTACTTTGTGTATTGTTGGCTCCTGCAAGATAAATATATTACTTCAATTTCTCTATGGTCTAACTAAATGATTAAATCTTTAGTTGTGGAAACATTATATACTTTAGAAATTATTGACTTTGAGCAATTTCACGATTTTACGGTATTGTAATGTAAAGATAACTATACGACAAACCTGATGTTTTTGGCTTTCCCATTGTCATATTTCACATTTAAGTAGTGACATCCCTCTGCCGCCTGCATAGAGTATATACAATTCGCAGCAGGTTCGATATGCCATGGCATGTTCAACATATAAACATTTCATAAACAGAGACAAACTACTTACTGATAAGTTGTTGTCACAAAGATATCAGGATTCATGTTTAATGTCAACATTTCGCAAATTTTATGGTCGGTATAATAAACCTGTTTGATATAATAAAATGTAGAGTTACCTCTGCGAAAGTGGTTATTGAATTGATCGTCTATAAGGATTATTATATTACTTTTTTTCTTTTAAATATGACTGGTCTTGCACTTGTTTTGACCGGTCAACATGGAATATATATATATATATCTCAGTTAAACCTAGTTTTTCTCTAGTTAATGTGGGTTAGGATTTAAACCTTTTTTCTCCAGTTAATCCTAATTTTTCTCGTTAACCAAATTAACTGGAGAGAAACTAGGTTAAACTGAGAAAAACTAGGTTTAGCTGTGGCAATTCTCATCAATGTGATTGTGACACAGTTAAACATAGTTTTTCTCAGTTAATTTTTTTTCGATAAAAACTAGGTTAACTCATTTTTGTGATATTGGCGCATTTAAACTTTTTTCTCAGTTAAACCTAGTTTTTCTCCAGTTAAGATGGGTTACTGAGAAAATCTAGGTTTAACTGATACAGCACACCGAAATTATGATTATGATAAAACCTAATTTTTCTCAGTTAAACCTAGCCTTTCTCAAGTTAAGCTTTGTATTATGTAGCAACCCATATTAACTGGAAAAACTAGGTTTAAATAATAAATACTAGGTGAAATTAAGCCAAAATCACAATGAATTAAACCTAGTTTTTCCCAAGAAAAATCTGGAGAAAAAACTACGTTATACTGCACCACAATCACGTTATAACTTATGTGATTTTGGCGCAGTTAAACCTAGTTTTTCTCCAGTTATTGTGGGTTATGAAAAGAATAAGCATTAACTAGAAAAAAATAGGTTTATATCGTAGCCCACATGAACCGGAGAAAAATAGGTTGGACTGAGACAAACTAAGTATATGTCGATAAAAACTAGATGTAACTCATTATTATGATTTTGGCGTGCTGTATCATGTAACGTAGTATTTCTTAATTTAAACTTAATTTTTCTCCAGTAATACTAGTTTTAGCTGCACAAAAAAGCTATACAACAAACGCGACGACTTCAGTAAATGTTCCTCATTTAAGTAGCATTATCCTAAAGTCATCCGTATATGGAGTTTATATTTCACAAATGATCCGATATGCCAGGGTGTGTTCAACATATGAACATTTCATATACAGATGTAAACTACTCACTGACAAATTATTGACACAGGGATATCGAAAACCGCGTTTGATGTCAACGTTCCGCAAATTTTACGGTCGGTATAATAGCTTACCTGTTCGATGGCGGTTGTTGAGACGTCTGTACCAATTATGATGAAGATTCGTTCCTTACGTATTTCATTTGAATTTGACTGTGGACAGGTGTGACCGGTTGACAGGGGATGCCAACACCTCCATGCCACCTGATCTCACCTCTTGGATTCCAGAGGTCCGTGTTTGTCCGTGTTAGAACCTGACCATGATACTTTACATGGTGTTTATATTAATGCAAAATACTTCATGTTATTTATATCATTTGCTGTATTATTATATATTGTTATATATTTGCTGTAACATTTCTCCTTCCTATTACGGGGGTAAATGATAGTGTGTATGTAGATAATTGCATCATTTCATATTTACTTTGCTTTTAGTCTTTTCAGAACAGGAATTAGTTACCTTATTCGCCTACACGAAATTCTTTAACACATAATTAATGGCAAGCCTAAAATAAACACACTGAAGGATTCATTTGTAAGCGACTTATATCGTATAAGATTGCTCCGAATATGGTTATCAATTTTATTTTATTACAGAAAAATAAATTAGCAGACCTTGCCAAAACAAAGAGAATCAACAGAAACTTTCTTGATATAGTCGAAAAAGCCAAATGGTGAGTAGCTTCTTTTTATTACTTCGTTCAAACCAATACATATTTCGTTCACCTTTAAGATAAAATGATTAAAGAGATGTACATCTTTTAGCACACAGAATGGTTAAAAGAGTCTAAAATTGGTTTTGCGATAATCCGAGTCACTGCAAACCCTTTTACTGAACAATATTCCTTGAATTGTTTTAGATAAGCTATCGTACTATAAGACAGTGATGTAAAGATATAGAAAACACTTTGTGATTTCCATATATACAGCATTTCGATATACATTTAGGTTTAGAATTTAGCCTTGAATAATACCTCATTAACATGTTTGAAATTCGAGCTCAACTGATGGTATCTTATTGACAGAAACGATTGATTCGAGCATGCATCTTGGCTTTTTATTGCAGAACTATAACACTCTATAAAGTCCATACAGAAAAATGTTGAATTACAGTTATTTGTACTGTCATGGGTCGATGGAGTTATGTTCAACTCATCGAGGAGTGAGTTAACAAATAATTAATTTTTATGTAAAATAAATGTTGATATTCACACAAAATGCTGTGATAGACCACATTTAAAAGCCCCAATCCCTGGTGATACGTCAACAAAATTTTATCAAAAACTTGTGCGAGGTATGAAAAGTTGCTGGAGTCTTATTCAAAAAGAAACTTACGTCTAGGACTTACACGTAAGTGAAACTCTAAGAGTACGTCCATACTCACAAAGACACTTAGACTTACACTTAAGTGAAACTCTACGAGTACGTTCATACTCACAAAGACACTTAGACTTACACTTAAGTGAAACTCTAAGAGTACGTCCATACTCCCGAAGACACTTAGACCTACACTTAAGTATGAAAAGTGTGCATAAGTCTAAGACAACTCAGACCACTCTTAAGTATAAATAAACAAATGATATTACAGTATGATTCTAGACAAATTATTATTGTAGAATAAATGTATCGGGTAAATATATATGTGATTAGAAGTATGGCAGACTGGACCATTCTATTTACACGGTCGTCGTGAACATATATAAAAACTCATATTTAAAAACAAAGATCGTGTATAGGCCTAGTGCAGGACGAGTCTGTTCATTTGTTCACAACATCGACTGACACACATCTTTACCTATTATCATGATCGTCATATTGCCCTCATCAATTTGTGGTTTTTCTCAGATTTTACGAGTTTTTAAGTGCATGCAATGCATTTTTCAAGCCAGAAACAAAAACATCTGCTAAACTGTCCGTGATGTCAAAACCCGAACGCTTGACTATTTGCGTCATAGAATTATATACATCGGTATAACACGCACTCGATTTTAGTTTTATGAATGAAATCAATATCGGGTGAATTAAATATTTCCGCGTTTCGATAGAATAGCGGGAATTATTTTTCTGTATGTTACGAGTAAATCAATCGAACAGCTTGTTCGATGTCACGTGTTATGAGACACGGAGTAACGCATACTATGGTATCTGGCGGTCATTCTAGGCCTGACCGTCAAGCAGTTGAGTTTAATTTATTTTTTTGAATATATTTTAATGTTTTAGGATAATTTGTTCTTGTGCATATTTATTCAACGTTAGCTTGTGTGTCAAGCTTCGGAGGCGGCGCTATGCAGGTACAACTAGCACAGGTTTCCATAGTTTTTACTTTCAAAATAATAATAATAGTATATGTGTGTACGTATACGTATATGTGTGTATGTGTATGTATGTATGTATGTATGTATGTATGTATGTATGTATGTATGTATGTATGTATATATATATATATATATATATATATATATATATATATATATCTGTGTGTGTGTATGTATATGTATGTTTATATATATATATATATATATATATATATATATATATATATATATATATATATATGTGTGTGTGTGTGTGTGTGTGTGTGTGTGTGTGTGTGTGTGTGTGTGAATGTTTGTATACTTAACTGAAATCTTTTTATTTGTTGCTTTCCTTGGGTGGCATTCGTCGCTGGCGAGAAGTTGCATATAAAAATGGTATATATAGGAGTAATACATCGAAAACAGACAGTTATTTTTCTATAAGAAAGATTTTCATAATGACTGAATGTAATGTATTTATACTAGTAAATGTTTCATCATTAAACTCAGGCTGCCTAGATTGCTCGTCATGCTAATTGCTGTTTGTATTGTTGTTGGTTTATAGTAAAGAGAAGAATTTGGTGTTATTGCTAGCAGAATTTGTTTACATTTGTGGTGTCAACATAATTATTAGTCCCTTGTACGAAAACCGTTAATGTATCGACAGTGATCGAATTATAACATTTGGACTATTCGGATTAGCTAAGAGAACTAGATTATGGCATGACATCACTTCAGTGGGTTCGGTAGTATTACGCAGGCGCAGATGTACGTTGTTAACGTAAATATTGGTTTTAAGTATAAGACCTACGACCGGACTTACGGGTACGTTTGTGAATATGTCTTAAGTGTAGACGTAAGAGTGCACTTAAATGTGAGTCTTCGGCTTACACTTAAATTTCTTTGTGAATAAGGCCCCTGATATATATATATATCTATGTGAGTCAATATCTGTGTTTGATAGACACAGGTAACAAATACGTGAAGTGTCAGGTGAAAATTATTACCAACTGCATCTGTAACCAAAGATAACTTGATAGCAGCGCTAGTTGTACACTCTATTACATTGACTTTCCTGTTTTATTTGTTTTAGGATGCAAGAAATGAAAGCTAACAATTTGTTTGGAGATGAATCACCGACAACTCAAATGCCATGCATAACTGAAATTTCTTTGAAAGATTTGTGTACCAACATTGATTTTGAGGCTCTGAAGAGCCAGAACCAAAAGAACGACTTCGTAAGTTCAAATGATTACTTAGACAATGACAAAAGTGGTTCAACTTGTGATGTTTACAATAACTGGTATTTGCAGGAGGAGGATGAAAATGTAGACAAATATAAATGTATAAATAACAGACGTATAGCAGACGACAGTGGTCAAAACGAGTTTAAAAAACCATTTTTAGAAAACGAGAATTTAGATTGTAGTTTATCAATTTGTTCATCTATTATGAGCCACAAGATAGAAAATGAAAATAACAAAAATGTAGATAAAAATTTAAAGTCACCAAAAATGTCACATAATATTACGGTTCCGAATGGCCATGTGTGTTTAATTACGGATCCGGACTCAAATACCTCTACACCAACACGGAATGCTAATTTGTATGAATTTTCTGACCTAGGAGAATCACTACATATTGATTTGCCATTTCTCAAGAAAACGCCTTCAATGCCAGTCAAAAAGAAAACAAAATCAAAACATCAAAAGCGGCAATCATTACAAGATAATACATTAAGCACAGATATACTTCCATCGTTCTCATATGAGGATTTGACAAAAGACGATTTATTGTTAATGTGGAAAGCTTCTGATTTAGAACTAAGTGAACTATTGGAATCGACACTCAGGGAAAAGAAGAAGTTGGAGGAACAAATAGCAAACTTAGAACCAGTTGATATTGATAAATGAGAAATTCTTATTCCTTGATTACGATTCAGTTTCACCATATCACTCACGCGATGATGTCACAGCACAAATGATTTAATTGAGGGTACTTCAGTTGATGAATCAAGTTCGCGGCGATCAATGTTTACAGATATGCATCTTCAAATAAGATGACATCTCTGAATTAAGAATGATGTTTACTAAAATATGTAAACGTGTAGTGACGCCTGTTTCAAGTAATAAAATCAAGGCCAGTCCATTTATCAAATTCTAATATAGGGAGTTTGAACAGTTCTCGACTATTATTCAATTAGTGTTCTTGTGAGAGATGATATTTAACATATTAAATTTTGAATTTGAATCATATAACTATGAAAGATTTTTGATAAGGATAAATGTTATTTGGAGAAACACCTTTTTGCAAATATTGTTCACTATAAAATCATGCGCTGATGACGAGATACACAGTGGCAGCATGATATGAATTGCAATAGATGTCAAAATAAAATCCGTCATAATTTTTGGAAGAAACATACTTTTTATGTGTCATTTCAGATTCTAACTTTTTACTATAAACGTTTAAATTAGAAAAAAAAACAAATATTGGGTATTTGGAAAAATGATTATTATTTTCAATAGATATGATTTAAATACAATGACAATCAGATATAAAAGAGTTTTATAGGCAAGTCATATATCACAAATGCTTAATTTGTGGAATGTATGTATTTTATATATAGCTGTGAATTTTGATATAGTAAAAATTGCAGATTTGAAATTTCGAATCTCGAACCACATGTTAGCCAAAATGAGGCTAAGGCGTGATCTGTATGTCGAAGTATCTCGTAAAATGAACTGTTGATGTTTGATCTTTTACTAAATGTAAACTGAGAGACGGTTTATTTTAGAACTGCAAACTATGCAAATGTAATTGACAAAAGGATCGTTAATAGATTTTGAGAGGGAATGTTAAAAACATGCTCAATATGAAATGATATTGATTTATTGATTTTCGTACTGAACTTGAGATCTCAAAGGTATGTATGTGTTGATATGTGTGTATATATGTGTGTGATTCTTCTGAATGTGTGATATCGTATGTGTGTATGTTTACACATAAAATAGATGCAATTTTGTCGCATCACAATTGTTCGTTAAACATTGTTTTCACCTAGATCTATAATCTTATATAAAAGAGTTATACCAAATTCTATTACAAACACATGAGGAAGATTGTTAGACCGATTCTACTTTTACAGATATTTATTCCCAAATATTTCTAAGTACAAAAAAACACTGACATAATAAAACTAATATTTCAATATATTTACATTTCATGCAGCAGCCTCCTATAGACCCTTTCGCATGAACTGCGGTCCTGTGACTTTGAGGGGCAAAATGATACAGATGCCCGCAAAAACATAGATTTTGTTATAGTAAATGATTGTTCCGTCAATCTGTATCATTTTGCCACTCAAAGTAACAGGACCGCAGTTATCGTGAAAGGGTCTATAGATTAGGTGTTTATCTAGACGGCATTCATAATAGCTAAAAACAAATTCCTCATATGACGTTACACAATAATGTAACCCCATGCATAACATGACTTCACACCATATCATTCAGAAAAACTCTTTTCTTAATTTACTGTTCTACCTTAAACTTCACTGTTCATCATAATGAGACTGATAAGGTATAAGGCCAGATATTCGATTTCATTATTTTGTTTTTCAATTTGAAAACTATGATATGTAAATATAACGAATGAACATTTATTGTCAATATGGATGCCATTTGGGTTACAAATAAATATTCATGGCGACCTAGCGGGCGCCATTATATTTATCTGTTACCCAAGTGTCATCCATATTGACAATAAATATACATTCTGACAAACCTTTATTCGTTAATAAACTGTTTCTCATACCAGATTGGAATTCAACTGTCCTTATGAAAATTCGCAGTTTCAATTATTTGATAATTTCTTGTGACAATGGATTACTTCATTGCATCTAAGATCTATTGTAATTTAAAAGGAAGTAAACAGGATTTGGGCATGTACAATTTTTGTGTATTTACGAAATACTATTGTGTGATGTATTGCTTGTTTTTTGATATATAAATAAACATATTACCGTATATTGTATATTGTTATTAATTGGGTAAACTATATTGGGGTTCAGTCATATATCTTATATAATATATATGATGATCCCAAAGTCAGACAGCTGTCGTCACATTAATTGCGATATGAATAAATCGACGCTTAGGATTAACTAATTAAAAAAACTGTTAAAGAAGGTGAATCGGAAATCATGGCATTCCAACAAAATATTATGATTGATAGGATCATACACCAAAGTGACAAGTACGACCTGTTAACATCATATACCAAAACGACGAGTACGACCTGTTAACATCATATACCAAAACGACGAGTACGGCCTGATAACATCATATACCAAACGACGAACGACGAGTACGGCCTGATAACATCATATACCAAAACGACGAGTACGGCCTGATAACATCATATACCAAAACGACGAGTACGGCCTGATAACATCATATACCAAAATGACGAATACGGCCTGATAACATCATATACCAAAATGACAAGTACGACCTGTTAACATCATATACCAAAACGACGAGTACGGCCTGATGACATCATATACCAAACGACGAGTACGGCCTGATAACATCATATACCAAACGACGAGTACGGCCTGATAACATCATATACCAAACGACGAGTACGGCCTGATAACATCATATACCAAAACGACGAGTACGGCCTGATAACATCATATACCAAAATGACGAATACGGCCTGATAACATCATATACCAAAATGACAAGTACGACCTGTTAACATCATATACCAAAATGAAGAATACGGCCTGATAACATCATATACCAAAATGACAAGTACGACCTGTTAACATCATATACCAAAATGACGAATGCGGCCAGATAACATCATATACCAAAATGACAAGTACGACCTGTTAACATCATATACCAAAACGACGAGTACGGCCTGATAACATCATATACCAAACGACGAGTACGGCCTGATAACATCATATACTAAAACGACGAGTACGGCCTGATAACATCATATACTAAAACGACGAGTACGGCCTGATAACATCATATACTAAAACGACGAGTACGGCCTGATAACATCATATACTAAAACGACGAGTACGGCCTGATAACATCATATACCAAAACGACGAGTACGGCCTGATAACACCATATACCAAAATGACGAATGCGGCCTGATAACATCATATACCAAAATGACAAATACGGCCTGTTAACATCATATACCAAAACGACGAGTACGGCCTGATAACACCATATACCAAAATGACGAGTACGGCCTGATAACATCATATACCAAAACGACGAGTACGGCCTGATAACACCATATACCAAAATGACGAATGCGGCCTGATAACATCATATACTAAAACGACGAGTACGTCCTGATAACATCATATACTAAAACGACGAGTACGGCCTGATAACATCATATACCAAAACGACGAGTACGGCCTGATAACACCATATACCAAAATGACGAATGCGGCCTGATAACATCATATACCACAATGACAAGTACGGCCTGTTAACATCATATACCAAAACGACGAGTACGGCCTGATAACATCATATACCAAAACGACGAGTACGGCCTGATAAAATCATATACCAAAACGACGAGTACGGCCTGATAACACCATATACCAAAATGACGAATGCGGCCTGATAACATCATATACTAAAACGACGAGTACGGCCTGATAACATCATATACTAAAACGACGAGTACGGCCTGATAACACCATATACCAAAATGACGAATGCGGCCTGATAACATCATATACCAAAACGACGAGTATGGCCTGATAACATCATTTAATAACTCAACAAGTACGGCCTGATAACATCATATACCAAAATGTCGAATACGGCCTGATAACATCATATAACAAAACGACGAGTACGACCTGATAACATCATATACCAAAATGACGAGTGCGGCCTGATAACATCATTTAATAAATCAACAAGTACGGCCTGATAACATCATATAACAAACTACCAGTACGGCCTGATAACATCTTATAACAAAATGACGCGTACGGCCTGATAACATCATATACCAAAACGACGAGTACGGCCTGATGACATCATCTAACATAACGACGAGTACGGCCTGATAACATCATATAATAAACTACCAGTACGGTCTGATAACATCTTATAACAAAATGACGCGTACGGCCTGATAACATCATATACCAAAACGACGAGTACGGCCTGATGACATCATCTAACAAAACGACGAGTACGGCATGATAACACCATATACCAAAATGAGGAGTACCGTCTGATAGCATCATTTAACAGAATTACCTTTTCGCCAGACAGTCTACAGCTAATTTTAAAAATCATGGTATTACTAAATGAGACGTAGACATGGATCGTTTGTTAAAATGGAGCGCCATTGAGGAATCAGTATGGTGATTGCAAAACGCTTAACGTGCAACCCTTGCTCTAAAGCCTATGCTTTGCCATAGATTCGATATAACATCATTTGGATGCTGATAACAAGATGTATATAAATATTACCTGTTGACAATTATAACAACATATTTCAATGCAGAAACTTCGAATACTTATAAATCTATCAATTATTCAAATAAATGCACTTTATTTCGAATAGTAATTAGGTTTTAAATTGTTTCGTCGCTCTACTGACAAATTATCTAGACTGGAAAATCCAATTCCTTTGAAATATGGAAAACTGACATCTTGTAATTAATTGTATTGAATTATGATGTCTGGAGATATATATCTGAGGTTATATCAATCGTAGACTTAACTTTTGTCCATTAATACGTTAACAGAAAAGTAAGTGAGAAAATGAATAAATAATAATTATTCAGTGCTGAATATGGCATGCCAAAAGCACATTAACCTGATTTTTCTGCAGTTTAACGTTGTTTTTCTCCGTTAAATCTGTTTTTTAATTTAACCTTTTTTAAGTCATATTAAAATGTTCTCCAATTTAACCTCATTTCTTTCCAGTTTGACCTAGTTTTTCCCCGTTAAATCTAATTTTCTCCAGTTTAACATTGTTTTTCTCAGTTGGAAGCCTATAAGTGTTACTGTGCAAAGAAAAAAAATATTTTAACGCGTTAACTTTCTCGTTAAAACGCGGTAGTTATCTATTTAAATCGCGATAGTATCTCGTAACAACGCGATAGTATCTCGTTAAAACGCGTTAGTTATCTCGTTAAAACGCGTTAGTTATCTCGTTAAAACGCGTTAGTTATCTCGGTAAAACGCGTTAGTTATCTCGGTAAACGCGTTAGTTATCTCGCTAAAACGCGTTATTGATCTCGTTAAAACGCGTTAGTTATCTCGTTAAAACGCGTTATAAACAACTATACAGTATACTAAGTGATCTTGGATTTCTTGTGCTGCTGTGAACGGGTACTATCGTAGTTAGGGAGTTTCGCGCCATTACAAGTATAGTCCCAATAGCCACCAAACAGTAGAATATACGGAGCACTAGGCGCCCTATTCGCACGTCAGCGTCCGTCACCCCCACATATCCTAAACCCCTCATTCCACCTACTCCCAAATTCACCTATACTCCACCCATTAAACCCTCAATTATCCCCTCCCCCTTCATCGGACACGGACGCGCAAATAGGGCAAATATATACTACTCCAAACCCAATACGTATCCGCAAATGCCCTGTGCTCTTACGTAGGTGTAAAGCAAATGATAAATAACGCGTATTAACGAGATAGCTATCGCGTTTTAACGAGATAAATAACGCGTTTTAACGAGATACTATCGCGTTTTAACGAGATAAATAACGCGTTTTAACGAGATAACTATCGCGTTTTAACGAGATGATTAACGCGTTTTAACGAGATAAATAACGAGTTTTAATGAGATACTATCGCGTTTAACGAGATAAATACCGCGTTTTAACAAGAAAGTTAATTCGTTAAAACGACATAAATATATTTTTTTTTCTTTCAGATGACCCTAATAGGCTTCCGTACAGTTACATCTATTTTTTGCAGTTTAACCTACTTTTTGGTAACCTAGTTATATCTAGTATTTCTCCAGTTTAAAACTGTTTTTCTCAGTTATATCAAGTTTTCCTGCAGTTTAACCATGTTTTTCTCCACCAAACCTAGTTCTTTCCAGCTTAATCTTGTTTCCTTTAGTTCGAAGTTTTCTCCAATTTAGCCCTGCTTTTTCTCAGTTATATCAAGTTTTTCTCCAGTTCAAACTTGTTTTTCATCGTTATATCTAGATTTTCTCCAGTTTAACCTGTTCTCTCAGCTATTCTCGGTTATTTCTAGGATTTCTCCAGTTATTGCTAATTGAGAGAATAACTAGGTTATATGGAGAAAACTAGGTTTAGCCTATAAATGTTATTTTGGCGTTGCAATTTGAATTAACTGGAAAAAATATAATTAACCGAGAAAAATTCGGTTTAACTGCGCCAAAATCACAATTTTACTCATTCATGTTATTTTGGTGTAGTTAAATCTAGTTTTTGTTATGGTTGAAGTAGAGAATTCGGAAGTTGTATTCCCAATACACATGATCTCGTTTCCAAAAATGAGCGATGGATGAATTTCTGAAAGGAGCTCAGCTGGCTGGGATAGAATTAATTAGTTATTATTAGGTGCAAAACGTGAAGTAATCTTGTTTATTAGTGCTAACAAAATATCTCCAAACAAGTAAATATTCATTATACATGCATTGAATGTCGAATGTTTACCAAATCGTAGTGAAACGTTCCTTTGTGAAGCGTAAAATATAAGTGGAAATATTTAGATATCTTCAAACAATAAAAAAAAGTTTTGAAATTCACAAACATATTATTTATATCAACTTACGGTTCTAAATTCGAAATAAAGATCGAGTCGACCAGATTTGTTTTCGATTGCCGGCTATATATATATATATATATATATATATATATATATATATATATATATATATATATATATATATATATATATATATATATATATATATATATATATATATATATATATATATATAAGGGTATATCAAATAAACTGACAATGAAATATTCTTTTCCAAGAAAAAGGGAAACAATTCAAGCAATATGCCGACTATTGGTAACGACATGATTTCACGAATGTGATTTATTGTATAAATGAGGTACATCTATAATGATGTATATAGAAATCAATTAAAAACACACGAAAATAAAAGAGATAATGTCTGCATTTGTAACAAATTCTTTTTATCAAAAGAAAGTAGAATACACAGAAACAAATCAAACTCAAACTTGGTGATTGAATATATGGCGAGTACTAACGTGTGTACAAATGCGTTTAAAAAAAGTATCCAATCTTAATCTGCGTTAAAATGAGTAATGTCTGCTTGAAAATCCTCTGAATTATTTTGCACTTTTATCATTGATACTGGGATATCTTGATACTGTTTCACTAATTTAAATAAAATCCACTCAAGAAATCTTTTGTTTCTCACTTTTTCTTTTTAGCTATCGGAATTCCTTATGCCGCTTCACTAACTTAAATCCAGATTTTGTTGTATATTTGAATACAACAAAGTGCATTTTAATCACAGTATTTACTTAAATAGCTTTGCTTGCTTGTTGTTGTTTAACGTCCCACTGAAGAATCTTTCACTCATATGGAGACGTCACCAAATGCCGGTGAAGGGCTTCAAATTTTGGCCTATGCTCGGCACTTACGGCCATTGAGCAGTGAGGGTTCTTTAACGTGTCGACACCTACTGTGACACGGGACCTCCAGTTTTTACTGTCTCATCCGAAAGACAGGAAACCAACCTGTCGCCGGCGGGACTCGAACTCACGACCTTACGATCCAGAGTCGAGCGCGCTACCGACTGAGCCAGGCCGGCTCACTTAAATAGCACATTGCAAATAGAAATGCGCGTAAAATGTTTCACCCGGAATCCCTTATATCGACAACAACAATAGGCCTTTATCTAGTTGTTCCATTCCGTTCAGTTTTGTCGAAACGCTTTTGCCCTCAGATCACGTGACGTCAAAGAACTGCCATATTGTTTCAATTAATTTGACAGAGAGAAAATTAAGCTAGATGTTATTTCTTGTCAAGATGGCATGTATCATGTCGTTCATATAGACTGCTTTTCACATCTGGTTGACTTTATGTAATCAATATTACTGGTCATCTAAACGATTAATGCCTGAACCGTAAATGCACTTTTCTGTGCAGCTGCTTACTAATAAGACAAGCCGTGATGTAATGGAAATCTCAAGAAGGTCTATAGTGTATGTACTATCATCATAGGGATACCTTTCTTGTCAATGTTTGTATTTGATTTTTCTTTTCTGTACAATAAAACTGCAATGTTAAACTGAATATCCTTTTTATAACAACCAATGTAAACAATAAACGTTTCGACCGCATGGATAAAAGCACATAAATCCATATCCGATCCTGTCTTTCAATTTCAGAGTACATGTATTGAAGTTTACTTTCACGGTCAGATACGAGATTATCTCTATGATATTTGAAACAAAAAAATATCTGTCTGGTTGTCCAGAAAAAAACCTACATTTCAGTGAATTCTTAGATAATGGCGCAGTTAAAGCTAGTTAATTCTCTAGTTAATGTACAAGAGTGATAAAAACACTAAGTTAAACTGAAAACAACTAGATTAAAATGGATAAACATTCCGTTTACTGGAAACAACTAGGTTAAACTGGAGAAACATTCCGTTTACTGGAAAACAACTAGGTTAAAATGGAAAAACATTCTTTTTACCTACAAACAACTAGGTTTAACTGAAAAAAATCCTTTTACCTTTTACATCTAAATTAAACTGGAGAAACATTCCGTCGAGAGCAACTAGGTTTAAGTGGAAAAACATTACGTTTACCTGAGAACATCTAAGTTAAACTGGCGAAGCATTCAGTTTACCTGCAAACAACTGGGTTAAACTAGAGAAACATTACGTTTACCTGAGAATACCTAGGTTAAACTGGTGAAACATTCAGTTTACCTGAGAACCACTAGGTTAAACTGGAAAAACATTACTTTTACCTGAGAACAACTAGGAAACATTGAATTTACCTGCGATTAACTAGGTTAAACTGGAGAAACATTAAGTTTACCGGCGAATAGGTTAAACAGTGATTTGTAATAGGGAAATTTCACATGCATTGCCTGAAAATTCATTGTGATCTTCTTATCTTTCATTGCCTTTGATATAATCTTAAACTCAATTTTATTTATATTTGCGGGGATACTTTTCTTCTATGCTACAGTCATTTATGTCGCGGAGACACTTTTTGACTGAGGATTTTGTTTTGTCTATGCTACTTAACAGTCATTCATATGCCTCACTTGCGGAAACACGTTTGAAAGAATGACTTGGATTTATGTCTTTCTTCCATGTTACATTCAGTTGTATTTTGTGATTTGACAGTTTAGTTTTAAATCATGACATCACAGTCGAGTTTCAAAACTTGACATCGCAGTTGAGTTTTATAACATGACACAACACCATGCCGAATTACCTTAAGAAGGTCGTGAAGACTTAACCATGCAGCATTGAAGTAACATTATATGTACTAAAGTATCATACCATTGTTAATACCAAATCGTTTCTTACAACACTTTTCCTGATCAATTATGTACGAAAACTACGAATTTCTTCCTGCTCGCCTATCATTTCTCAAGTAAGATAAATAATTCCAATGTAAGGTGTCACTCTATTGATGAATTTCAACTCCTTGCTCTATATATTTGTCAGGAAATACTGCTTTCATCCGGCATTGTAATAGAAGCGATCAATCAGACGGTTACGATCGCATCACTAACAGTGTGTATAAGTTGTCTTGGTGATACTCCATGGTCAAAGCAAATAAAGCGCTAAATACCATTTGCCAACAACTGCCGACTGGGAGTTTGAAGTGCGACCGGAAATATCGATTGAGCCATGACAGTGTAAAATGTGCAAATAGGTTTATTGCAGAAACTATGTAGAAGTTCAAGGATTTATGTACCTTTCGTTGTTGACGTACAATTACGGCACAATAAATTTCAGAAAGCATTTCCTGTTAAGTATCGCTACTATCCCCATTTGGAGAATATAGTTAATATAAATGCATATATTCACCTGATATATTGTTTCAGATAGGGGTCTTCATAACATTGATTTTCTGTCGAATGAAGACAGAAATTAATTTAAATCCAAAATTTTGAATCAGTTATTTGCGAAAGAAACATATAAAGAAAGACAATTGCATAACATTTTGATTGATGATTAATCATGGCTCCAAAGAGAATTCAGTATAACATGGGTTTCTAAAATGTAAAAAGTTCGATGTCCTTGTCAGTCAGAAACGATTCTTTTGTAATTTTGTAATAAATATCGGTTCTTTGAAATGTGAAATAGGTTTTTTTAACCTCATCTAAACCAAAGTGCAAACGAATTATCTTTAACACTTTAGCTCACTTGAGCCAGACACGGTCCACTGTTCGGGTAAACTAACCTTCCGGTAAGGTGCGATAACCTGTCCGATAATGTCCGATAAACTGTCCGATTATTTCCGATATCCTGTCCGAAGTCATCTAGTTTGTAGGTACGTGTGGTTTTGGATTAGGTTGGATCCAATTATGTACGTTATGGTTTATTAGTATATATAATAAGATATATTATTATAGTTATAGTATATGGAATTGTCAGATTTTGCTGAAAATGGTCTAAAACCTATTTAAATAATACATTTTCATACAAAATAGCTTTTAAGTGCATTTTAGTATCAAGATTTCAATGGTATATGCTACAGAGCTGTCCGTTGATATGGTAACTTAATAAAAGCTTGTGATTGGTCAAATTTTGATAGTGTCAGATTTTTGTAAAAATGAGTAATTAGGGTTTATTTTGGTAAAGCAAATTCAATGGTAGATATTACGAAATCGTCGGTTGCCATGCTATGAAAATAAAGGTCACTGATTGGTCAAAATCGTTCAATTTTGAATTTTGTTAAAAATTAGTATAAACAGGTATTTTGACATTGCGAATTCAATGATAAATGATAAATGTTACAATGGTAACAAATATAGGCCTGTGATTGGTCAAAACTTCAATTATATTAGATCTTTATAAAAAAAATAGTATTTAGGGGGTATGTTTTTAATTACGAATGATATTATATTCATCTGAACGTTGTTTGGTGTGCAGGAGAAATATGTTGTCAAAAATTCAAAGTGATTGGTTCAAAAACTAATAGTACTTAGGATATCTGAAATGCTGAAAATGTGGAGGGTTGTAGGTTTTCTTATATAAAAATTTCAAACTTGGTTGTAGATATAATGTCAGCCATATTTTAAAAAAAATACTGTACCGGTAATAGAATTTCTATTGTTACTTTTTCATACAATGTCTTCTGTTATATCAAATGAATTCCCTCTTCAATGGATACTATTATTTTCAAACAAATAATGTTTTATTTGAAGTTGGCTCGATCTTTTATAAATTAAGTGCATAGAGGTGTGTGTATGTCTATTTTGCTTCCCATTATTTTGTTGGAAGTATGATGACATGATGTTCTTTCTAAATTTTTAGATAATTTAGTCGGGGTGTAGGCATAAATTTTAAAGAAGAACCTTTTGTGTGTGGATGAATTTGAACCATTTAAAATCGTCGTGTTTGTCGTATAGCTTAATTGCTGAATTCCTTCTGTGTCTTATTAAGTAAAATGTGAAGATATGAAGCGTGTGTGCTTGACTCTGTTGCATCTTTAATTTCTAGTTCGCATTGTTATATGTATGGAAATTGACATTATTAATTGACAAAGCGTCGTCGATATATCCAAATGTTAAATTAGAAAGGACCGCTAGCCTTTTCTTATTTTGATTCAGCAGTTTCTAAATGAAGTCTGCTTCGTATGAAGTCTGCATAGGAATGCGTGAAAGACCACATCTCCGAACATTACAATTGTATTCTCTATTATAAATTCCAGTATCTTTTTATATCAACTTTAGTGTATTTATGTGTAGAATCAGAATGGTGTTTGACAAAATAAGCATCATGATAACCAATAGATATTTAAATTTTCGGGTACCACCTTTAGTGAAAAAAAAACAGTTGTCAATGATGCTAAAAAGTCTCTCTTTTAATATGGTTTTCCTGAAGACGTTACAATTAGGACTTGAGTATTTTTCTGTTTAAACGTGGAACAGTAGGCTATATGTGATCATTTTGTATAAGTGGGCGACATTGGTCGTTGGTCCGCTGTTTGTGCCCCGTCCCCCATTGGAGGGATGATTGCGAACTTGGAACATCTGTTTGCAGGCATGTTGCGTTTGCGCACACTAAGTCGACTGATTCTATATGTACTGCTGTGTTTAATGTGTGAATTTGAAACTGTGCTGACAATTGAACTGTGAAACTTAGGGAGCATCTATTTGATTTGTATGGGGGTGGGGGCACTATGATCAAACTTTTGATCCCGGATTTTTTTTTCGTTGTAATTTCCGTCCTACCCGCTATGACGAAGTTACTTATGACTGTATAAAACTGCATAGCCTAATTAGCAGATTTTAAGTAAGCCTCGAATTGATATAACATATGTTCTTTCTAATGCAGTGGTGGGTCTGGATTTTTTTTTCAGAAAGGGGTGGGATGGGGTTGAGGTTGATAATGAAACTATATATGTAAATGCACTTAAACCTGCTATAAATACATAACTCACGGCAATTTGTATGTCTTCCATACACTAAAACTTGTAAATATAACCATCCTCCCTAATGCAGCACATGATTTTGAATCCATTTCATCTTAAATGAATGTTAAGTGTTTTATCTATTTCTTTATATGGAAATATCAAAACCCTCTCCCACACCACATTCTGCTATAAAATGCAACCAGAGCAGCCTCATTTGAACATGAAGTTGCTGTTTCACCAAATATAATATTTAAGAATGAACATAATTTTATAGCACAAAATAAATTCATGTCAGATGATACTTTATGATTAAAGTAGATATTCTCAGGATATTGAATACTTTTGGCACTACAGTTTCTAATGTGAATTCTTATCAAAGCTGATCAATGTCCAAGATGAGTGCATCAGCTCGGTGCAATAAACAATTAAGATCAGAAGTAAATAGAGGATATCCGACAACTTTTTGATAACATGTTTATTACATCTCGTGATGCAGGAGTATATCGTGCGTAGCACGAGTGTTAAATATGTATTATCCTGCCTCACGAGATGTAATAAATAAACATTTTATTCAAAAACAATTGTCAAATATTCTATTTATTACATTTTCCAGTTCAGTTTCCTTAGGCCCTGAATTTATCCAATTTTCTGTACATGTAGGTTAGTGTACGGCTTGTGGAATGTAAACAAACCACGTTTTGACACGGACTCGGAAATCTTTTCAGAGCCAAGTATGCTCAATGAAAACCGGAGCCTTTAGGAAAATATTACGTTCTAAAAAGGATTTCCGCGCCCCTGTGGTTTTGATTGAAACACATCATTTGATGCCTCAAAGATCATACCTAAGTTTTCGATAGACCCGGACAGCAACCTCGCTTTGAAATTCACCCAATTCGATGTTCATTTTCTGTACTGTATCTGCAGTGTCACTGAATCTTTTTAAAAAATTTTGAACGGTTGACGTAAACAGAGGATACATTAAACAATTCCACTGCTTTTCGACCACTTAATCCCACTCCATCAAAACAAAATATCGCCTGCTTTTTTCGAGACAGAACAAGTCTGTGCGGAGCCATATTGTTTAGCTTCGATACGGCGTTACAAATAGCCCACACGAAATTCCCTTCTTAATACGGCCTATCTACAGTACGTGTTAAAATATTTTTGCCACATCATCACCATTTATTGGCATTTGTTAGCAAATGTGATCAGTTTATAATCAAACAATGAATTGAATATTATCATTACATTATAGATGGGATTAATTAATCGGATTTTCATTAGTTGCCTGGCATTGTATTTTGATTGGCTAAATGCCAAATTTCACAGTTTACATTGATATTTTTCATTAAGCCAAACAAAATACAATAAAATCAATGAAAAATAACAGTGAAAAATAAATCTATAGATTTAATAAAAAAAAGTATAATGATAATCAATTTTAACTTCCAATGCTATAATTTGTGATTTTGTTTTTTTATCATTTAAATTGTGATTTTTAATTTTGATTTTTTGTTTTTTTTATTCATTTTTCTTATACATTATGAAGTGAAGGTCAAGAATAGTCAATCTTGTCTCACATTGGTTGTGCCGAAACCATATATTTTATTTATTTTTTAAATAATTAATATTATTTTTCCTTTTTGTTGAATATAAGGTTTTATTTATTTTATTCAGCTTTTAAGCGTTTCCCGAAACTAATCTTGACCTTTTCCAACAGTCACATTCTACCTTTTTATTTTCACCGAATGCTTATCCTGGATTTTTTTTTCACCATGACCTTCTGAGTAGTTATAGGCAGCTCCATGGTGCGCATTTGAATTTTCGCCGCTAGGGGGCGCCACCAGTGGCGCTGTTTGATAACGTCATCAGAATACTGGCTTCTGATTGGTCAATTCAAATGCGCACCATGGAGCCACCTGTGACGTCATAACCGGAAGTGCGTCATACCGGAAGTGAGGTCATACCGGAAGTGCGTCATACCGGAAGTGAGGTCATGACAATAAGGAGAAAGAACCAATCGTTGAGTTTGGGGGTGTGTCTATGACCAGAAGTTTAAGGTTGTGGAGGCGGCCATCTTGGCTAAGGAGCCAATGAGAGCCTTCGTTACAAGAGGTTGGGGTCACGAGAAGTCACGAGAAGTCACGAGAGGTCACGTTAGTTCCCGAGAAGTCAACGGTAAGAGAGAGAAGTTGGGTTTTTCCAGTTTTGAGCTGAGAGTGAATCCAATTTTAGAACCGAAACTTTGGGTTTTTCCAGTTTTGAGCTGAGAGTGAATCTATTTTTAGAACCGAAACTTTGGGTTTTTCCAGTTTTGAGCTGAGAGTGAATCTATTTTTAGAACCGAAACTTTGGGTTTTTCCAGGTTTGTGAAACTGGTAGTTGGTGGCGCCCCCGTCGGTGAAACTAGTAGTCGGTGGCGCCACCGTCGTTGAGAGTTGTGTATCATCAAGTGCGCATGCGCGAGAAGCGGTAGGCCGAGCTCGACTCAAGCTTGTACTAAGACTTGTAGAGTAAATGTATAGTGATGGGTTTTTGAGGTCTAGAGTGAATGAACATTGATTATATGATGGGGTATTTCCCTGATACCATAATTAAGTGATAAGTAATGAAAACCTTATTCACGTTGCTAGTTACCTAATTTTTTCTGAGATATTGTTTGTACATGTTTCATACGATAAACACTAAACCTATGGTAATAAAAATTCAAACACTCACCCTATGCTGGTAGTGGTTTTCTGACGATGTTGACTCTTCGAGCTTCGGCTCGCAAATGAGCTCTCAGAGGTCTAACTGAACCTATACTCTAGTCATGTGACTTTTTTTGAGATAATTCTATTTTTAGTGCATGGAAAATAATCTAGCCCTATCTAATAAAAAATGAATACTCACCCTATGCTAAAAGTAGTGTTTTTTCTTATGATGTTAACACCTCGAGCTTCGGTTCTCAAATGAGTTTTCACAGGCTGAACTGAACCTCTCTCTAGTCACATGACTTACTATATTTAGACTTTTATCTAATGAAGTGAATACAACAAAAACACAAAAAAACACAAATAAAAATTTAATGTTGAATATACGCGACTAAATAGTGTGTAGTCACTACAAATTAACACAAACACAAACCCTGCATACCTTTAGTGAAGGTTTCTTTCCGAATAAGTTGAGTGGCCCTTAAAAGGGCCGTTGATTGCTCCGAAAAGCTGAATAAGAGAGAGAGTCTAATATCTGTCGAGTAGACGTCGCCAACGACGAACTTCTCTTTCTTTTTCTATCATCAGTCGATTTATCTCGGCCTTATGTTGTCGAAGATTGGCTAATGCTTCCTGAGCTAGTACGTATTGTACAGGTACTGGAAGTAAAGGGCCAGGTCTAGGTGGTTCCTGGTGTTGTGTAGTTGGTGTCACAGGGGTCCTACCAGAATTGATTGGGCTGCGTGGCCTTACTACAATACGTGTCCTCTGTGTCAGAATGATTCTCATGTTTCTCTCTTCAGGTTGCATCTCCATGTCGGATGAGTTATCCATGATGATGAACTAATACCGAGACTCGGGCAGTACTAGCTTATATAGAGTGAATGACGTCACGTATTGATTTTTTCTCCCGTCTGAACATCTGCGTCTAGACATCTGAACACCTGTTGTTGACACTTGGCATCTGTACACCTGTTTTTGACATTTTTGACACTTGGCATCTGAACACCTGTTTTTGACATTTTTGACACTTGGCATCTGAACACCTGTTTTTGACATTTTTGACACTTGGCATCTGAACACCTGTTTTTGACATTTTTGACACTTGGCATCTGAACACCTGTTTTTGACACTTGCCATCGGACCCCACCTGTTGTTGTAGTCTGTCTAGACATCTACGTCTAGACATTTGGCCACCTGTTTTTTAAGACAGATACTGTCACTATTTTTTAATATTTCTAATTCTATATGAAAATAAAACGAAATACAATACATTCTAGTTTTATGGACCTATAAAAAATAAAAGACTAGAATATAAAAGACTATATAAATGTGATGATACCTCGTTTGAGTATCTATACAGTTCTTTTCTTTTTTATTATAAATACATGTCTACAGTTACTGTACTTCATTTTAGATTTGACAACGGAAGCATACACACGGAATGGCTCATTTACCGAACTTTGATTTATTGTTAAATGAAAGACAAGAACAGGCGAGAAGTCAAAGGCAGGCTCACCAGAGAGATCAACGGGGTGATGGGTTTAATGCAAACAGACAACTCACCGATTATAGTGATTACTATGAAGTAGACACCCTGAGTGAGCGTAAATCACGTAAGTTTAAAACGGCTTCGAATGTGTACCAAGTCAAATTTAAACATTTTTCTAAAGATGCTATACACTTGGTATCAGAGGTAAAAGATCATATGTTGACTTCTATTAAGAACAAACTACAGTGTGAAGATCGAGATAAGATGAGAGTCAATATACATCATCCATCTTTAAAAAGTGAAGTGTGGGTAGAATTTACGGATGCTAAAGACCTGAATGCTGATCTACTCATGGAGAAAATTGAGAAAGTGCAACAGAGTAATGAAAATTTTAGAATCGAAGATGGGTCTACCACCCTGTCAGTAATCCATGTCATACAACCTGTAGGTAGCGGGGGTGGAAAACGAAAATATCATCTCAGTGTTGATAAAAAAGTCATGCTGAACAAGAAGAGAAGTTTGATTCAGATCAAGAATACAGACAAGACCTGTTTAGCTCGTGCTATTGTAGTTGGTCGTTTTCATTGTCAGAAACCTGGACTTGGAGATGGAGACAAGTACAAAAACTGGCAACGCTATTGGCAAAATTTGAAATATGGTGATGCAAGTAGACATACTCTTCAACGACGAGAAGCTCATGCCTTAATGCAACAAGCTGGATGTGATCCCCAGCAAGAGAGTGGACCTGAAGAATGGCAACGTTTTCAGACTGTGTTGTTACCCCACTACCGTTTGAAAATCTACGAACTGAATACCAACGCAAAACGATTGGCATTAAATGTACTGTATAGTGGTGCAGGATCCGGGGCCCCCATTCACGTCTTATACGATGATCACCATTACGATTGTATCGTATCTATGCCTGGACTCTTGGAATATAATTACTATTGTGACCGTTGTGATGTGGGTTATAATCATATAGAAGATCACCGATGCCCTCAATGCTGCTTTCGTTGTTTTGCACCGTGGCCCTGTGTTCCCGACAACACGATAAAACCTATAGAATGTACACATTGTCAGGGGACATTCACATCGACTCAGTGTTACGAGAATCATTTGAAACCTTATAGTAGTAATACGGCCAAGACTCCATGTCAGCTAATGACTCGATGTCCCACTTGTCAATTATGGATGAGTAAGAAACAATTCACACAACACTGCTGTCAAGAAAAGAAGAAAAAATGTCGCCATTGTAAACAGATCGTGGATCTAGACCATCGCTGTTTTATACAACGGATCCCTTCTCAGGATGAATCATCTTCACACCCTTATTACATTTTCTATGATTTTGAGTGTACCCAGGATACCGGAGAACATAAACCTAATCTATGTATTGCTCATCGTGTATGTCCCCAGTGTACATCCGATGATTGGTGTGAGCAATGTAAAACCATGGCGGATCATCGTATTATATTCCGAGGTCCCACGACACTCACTGATTTTTTGACTTGGTTATTTCAAACGACCGTGTATGATGACATACATCAAAGGGAGAAACTTTTACATGATGGAGCTATAGCTATTGCTCATAACTTTAAAGGGTACGATGGACAGTTTATTTTACATTATCTGGTACATCATGCCTGTGAAAAACCTGATGTGATCATGAACGGTTCTAAGATTATGTCTATGACGGCTGGAAACATCAGGTTTAAAGACTCATGTAATTTCTTGTCATTTCCTTTAGCTTCGTTACCTAAAGCTTTTGGATTGACTGAACTCAAGAAAGGCTACTTTCCGCATTTGTTCAATACAGAAGCTAATGCTGATTACATAGGAGTATATCCCCCAGCTATGTATTACAACCCAGAAGGTATGAAACCCCGATGTCCGTCGTGATTTTGAAGCGTGGTATCAAGACCAAATTCAAAAGGGTGAGATTTTTCATTTGCAATGCGAATTAGAAGAATACTGTGAATCGGACGTGACTATTTTGCGACAAGCTTGCATGCATTTTCAAAGCATGTGTTTGAAACAAACCGATGTGGACCCCTTTGCTGAATCGATTACGTTTGCCAGTACGGGAAATATAGCCTATCGTCGCAATCATATGCAAAAAGATACGATTGGTATCATACCTACGCGGGGATATCCTTCACCACGACAGTATTCCACCCTAGCATTACGCTGGTTGAGTTGGACAGAACATGAAACTGGTCAAACGATTAGACATGCTCGTCAGGGAGGGGAAGTCCAAGTAGGATCTTATCGTGTGGATGGTTATCATGAAGACTCTCGCACCATTTACGAGTTTCATGGCTGTTTTTGGCACGGATGCCCCTTGTGTTTTCCTAACTTAAAGCAAGAGCAACACCCGTTTCATCCTTCTTTGACGTATGAAGAAGTGTATCAAAAGACCTTAGAGAGAGATCAGTATTTGCGTCAACACTATCAAGTAGAAACGCTGTGGGAACATGACTATCGTCAAAGGTACAAGACGGATCCAGAGTTTCAACATTTCATTGATAAAACGTATGAGGAGTTTCCCGACCCGTTAGTTCCAAAAGATGCTTTATTTGGAGGTCGAACAAATGCTACTCGTTTGCTATGTGAAGAAGGAGACATTCGTTACGTGGATGTATGTTCTTTGTACCCGTTTGGATTGAAACATGGGACTTTTCCCATTGGACACCCAGACGTGATTACTCATGATTTCAAAAGTCTAGATCAATATTTTGGACTGGTACAATGTCGAGTTATTCCTCCTCGTCATCTGTTTCACCCCGTGTTACCTTATCGGTTTGCAGGAGGAAAGCTACTTTTTCCTTTATGCCGTACTTGTGCTCAACAAGGAATCGAACAGGAGTTGGGTATGAGTTATCGATGCTCTCATACGAATCAAGAGCGAAGTTTGCTAGGTACATGGACGACGTGTGAATTGAATAAAGTTATAGAAAAAGGTTATGTGCTCGATCGTATCTTTGAAGTATGGCATTTCCCTGATCAGTCCAATACTTTATTCCGTAGCTATATTGATCAGTTTCTCCAGATTAAGCAACAAGCTAGTGGTTTTCCTGCTTCCTGTCAAACAGAAGAAGATCGTCGTCAGTACCTCAAAGAGATTGAAACGAGAGAACAACTGATCATACGAGAAGACGATGTAGAGAAGAATCCTATCTTACGGACCATTGCTAAACTGTTTCTGAACTGTTTGTGGGGGTAAATTTGCTCAACGGACTAATTTACCTCAGACACAGTATGTGGAGAGTTACGAAGCATTACAACAGTTACTTCAAGATGACACTCGTGAGATATTACATTTAGAACTGATTCCAAATGACGAAGGCCATGATGAGCATTGACATGATGCTGGTGAATTCAAAACAGAAGGATGACTTTGATGAACCCAATGGTTTTAGCAATGTAGTGCTAGCAGCCTTTACGACGTCTTTAGCACGGTTACATCTCTATGCCACCCTAGAACGTTTGGGAGAACGTGTATTATATTTTGATACAGACAGTATCATTTATCAACACGATCCACAGCAGTGGAATCCTACTATCATAAACAGTTTAGGAGGATGGACAGACGAATTAGATGGCGATTCTATCTTATCCTTTGTCTCGGGAGGTCCTAAAAAGTATGCGTACAAGACTCGTCAGGACAAAACGGTGTGTAAAGTCAAAGGAATCACTTTTGATAGTCGTACCACTTCTACAGTCAACGTAGATACATTGAAACAGTTGTTACGTGGTCAACAAAAGAAAGTACTGGTATCGTACCCTCATAAGATCATGCGAACGAAACAACATAAAGTCAAAACACAGGCGATGACTAAAGAAGTGCGTGTCGTGTATGATAAGAGACATCGCATTGAAAACTTTTATACTTTACCTTATGGTTATTGAATAAATTTTTTTGAGTAATAAAATGTATGAAACTTGACTTTGATGTTATTGTTGATATAAAACAGAAGACAGTGAAGGGTAGGGGGTCATTGTGATATACAGTGTGATCTCAAGTACACGCATCATGGCGACTCTCGATTCTAAAGATCATGGTAGTTTTTACATGACTTTACCTAGCGATGCTAGTTTAAAAGTCTTTCCCGATAATACCTTAACAGAATTCAAAACTCATTTACCTCAAGCTTTAAGTATGATGGATAGTGAGTGGGAAGTAGCGTTGAGTGAATTGATCTTTCCCAACTTGATAGAATCGATAACATCCGATGAGAATTACATAGATGTCCTGGTTCCCCTTCACGTTCCTTTGGAATCCGTCGTGACACCTAAAAATCCCCAGGACCCCTCTATGTATCCTAAGAAAAAGGAAATGAAATATCGTCAACATGAACGTTTTACTGTAGAATTGATTAAGAAACACGTCTCGTTAGATGATCCCCAATTTGATCATGTCATCTCTAAAACTGATACGAAGTCGGGGATCGCTTTTGTAGGAAGTATTTGGAAACTTAAATTTCGTTCGGGGTTTTATGCGTCTCCTGCTGCTTTAATAGAAGAGATGAAAGTTGGGTTTTCTAGAGAGCCTTTCAATATGTCATTGATGGGATAGAAGATCTCTCTCATAAAAATACTATTAAATTCAGATATGACGAAGCTTTAGATCGATTCATCATTGAGTTTAAAGGCCGATCCATCTATTCCGTTCCCTTTTTAATACGGTTTCCAAGTCTACTGGGTTATAAGCTAGGCTTTGAAGCCATTGACATGAATGAGGAGATGACTAAATGGGTCGATGTCACACACATGCCACGGTATCCACCCGATTTAAATATTGGTATGAGTGGTATCTATGTCTACAGTAACATTGCCGAAAGTCAAATTGTGGGTTCACAATCGTTACCGTTATTACGTGTGGTCCCTTTTCAAACGGGTCAATCGCTCAATCATCAACATTGGGAACCTTTTCATTACAATTATGTGAGTTTAAATAAAAAGTATTTTGATACCATTGAAATACAATTGAGAGATGACATGGACGTAAAATTCATTTTCTAGGAGGAAAAGTGATTGCCAAAACTTCATTTTCGTCGTGTCATTTAAAATGAAGTGCAACACAGGAATTTGGTCAGTTGATGACCGAGAGTCATCGTGTTCACATCTTGTATTTGACATCTATCAATATGAAACCAACGAATAGAGAAAATGACATGAATAATGACGCGAGAAAAGAAGATATGAAAAGACGAAAGGGGTGGAAAGGGGAGAAACAGAGAGAAGAGAAACAGAGAGATGAAGAAGAGAAACAGAGAGAAGAAAAAGGGAAACAGAGAGAAGAAGAAGAAGAACAGAAAGAAAAAATAGGGGAAACGATGGAAGGACAGAAAAAGATAGAAGGAGAGAAAAAGTCAGAAGGACAGAGAGATGAAGGAAAAGAACAGAGAATGAAAAGAAAGAGGGGACGTCCACGCAAAGTATCCGTAGAGAGAACAAAAGAACAAAGAGAAGAAGAAGAAAAGGGACAGAGGGAAGGAGTGAAAAGGGGACGACCACGAAAAGTAGAACAGGAAGAAATACCTCATGATATTTTAATGTTTCTACGACAATGGTTAAGCGATTGTCGTCAGTCTCCCATGTACGGTGACACTTTTCATTTACAATTAAATGATAATAATGGCAATCGAGCAGGTATGATGTATCATGTGCATAAAGAACAACGACCAGTAGCATGGGATCCTTTTGGTCATCATGTAGACGTACCGATGATACAATTTGTGTTTCAGGACAAAAAACGTAGAGCGTATGATTTTTTAGTTCTGATCTAAAAATAGATTTTATGAAACTTATAAAAAGGGAGTGAGAATGCACATCAGGAACCATTCACTCTCAGACACGATGGAAAGAACATCAAGTATGGAAACTTTATTTTCATCCACGATGGATGCTAGTCAGACCGTCACGGATAGTGCTCCCATGAACCGAGACATGATGGATAGTGTACCACGAGTTCATCGAGTAGAAGTAGAGAGTGTACCACGAGCTCATCGGGTAGAAGTGGATAGCGTACCGAGAGTTAATCTGATAGAAGTGACAAGGACTCCACCTACCGAAAGGAGACAAGGTGTGACCACTTTTAAACTAAGACCTGCTACCGTCAGAGGGTTATCGTTTCATCAGGAATTAAGAATACCTTTAGCCTTGCCTAATTTTTGTACGTATGAATCCAGGTACCTGACGTTTAAAGATCATTGGCCCAAATATCTACCGGGACCTAAACAGACAGAATTAGCCAGAGCAGGATTTGTGTATTTAGGGAACAGTGACCACGTCCAGTGTTTTTCTTGTGGCATCTGTTTAAAAGATTGGGAATGGAGCGATAATGCTTTTACAGAACATCGACGTTTGTCTAAAGATTGTGCCTTCAGTCAATTGCTGATATAAACATAACAAAAACAAAAAACCCTGTGTGGAGCCTCCCTTCTGGGAACATCCAAGTGGCTGACGGGAACGAGTCTAAATATAGAATAAGAAGAAGAAGAACGGCTATAAAGTAAAGTGAAGTGCAGTGACCAAACATCATTTGAATCAGTCATCAACATGAGTTATCCAGGCTTGTCACAGACGCACCCAAATTATTCACCTAATATTACACCCTTACCTAGAAGGGGTCGATGAGTTTGATGAAGTTCTCAAAACTTTAGACCAGTTGCAAGAAAAACAAGAAAATGATGCGACCCAGGGAATGTTACGTGATGCCTTGCTATCCACATTACAGAAAATGAGGGAAGAACTCACGACTATTACAACTACTCTGAAAGAATTGAAGGATAACGTACAGCCAGGAGTCAGAACATCATATATAGGGATACGAATATAAGCCTACGCCACAGACTCATCCTTGTTTCATTTGTGGTGAAATTGGACATTGGTCTCCTAGATGTCCTAAGAATAACGAGTCGGCAACAACAACAACAACATCAGTAAGAGTAGAACCTAAGAACAAAGTAGAAAATCGATCTCGTCAATCGGACCAGTGTTATAAATGTCATCAATCAGGTCATTGGGCTTATGAATGTCCCGAACAGACTTCAACAGGGGTCAAACGTAAACTCAACTTGATGCTCAAGAAGGGAGGCAAAGCCACCAAGAAAGGGAAAGTGGAAACCGAACAGCAGTGATTATCATTTAGTACTGTTTATCATGTAAATACGTTTAGTGTCACAGCGTCAAGGAATCCGAACCGACCGATCTAGGACAAAAGCTTTACGTTCTTTTGCTCCGTGCTGTATGGGCAAGATCAACCGTAGTAGTGAGACAAAGTGACTCAAAGTTTTGTTTGCGTGTTCTCATAGTTCATTCTTATGTATTGTACATAGTCACAGAAAGTGAATCAGTGTTCTCAAAGTTAATGTTCTCATAGTTCATTCTTATGTTAATCAAAGTTAATTTTCTGATAGTTAATCAGTGATTTCATAGTTCATTCTTATGTATTGTACATAGTCACAGAGGGACGGCCCTAATCCTCTGTCGACTATCTAAAAAGTTTTTAGCGGGGCATTAAACTTATTAAAAAAATAATCTGGTGTTTGTGTATTTGTGTCTGGGTATAAGGTGTACACGTTTAGAGTACACTTAGAGTTTAAACCTATTGAATATAAGGTGTACACGATTAGAGTACACTTAAGAGTCCTTATAAGGTGTACACTTAGAGTTTTGCTCTAGTATCTACAAGGTAGACATAAAAGAGTGATCTAATGTAAAAAACAAAACTACAAAACTATGAGTAGAAGGAGATCAAGAGTAAAAGTGTAACACTTAGAGTGAGATACAGAGAAAGAGATACAGAATAAGGGTATACAAAGGATCTATGTTTTAAAACTGCTCTAATCAGTCGTAGGTTTCTTTTCGTAAAAGTTAGATGGCCCTGAAAAGGGCCGTTTGTGTTTTAGGCTTTATATGCCATGACATAAAAAGCATTTTGTCCGTTTTCTCTTTTTCTTTTTTCAAGCTTCACGAGCTCAATCCATTCGTCGATATTCGATAACCAGCCCACCTTTCTTCCCACTGTATCGGCACATATCAGCCATTCTTCTTTTTCTTGTACTTCGCCCCACATGGTTACACAGTCAGCCATGATCAAACAATGACTATAGACTCTGAGACATACTCGGCAGGGTGTGACGTCACACGTCGCGTGAGCGTTTCTTCTTCTCCTTCTTGTTGAACATCGCTTAGTGAAAAAACCAAAAACCAAAATGGAGAGCATCTATACAGAAGCTATTTACAGAATTATTCTGTTACAACAGAAGACCAAGTGGCGTACAATGAAGTGTAATCGTTACTATCAGAGTCTACTGACGAAACTGAATCTGAGATGGAGGCAACTGAAACATCAGCAAACGTCACAGATAGTCAGAGATCAACTCGACCTGCAGTACCGACAGGGTTTAGAGTATTTGTCAGCGCAGTATGTTTCTACTAGAAAACAGATTAGAGCTAGTTTTCGTCAACTACAGATACCGATCATCATGACGATCAAGAGAAAGACAGATGATCTACAGGAAGCAGAACGACGTTTACCTCTGTAAAAGAGAAGATGTTACTGTCAATATTAGCAACCTAACTAACGTCCCTTTTCAGGGCCACCCAACTCATTAGAAAAGTAATCTAAACTGTATTGAGATATGCTACATCTACTACTCTATAAAACATAAACCCTATCACTCATTTTATTGTGTCATAAACCTATAGCTCATATTCTTGTCTCATAAACCCTATAACTCATTTTATTATATACACTGCACATTCAGTTTAAGGTTTCTTCTCGTAAGATATAAGTGGTCCTGAAAAGGACCGTTGTTTTTGGCATATCTGCCATGATTCATGAACAGAATCTCTTTTTAAACGGCAAACACTTCTCATCCATCTGCTTACGTTTTCTCTCTTCTCTATCAAACCGTAAAACAGAATTGAGAAGTACAATTCGTCTCAGGCGAACATCTTCTTTTCCCTGATGAAAGTTCAGATCAATCTTTCGTAACTTATCTTTAGTATCACGAATAATCTGCCTAGTATCATATACAGGCTCGATTAGAACAGGTTCGATTTCTTGTTCCATAGTGTACTCGATAGTATACGCCATGTTTGACATTTTTTATTTTTATCACTCTTAGACTGATTTCTCCTAGGCGTCTATCACTCTTGACGTTTTCATTGGTGGAATCACGTTGCCAACGATACATAGACCAATCATCAAATAGGTCGAAGTTGACGAGGCGGAGTATGTCGCGTGCGCTATACTGTTCATATAAAAAGCCGTGCGCGTCTCATTTCACTGCGCTTCATTCCAGAAGACAAAATCAAAGATGGCCACAGCCAACTAGGACAACAACAAACATTTATTTGGACAGCACACTCTTTTGGGCGAGTAAGCCAAAGTTCAAACTGGACAAGTTGAAGACGGCCTCCCAAGAGTGGGAGTATTTTGAGAAGCACAAGGCCGGCTTGGAGAGATGGTGCCGTGTAGCTGAGGCCCGTGCAGCAGCAAGAGAAAGGGAAAAATGGTGTGTTGCCGGGCCTGCGGCTGCTGCTGCTTTTTTTAACAACCCAAAAAACAAACGGCCCTTTTCAGGGCCACCTAACTTACACGAAAAGAAACCTTAACTGAAACTATGCAGTTTTTATGCAGTGTGTTATACTATAGTGGTAAGACTAACCTATAGTAAGTAAGTTAATTCTTTTTTACTTGATCGATTCAATTTTATCAGACAGAAATTCAAAACGAGGCAATTCTAAAAATAGTAACATTAAAAACTTGAGAATAAGTTCAGTTAGACTACTGAGAGCTCATTTGGCAGCCGAAGCTCGAAGAGTCAACATCGTCAGAAAAACTCTCTCTGGGTGAGTGTTAATTTTTTATTTTATATACAGTAGTACAAGAAATAATATAAAATAACGCAGATACTATTTTCACTATCTGAACTTTGATACTTGTTGAAACAACTTCATACAACTTTGTCACTTTGTCACTTGTGTCACTTGTGCTTCTTGTGTCACTTTGTTACTTGTGCTACTTGTGTCGCTTTGTCATTTGTGTCACTTTGAGACTTCATAACGTTGCACACATTGCAAATTTTGAGAACGGTACACACGTTGCAAACTTTGAGAACGACACACAAACACTTGATCACTTTGACAAACTTTGAAACATGAGAACGGTACACTTGATCACTTTTGCAAACTTTGAGTACGTTACACACTTTCATGTTCTATAGTTTTCCCTCCTGTCGTGAGATTAGTCAGTCCCTGAAAAACTAGATATCCCATGATTCTATAGCCAAGAAGGCTACCCTTCCTAACCTTTCTGTTTCACTACCCACCCACTCCTCTGGTTTAATGCCTACAGCCCATAAAGAGTCATCACCCCTTTTGTTCCACCCTATAGTCTATACAGAGTAATCGCCCTTTGTTTCATGTATACAGTCTATACAGAGTGATCTCCCTTTGCCCCATCTCTACAGTCTATACAGAGTAATCTCCCTTTGTTTCACCTACACAGGCTATACAGAGTGATGTGTCACCTATAGAGTCTATACAGAGTAATCTCCCTTTGTTCCACCTATAGAGTCTATACAGAGTAATCTCCCTTTGTACATACTCTACAAGTCTTAGTACAAGCTTGGGTCGAGCTCGACCTACCGCTTCTCACGCATGCGCACTTGATGATACACAACTCTCAACGACGGTGGCGCCACCAACTACGAGTTTCACAAACCTGGAAAAACCCAAAGTTTCGGTTCTAAAAATATATTCACTCTCAGCTCAAAACTGGAAAAACCCTAAGTTTCGGTTCTAAAAATAGATTCACTCTCAGCTCAAAACTGGAAAAACCCAACTTCTCTCTCGTACCGTTGACTTCTCGGGAACTCACGTGACCTCTCGTGACTTCTCGTGACCCCAACCTCTTGTAACGAAGGCTCTCATTGGCTCCTTAACCAAGATGGCCGCCCCCACAACCTTCCACTTCCGCTCATAGACACGCCTCCGAGCTCAACGATTGGCTCTTTCTCCTTATTGCCATGACAACATGACCTCACTTCCGGTATGACGCACTTCCGGTTATGACGTCACAGGCGGCTCCATGGTGCGCATTTGAATTGACCAATCAGAAGCCAGTATTCTGATGACGTCATCAAACAGCGCCACTGGTGGCGCCCCCTAGCGGCGAAAATTCAAATGCGCACCATGGAGCTGCCTATAACTACTCTTCTGGTCCTGCCTCTTTATTTCAAATTTGATCTTAGCTTCCCCCCTTAAAAATCAAATGGTCGTCCTCTTGGGTAATTGAGAGATGCATACATTCTGACTGTTTGCAAAATGATATTTAAACCTGTTTAGCTGTTTTTCTGTGTAAATAATAAGAAAAAGATGCCTTTCTTTGACAAGGAATAGTTAAATTGCGATATTTGAAAAGATCGGGTTCTGGGTTGTGGTATAAATGTCGGTCAATTGGCTCTGCGTTGTGTCATTTTGCAAACACCCAACAACCAACCCCTATATGCCATGGCCAATACTGAATCAAGAATTTCAGAGAGAGGCAGAGACAGAGACAGATAGATAGAGAAGGGATTTATTCATAACATAAGTGAACATAAGTGCTAATCTGTCTCTATATTTTACATATATTTAATCATTATGGATACATAGGCATTGGTCAAAACCAAGGTCCTGTGTCACAATAGGTGTCGTCACGTTAAAATCCCCTCTTTGTTCACTGGCGGTAAGTGCCGAAAGCCGGCCTGGTTCAGTCGGTAGCGCTCTCTCTCTCTCTCTCTCTCTCTCTCTCTCTCTCTCTCTCTCTCTCTCTCTCTCTCTCTCTCTCTCTCTCTCTCTCTCTCTCTCTCTCTCTCTGATAAATGAATAACGAAGGGATATTTTGCAAATCGACAATCTTCCATTCAAAGCGAGACAACTCTTATCACTGTATAAATATTTGTTTAACGTCCTACTCAAGTATTTTCACTAAAATGGATTCATCACCAATGCAGGTGAATGGCTTCAAAGTTTGGCCTGTGCTAGGCACTTATGGCTATTTAGCAGTGAGGGTTCTTCGACGTGCCGACACTTACTGTGGCACGGTTTCATTGTCTCATCCGAAGGACAGGAATTCAACCTGCCGCCGATGTAGCGTGAAAAATTGACCCGCCTACGATAGAGTTCTTATGCGGGTAGTCGTGGAAAAGTGACAACCTTTAACATTTCTGTTATTCGTCCCGTGAAAAAGTTGTTGTCGATATATTGTGCTGATTAGACGTTTTAGTGTTTAATGGTTAAAGGGAGATAACTCCAATAACTTTGGTGTACCGCACGTGCGGGAGCGGAAGTCAACTGTTACGGGGAGAGAAGCTAGAGAAGCGTCGGGGAATTATTACAGGTGACAAAGTTATTTGTACCTGAAGGTAATGGTGAAATTATGACATTTTTGGTGCAGAACTGTGCAGCAGTATCCAGGACCTCACGGGTCAAATGTTATGAACTGTGTACACCTTATGAAGGATGCAACTTGTGTTTTTTTTTTGTCATGTGCAACTAAGTATTAAATAAAATGTAAAATTTTATCATGATGCCTTCAGCGTTGCAAATACGTGCAGTTCTCTCGCCTACACAGATTGTTTAAGTCTACACGCGATACAATCGATGACTGTTCTGAATAGAAACGTTTTACAAATAAAGGTATAGACGCTTTAAACATTGGCAATGTTCTAAATCACAAAAAAGGTCAGTCCTGTGTTCCGCCATATTTTAAACTGAAGAACACGCCTAGCATTTCATATAGCTATACACCTATCATCCCAAGCTATTACAAATGGGTTTTGCAGTTCCTAGACATCAACCATCTTCTACATAATACCGTCACATGTTCATGTGCATCATTTCCCTTCAAATATAATCCTATCGGGCATGTCATCACCGGCGACGTTTTTTTCTTGTTGAAAATGAAAACCTCAAAAATCTTATTTTAAGAGGTCCTAAATACCGCGAAGTCCATTCCTTTAAACTTCATAAAACTATACGCAGAGGTAATAGCAGAATCCAGTAAATGTTCTACCAAACCTTTATCTTTACTCCTTACCAAGATATTGACAGCCATTAAGGAGAAACTTCAGCAATACTGTGCAGTTTCTTATTCCAGAGGCGGTGTAAATCAGATGTGGATACTTAAAAATTTTAAACAACTTTTAGAAAAATTAAAGGCACACAATTTTTTCAAATTCACAGTATCAAAACATACTACCTCTCTACTCTTTACACAACTATTCCACATAAAAAATTAAAAGAAAGACTTTATAGCATCACAGGAAATTGTTCTTACACTAAAAGTGGTACCCAAAAATTCTAGTTATTGGTTATCATGATACTTATTTTGTCAAACACCACTCTGATTCTATACATAAATACACCGAAGTTGATATAAAAAACATGCTGGGATTTCTAATAGACAATGCATTAGTAATGTTAGGAGACGTTGTCTTTCAGCAAACTATCATGGGAACCAATTGTGCTCCTTTATTGGCCGACCTATTCGTTTATTCACACGAAGCAGACTTCATTCAGAAACTGCTGAATCAAAAGAAGAAAAAGCTAGCGGTGTCCTTTAATTTGACATTTAGATATATCGACGACGTTTTGTCAATTAATAATGACAATTTTCATACATATGTCGATGCGATATATCCCAGCGAACTAGAAATTAAAGATACAACAAAATCAAGCACACACGCTTCATACTTAGACATTTTACTTACTATAGACACAGACGGGAAATTGGCAACTAAGCTATACGACAAACGAGACGATTTCGGCTTTCCCATTGTCAATTTTCCACATTTAAGTAGTAATATCCCACAGTCACCCGCATATGGAGTTTATATTTCAGGGCGGGTTCAAATAATAGTCTTGTTTGCCATTACTCTGTTTCAGAGGGTGATGTTGAGTTACCTTTTCGTTGGCGGTTGTTGAGACGTCTTTACCAATTGTGACAAGGATTCGTTCCTCACGTATTTTCTTTGGATTTGACCGTGGACTCACGGCGGGTGTGATCGGTCGACAGTGGATGCTTACTCCTCCATGGCACCTGATCCCACCTCTTGGTTTCCAGTCCGTGTTTGTCCATTTTTGCCAGATTTGTATCTGTGTCCTGGACATCCTAAAGATTTATACTTTGGTATCTGCGATGTTTTATATTGCAAATGAAAAAGGACTTGGATCCATAGACACCCCATCGCATATAGAAAACAAAATATTACACCAATATAATATACATGTAGATACAAAATCTACAAAAATAAATATTTTACTTTTTTGAAGAGTAATATTTTCATATCTAAACTTCATTATCAAAAGAAAAAAAAAAAATTGCGGTGGGCTTTACTTTGACATCTAGATATATCGACGACATTTTGTCAATTAATAATGACAATTTTCATACATATGACAATGCGATATATCCCAACCAACTAGAAATTAAAGACACAACAGACTCAAGCACATCCGCTTTCTACTTGGATATTTTACTTACCATAGACACAGATAGGAAATTTATAGGCTATACGAGAAATGCGTCGATTTGGGCTTTCCCACCAAAATTTTTCCACATTTAAGCAGCAGTATCCCGCAATCACCTGTATGTTGTATTTATATCTCACAAATGATATGCCAGTATATGTTCAACAAATGAACATTTCATATACAGAGGTAACCTACTTGCTGAAAAGTTACCGACACTGGGGTATCTGGTACTCTGATTCACTAAATGAAATGTTACTTTTTCGATTGCGGTTGTTGAGACGTCTGTGCTAATTGTGTCCAAAATGTGTTCCTCACGTATTTCATTGAACTTGACTGTGGACTCATGGCGGGTGTGACCGGTCGGCAGGTAATACTTACTCCTCCATGACACATGATCCCACCTCTTGGTTCCCAAAGGTCCATTTTCTCCAATATTCACTAAAATTGTTGACATTCTGAAGATTTATACTTTGGCATCTGAGATTTTTATTTAACGTGTGTGCCTGCATTTTTATAAAGATAAACGTACACAACACACAATAGATCTGTGACGAACATATTAGTGTATACAAAATACTAATTTTGTGATCTTGTTAATGGTTTACTTTATACAAAAGTGGAAATCGCAAGTGGTCATGAAGAACCTTATTTTAAGACGGAATACTCTGATTCCAAGAAGAGTACATTGGAGATGATATCATCAAGATGCTGGAGTTTCTAGTGGGCAACATTTTCGTGTTTCTTGCGGGAAAGGTTTTCCAACGTCCAGTCGTCATTCCAATGGGTACCAGTTGTGCCCCTTTCTTGGCTTGCATCTTTTTGTATTCATATGAAGCGGACTTTGTATCAGACTCTGTTCTCCACAGAAAAGAAGCACAGAGAGAAGCACATCTGCTTTAAAAATCTTTCTGTTGACTAAACCTTACTGATAACATTATTAACGAACTTGACCTTTTCATGTCACATTCGCGACGGGTCGAGCATGCTAACAGAGAACGCTGACTCCTTCTGGACACCTGGTCTTATACCTTTTGTGATTTGCAATAGTTCTTCATGTCGAGACCATTTGTATATCTTACTTGTCGTATTCTAATGGACTTGGAGTTTCGATTACCCATTGGTACTTCTTCATTTTGCTTAGATCACAATACAACCTAACCACACTTACCGTTTTTAATGTACCGTGATTTTTTTAATGCCATAACTTCAGGGGAGGTAAATCCTAGTTACATTCATTAAAGATTACCTAACAACTACAGGGGAGATAAATTTTGGTCACGGTAGGTAACAGTGACTTAATAACTACATAGGAGAAAGATTCTGGTCACAGTCGATAACGATGACTTAACCACTACAGGGGAGATCAATTCTGCTCACGGTCGGTTACGGTGACCTAGCAACTACATGGGAGAAAGATTCTGGTCACAGTCGGTAACGATGAACTAACAACTACATGGGAGATAAATTCTGCTCGCGGTCGGTAACGGTGACATAGCAACTACAGGGGAGATACATTCTGGTCACGGTAGGTAACGGTGACCAAACAACTTCATGGGAGAAAGATTCTTGTCATAATCGGTAAATATGACATAACTGCAGGGGAGGTCAATCCTAGTCACAGTCAGTAAAGATTATCTAACAACTACAAGGGAGATAAATTCTGGTCACAGTCGGTAACGGTGACCTAACTACTACAAGGGAGATCAATTCTGGTCACAGTCGGTAACGGTGACCTAACTACTAGAGGGGAGATCAATTCTGGTCACAGTCGGTAACGGTGACCTAACTACTAGAGGGGAGATAAATTCTGGTCATAATCAGTGAATATCACATAGCTACAGGGGAGGTCAATCCTAGTCAAAATCAGTAAAGATTATCTAACAACTACAGGGGAGATGAATTCTGGCCACGGTCGGTAACGGTGACCTGACAACTACAGGGGAGATGAATTCTGGCCACGGTCGGTAACGGTGACCTGACAACTACAGGGGAGATCAATTCTGGCCACGGTCGGTAACGGTGACCTGACAACTACAGGGGAGATCAATTCTGGCCACGGTCGGTAACGGTGACCTGACAACTACAGGGGAGATCAATTCTGGCCACGGTTTGTAACGGTGACCTGACAACTACAGGGGAGATCAATTCTGGCCACGGTCGGTAACGGTGACCTGACAACTACAGGGGAGATCAATTCTGGTCACAATCGGTTCCAGTGACCTATCAAATACAAGGGCGATAAATCCTCGTGACCTAACAACTTCTATCAAACATATAACTATACATTTCAGTTACATTTAAAGTGCTATGGTATATGCCTTCGATGGTTTCAAATCGGAAATATCTACTTTAATCTCTATATAAACCGCTGAATAATATCTATACTCTAATGAACAATTTAGTAATAGGATAAGTTTTTTGCATTCTTTTCATGTTTATTTTTAAACAAGTTGAGTTTTACAAATTGCAATTTTAAAACAATAAAACCATTAAGCTGTAATATTCTTCTTACTTCTTTGAACATCCTATATACACAATATGTTGTAACATATTCTTGATCACAAGTGAAATGCTATTTTCTTAAAAATTGATTTGATAAATACAACATATTTTTAAAGACAATTTCAAGCAATAAATCAGGAATTTCATAAGACAACCAAATACTGCATTTCCATCTTGATGATATTGTCAAGATACAAATTTGAATCGTATGCTTTGATTTTCAAATTAAGATAGTCATATACTCCGAGGGATTAATGGTGACTGTTTAACACAGTAAAGAAAATATGTTAGATTTTGTACGCATCAGACATTATGATATTTATTCATGGAATCTATTTACACTTTATCACAGTAATAAAACAAGACAACCACAAAAACGATTTTCACACTTGAATCTATGAATAAAATGTAACATAACTGATGAGTTTAACAATTGAAAGACATTTGTGAATGAATCCTACAGTTGCATAACATATTGACACGAGTTATTCCACTTTGATCGACATGAACAATGGCGAATGCTATAGAATTATAACCAAGTAATGACATCAGTTTTACTATGACTTTTTGTGCTCTATCTTGTATATGATTATAGATAGAATACATTTTACAGGGCGACATGCAAAAAGTTCACAGATCCATTCATCGGTATCACTTTGTATGTAACATTAACTAAATCAATAATTACATCAAGTTTTATTGAATTGTATGCATTTTTGCCAATTTATATCTACTGTATTGCATGTACTATCTATAAACGGTAAAGGTTTTGCTGAATAAAGAATTGATATGTTAATTGAAATACAGTGTGATGATTATCTTGACTGCGTATATGGGAAAGTGTGATCCTACGATAGCAACAACGATAGGCGCGGTTGCTAGGTGAATATATCTCTTTTAATCCATACAGTGCAGTAATAAATAAGTATAAATGCATATGTTTTAAATTAATATTTCGAATTTGATTAAGGTCTTTTCCTGATTTCTATTTGCTATAGTTATTGTGCACATGCGTAACACATGTTTTGTGTTGATGCAATCTCGCCAAAGCATGATATAAACACGAAGTAGACCGACGTCATCTGTTCAGCGTATCACTCCGCCAAACTTTCATCGAGTATGCTGTTGTAATGAAGATGTAAATATTTAATTTTACAAATGTATTGACTTTGAATAATAACAGTAAAAGTTAGTTCCGTTATCAAAATCAATAGTAGTCAATATACTCTAACTTTGCATTTTAAATTAATATTTGAAGATTTTGAAAACTATGGTTTCCAAACAATTTTGAACTAGAATGGTAATAGATAATCTTAAATGTCAATAAAATGGTGACTAGCGAGCAGAGACTGCATAGTTGTTTTTAGCCTGCGTCAACACTTATTTCTGATTAAACAGAAATAGAAAAGACGTCTTTTCAAAGAAATTTACTCTTCCTCTTGAAAAAGTAAAATATGAAAAAGTATCATTTCATGTATTTGAGTTTCAAAATGAAAATATTTTGGTAAATGAAAAATATCTTATATGTAAAGTCCTGAGAAATTTCATAATTTATTTATAAACTTGAGGTTTATTGTTTACTATAACTTTCATCTCCATCACATGCATACTTCAAAATCATATACCCATAGCTGTTAGCTATGTGGTAGCATTTCATGTCTTCATACGCAAGGTCAAATTCGAGTCGGAAGTAGATCGGATGATATGGCTAACGTACAATCATCTCTGTTTACCTGTCCCGTGTCTTCTGCTATCCTTAACATTTTCTTTAAATGAGCATTTTGATAACTGAGTTTATTGAGTTTAGTTTGAAGTTCTATTTCCGACTTTTTCCAAAGAATAAGTAAATCCTCTTTCGATAAAGCATCAACAGCAAATTCATCTAATGTGGAAGACGAATGTCGTCTAAATTTTGTCATAGCATGGCGTCGAAGCGTTGATTTAACTCGATTGTCTTTCATTTTCAACGATCTACCATAATATGAGGAGTCTTTCCTCCCCGATGGAACTATTTTCTCTGCACCCGAAACGAGTGCTTCATGTTCAATCGATGAACGATTTTCTAAATTTGGTACATTTCGGTCACAACGATGTTGACTACTTTCATTACTGATGTCATGCATCTCAATTTGTTCGACTTCTTTGTGATTTGCATCCTTGTCAGAAGGCAATACCATTTCCTTTCTTATTACATATTCTTGTATATTTGGCCACGTTTCATGCCTCGTACATGTACCATTTAATTGAGAGTCGGATGCAGTTCGATATCTGTTCGAACTCGATGAATCAAATATTCCGGTTTCACTATTTTTTCTGGTCCATAACCTATTTTTTGTAACATCCTTGGTAATATTAGAATCCAGCTCAAATAGAGACAGACGCTTATAAGACATGTTGTTCCGTGGATAGTTGAATGTATTGCATCTTCTCGGACCTCTGGATATTTTTAGTCGCTTCGATTTGCATTCAGTCTCTGTTTCTGTGGCTTCTTCATCCACCAGTTCAAAGCAATCGTCATCTCCGAAATCGAACGTTACGTGAGGAGGATGTTCCTCTGAATCACTTTCGGCAATGCTGTACAAATTTGCCGAGGATTTTGTAGAAAATATAGAGTCAGGGACGGAGCTCTGCGTTCTGTATGTTCTGAAAGTATGATAGTGCAAGATCAATGCAATTGTTAGTGGAATTGCAATAAAAATGTTATTGTATAACAGGAAATAATTTGATGAATAATTTCCGATGGTTTTTTTAGAAACATTTTTAAATTAATAAACTGGTAATGCTGGTAAATGCTGTGAATAAATACCGTTTATACAATTATTCATTGTTTCATTAAAGTTCTGTAAACATGATGAAGTAATAATCAATGGGTCCTGTGTATCTACGCTTGTATTTTGTAATTAGTACACAACAATAACTCACTCTGTCGGATGATAATAGTTTTATGATATTATGTTCATGCTGTTGGAACTATCAGGAAATGGAAACACTTGTACTATACTGCGTACAAGCTATCTGACATAACAAGCACGCATGTCAAATGTATATCCATGTTATTACCGAGCAAAGATACATAGCAGGATCCAGAAAATGTTCTACCAAACATTTATCTTTACTCCTTACCAAGATATTGACAGCCGTTAAGGAGAAACTTCAACAATACTGTACAGTTGCTTATTCCAGAAGCGGTGTAAATCAGATGTGGATACTTAAAAATTCTAAACAGCTTTTAGAAAATTTGAAGGCACACAATTTTTCTCGAATTCACAGTATCAAAACTTATGACTTCTCTACTCTTTACACTACTATTCCACATAAAAAAATTAAAAGAAAGACTTTTCAGCATCATAGACAACTGCTTTTTCACTAAAGGTGGTACCCGAAAATTTAAATATCTAGTGATTGGCTATCAGGATACTTATTTCGTCAAACACCACTCTGATTCTACACATAAATATACTGAAGTTGATATTAAAAACATGCTGAAATTTCTAATAGACAATATATTTGTAATGTTCGGAGACGTGGTCTTTCAACAAACTGTCGGCATTCCTATGGAAACCAATTGTGCTCCTTTATTGGCCGACCTGTTCCTTTATTCATACGAAGCAGACTTCATTCAGAAACTGCTGAATCAAAAGAAGAAAAAGTTAGCGGTGTCCTTTAATTTGACATTTAGATATATCGACGATGTTTTGTCAATTAATAATGACAATTTTCATACATATGTGAATGCGATATATCCCAGCGAACTAGAAATTAAAGATACAGCAGAATCAAGCACACACGCTTCATACTTAGACATTTTACTTAATATAAACACAGACGTGAAATTAGCAACTAAGCTATACGATAAACGCGACGATTTCGTCTTTCCCATCGTAAATTTTCCACATTTAAATAGTAATATCCCTCAATCACCCGCATATGGAGTTTATATTTCACAAATGATCCGATATGGCAGGGCGTGCACAACATATGAATATTTCATATACAGATGTAAACTACTCACTGACAAATTAATGACACAGGGATATCGAAATCCGCGTTTAATGTCAACGTTCCGCAAGCTATACGGTCGGTATAATAGTCTTGTTTGCGACTACTCTATTTCACTAAGCGAAATGTTGAGTTGCCTTTTCGTTGGCGGTTGTTGAGACGTCTGTACCAATTGTGACGAGGATACACTCCTCACGTGTTTCATTGGACTTGACTGTGGACTCACGGTGGGGTGTGACCGGTCGACAGGGGATGCTTACTCCTCCATGGCACCTGATCCCACCTCTTGGTTTCCAGAGGTCCGTGTTTGTCCATTTTTACCGGATTTGTATCTATGTCCTGGACATTCTATTGATTTATGCTTTGGTATCTGAGGTTTTTATATTAAACAACATAAAATATTTATAAAAGGGAAGAGATTGTATTGACTGGCTTGGTCCATCATAAAATTATCATTTATCTACGTGACAATGCAAGTATTTCTACTCAAAATACAACTACAATATATCATTTTGAAATATGGTACAAAACTATCACAGCCAAGTTTGAGTTTTTATTATTCATTTGGAATACAAAATACACATGGGAATCTTTATGAGGAGATATAGGTTTGTGTAATGACCACTTTACCGTATAAGACTGTCCGTCAAATTCATAAACCGCAGTCCTTTCATAGCATCACGTTTCGGTAATTTCTGTAGAATCAATGAAATAAAAAAAAATATTTTCAGTATTTCGAATTTTACGGCACATAAGTTACCTTTCAATTTATATGTTACAGAACAAAACCAATAATTTATTCAATAAAATATAGCATATGATGATCATAATATGTTACATGTTGTTCCTTCCTTTTTGAGTTTAAGGTTACTTACACGATATTATGTCCATACCGCCTACAGTATGAGGGTTTTTTGTATCATTTATTTACTTATTGGTTAATCACTTACGTGCTCTTTTAACTCATTCTTCTGGAATAATCTTGCAAATTGTCGATCTTTCATTAGCTTCATCATCTCGCGTGCCGTCTGCTGAGGTGAAACAAGGGTCTCACTCATAATAGTTCGATACAGTCTCTGCAATATTGAACATGTTAAATTGGATTTCAGTAAATTGACTATATATATATATAATATATATATATATATATATATATATAGAGAGAGAGAGAGAGAGAGAGAGAGAGAGAGAGAGAGAGAGAGAGAGAGAGAGAGAGAGAAGAGAGAGAGAGAGAGAGTTATTCCACATCAAGTGTTAGTTGATTATCATGTTATCTAACTTAGTTAATTTCCAAAATTTGAATGATACTAGGTTTACCGAGTTTATTTAAAATTTTTTATCATTGATTAACCCCAGTTAACGTTGTTGAACGTGTTTCTACTGTAACTAAAAACCGCTAATTGCTAGTATGGATTATTAGCCTACATCAGGTCTAGACACTATCGGGTTTGGTAGAAATAGAAACTTCAGTAACGGACCTTTTTCCTCCAAATACTTTCATCGCCAACTTTGACCGCCGACAGCTGGTCTGATGCAACATCATGTACAAACATTACATTTCAGTAGTAATACAGGCTCGAACAATGAGCTTTATTCAGCCCTTTCTGTTATTTATATATGTTTCACCAAAGCTTCGATTATATCACCGCTTGAGACTGGTATAACAACACAGTTGTCATATATATATATATATATATATATATATATATATATATATATATATATATTTATATATATATATATATATATATATATGTATATATATATATATATATATATATCTTTGTCTGTATTGAAAAAAAATCCATTTCTGTTTAAAACTGTCTGTTTGCTGTCGAAGTCTTGGTAGAAATCAACGATCAACGATAGTCATGAGGATTATAAATTTGGTATAATATTTATAATATTTATGTTATATCTTTTTTAAAATATTTTAAGATTTCTTCTAGTGTAGATCGAACCACACGTTTCTCACAATTCATTTATTAAATTTTTATGATGAAATGATAAAATATCATCATTTTCTAAAGTTTCTATTGATAACATGTTGACACTAGCTTGATTAAGGTTATATCATTGACTTTTATTAGCGAGCATTTGTCATTATGTATTCAAAATAAATTAATCGCCCTAGAATCGATTTAATAATTTATCACACAGTACTGCAAAAGACAGCTAATCAATCTATTATTGACATTCAGTAGTGGAATCAGAAATATTGCCAAATAAAAAAAATGCTACTTGAAAAATGGAATATTTTTGTGCCATTTACTTTTGGAATTTATCAACTATCCTGCATTTTGAGTAAATATATTATTAACCTTTTCTACGTGTCATAATATAAAAGTCACAGATACTAAAGTATAAATCTTTAGGATGTTCAGGATATAGATACAAATCTGGTAAACATTAGACAAACATTAACCTCTGGAAATCAAGAGGTGGGATCAGGTGCCATGGTAGAGTAAGTATCCCCTGTTGACCGATCACACCCGCCGTGAGTCGACTGTCATATCCAAAATGAAATAAGGATACAGATAAACAACAGCATATTGACATTTTATCTATTCGTCTCACATTCAAATTGCATTTAATATAATGTAAAGGAGATTTCATTTTTGGTTTTCTTTCAGTATTCAAATTATGAAAGAACATTTTAAATATTATCGTGAAATATTTGTTTTGGTTTAAACTTTTATTCATTTTATTTATTTAATGCATCGGATACAAAAAATGAAATGGAATTTCAGAAAACTGATTTTGGCCATATTGTTTCCGCGAGAAAGGACCTGACTGAAGTGATTTAAAATATCGTAATATGAAATTCTAATATTTTAAACTGAAATTAATGATACAGACAGGATACCACTTTCTAGACTTTCTACATATTTTTATACAGCTTTATAGAACGAATCACGGTATCTAGATGTTATTACAATATCAATATAGTATCACATTATCTAGATGTTATTACAGTATCTAAATGTTATTACAATATCTAGATGTTATTACAATATCAATATATTATCACATTATCTAGATGTTATTACAGCATCTAAATGTTATTACAATATCTAGATGTTATTACAATATCAATATATTATCACATTATCTAGATGTTATTACAGTATCTAAATGTTATTACAATATCTAGATGTTATTACAGAAAACTAGATGTTATTATAGCTTCTAAATGTTATCACGGTATCTAGGTGTTATTACGGTATCCAGATGTTATTTCTACCACATTATTCGGTATCTAAATATTATTACGGTTTCCATGATGTTATTTGGTATCTAGATGTTATTTCGGTATCTAGATGACATTACATTAATTAGATGTTATTACATTATCTAGATAACATTACAGTATCTAGATGTTATTATGGCATATATTATGTTATTCGGTATCTAGATGTTATAACGGTATCTATGATGTTATTCGGAAACTAGATGTTATTCGGTATCTAGATGTTATTTGGTATCTAGATGCTATTATAGTATCTAAATGTTGTTACAGTATTTAGATGTTATTAAAGAATCTAGATTTTTTCACGGTATGTAGATGTTATTACGGTATGTATGATGTTATTCGGTATCTACATGTCATTACATTATTTAGATGTTATTACAAAAGATTATAATATATGATTATTCGGTATCTAGATTTTTAGATCTAGATGTTATTACAGTACCTAGATATGTTGTTACAGTATCTAGATGATATTTCGGTACACGCAATGTGTAATATCGATCAAAAGAGATTAAAAACCTGAAACACGAATAGAAGCAAATAGTGACATTTTATACTCTTTCTATTTTAATAAAGAAGTTACATAATGAAAATTGTTACTTCAAAGTACCGCAAACTATTCTATAATGATTGCATTACCTCTCAATTTATAGGCAGCTCAGATATAATGCTGTCACGTTAACGTCGTTGTAAACTTTAATCTAAAACAAAATTAGGCAGCAATAAACTCAGAATGAACATTTAGTGACAACATTTGATTGAGCAAAAACTGAAAAATCTTTTGTAACGAGAATTATTTCAGTTTCAATTTTATAGATCAAATGAATTACCTGATTAAAAAATTCAACGTTTCGTTTTTTCCAGATGCTGTTTTCGGGCTTTTCTCGCAGGAAAGGTACGAGATATTTAAATACACAGTGTTCAAATGACAATAAAATCCCTGATATAGCGAAGGCACAAAGAAGCATTATAAAAAGTCCACCAGTATGTTCTAGTCCATAACGCTGATTGTACTTCTCTTTTTTACCTTCGCATTCCCGTCGTTTTATGTACTTTAGGCTGATGTCATACACAAAACCACCCTCTACATAGTTAAGAATTAACGATGAAAGATTGTCCTGCAAAATGTAATACGATTAATTACGAATACAGAAACATTCAGGTTTTTATTAGAAATACATTGACGTAAAAATAGATAGATAGATAGATAGATACATACATACATACATACATACATACATACATACATACATACATACATACATACATACATACGTAAGTTCCTACGCACATACATGCATACATACATACATACATACATACATACATACATACATACATACATACGTAAGTACCTACGCAAGTACCTACGCACATACATACATACATACATACATACATACATACATACATACATACATACATACATACATACATACATACATACATACATACATACAACATATTTCTATTTTCAGCTGTTAAACGATTTCAATTTTCAGCTGTTATACAAAATATTTCTAATTCAAGTTGTTAAAGAAATATTTCCAACCTTTTTTTGCTTTCCAACATTTTCCTTGGCTTTTTCAACTTTTTTCTTGGAAATTACCACCTTTTTACTTGGCTTTTTCAACTTTTTTTTTACCCTTTATGTCATCTTTAAAGTTGTCAAAGTTGTTAAACAAATATTTCTATTTCCATCTGTTCAACAAAAATATTCCTATTTTCAGCTGTTGCATAAAAGATTTCTATTTTCAGCTGTTAAAAAAAATATTTTTATTCTAACCGTTTTATATTTTGTATTTGAGTTTTTTACTCTGATGAATAAAAATATGTAGATAATATTACCCTCAAAGCTGTGGAATATTTTGAAATTCCGAAAGCATAAAGTATTTCTCCAAAATCCTTCCCCGCAAATTTGATTGTACAGTTGTCATGTTGCGTTAGAGCGTATTCAATGATAGGTCGATCATCTATGAACACGTCGTACTTGTTATCTCTGAAATTGAACAATTATAAATATACATACAAAAATGGATATTTGATGTACATGTATTACGATTAATGTGTTACCACACAGACTGACATAACGCAACGATAAAATCCAACAGTAGAAAAAGGCAGAGAATATATTGCTTATTTATTATTTATCATACACTTTGTTTGTTTTCATAATTTATCATTCATATCATACGATTTATACGTATCAACTCGAAAATCATAAAACCTAGTAAAATCACAAAAAAGTACATTCATTCATCTACCTATTTAATTTTACGCTTAAAATGAAAGCGAATGTCTATAGCAAATTGACTTAATTTTCTTTAATTTGATAGAAAATCAATTCCCATTGACATTTCATTCAGGTCTTATATATGCAATCATTAAGGAAGAACAAGTAGCGGCTTTTCTATGAAGAAAAATCGGAAGAAATAAAAAGGTGAACAAAATTAGTGAACATTAATCACACATATCCGGTAAATGATTATAGGACGAATATAAAATGCTCAAGGCGTCATTCTGTAGACTGTATAAAACATATATACAGAAGTTTCAAAATTTACATATTATGCTTGATATAAATTACATTATTTTCCAATGGTTACTCTGAGACGGATTTTGACTATAGGTGAAAGAAGTTCATGGTTCAAAGTGTGCTACCCTAACCACTCGACCACAGAGACCCAACACTGACTAGAGGTGAGAGACTTCATGGTTTAAAGTGTGATACTCTAACCAATCAGACACAGAGACCTTAACACTGACAACAGGTGAAAGGAGTTCTTGATTTAAAGTATGATACTCTAACCACTCAGTCACAGAGGTCTCAACACTAAATAGAGGTGAGATACTTCATGGTTTAAAATGTGATGCTCTAACCACTCAGTCACAGAGACCCCAACACTGACTAGAGGTGAGAGACTTCATGGTTTAAATTGTGAACCTCTAACCACTCAGACAAAGAGACCCCAACACTGACTAGAGGTGAGAAATGTCATGGTTTAAATTGTGAACCTCTAACCACTCAGACAAAGAGACCCCAACACTGACTAGAGGTGAGAGACCTCATAGTTTAAAGTGTGATGCTCTAACCACTAAGGCAAAGAATACATTTCTTCTGGCTGTGTTAGAAAGTGAAGAGTAATGATATCAATGTGTGAACATATGATAACTCCATAAAACAATATAAAACGAACATCACAGAGGACAACATGATAATTGATAATTGAATCAAGAAGTGGGAACATGTGTCATTTCCAGCTGCAGTAAACCTACAGTCAAATCAAGGCAAACCAAAGGTAGGAACAGTAAAATGAAGTAGAAAATTTAAAATTTGTATATTTCCTTTGTAACATTGATTAACATTTAATAGGATCACATGTTAACACATGGGCTTTTTATGTATATAATTCTATGTCATTGGATATCAACTTAATCGAAAATATTGCTATTCTAATGTAGACTATAAAAAAATATATATACAAACATTACAATTATAACTAAGCGTGTGTGTTGTTGTAATTAATAAATAGTTTATATATGTAACAATATTACTTTTTATTTCGTAAAATATTGACACATTTCCGTGAAGAGGATAAAGCTATTGTCAATAGATAGAAGACAAATAGATTAATGGGTGGAGTTCTTTCAAAAGCCAGCAATATCGTAATTTTATCTTATAATGTTTATCCCGACGAAAACATCGGAATTCTGCGAACAAACAAAACGAATATATCAAATACAATAGGAGAAGAAAGACCGAGACTAATCCTACACTATTATTAATGGTAATTTATGAAAGTTGTCAATTATAAATTTGGTACTCTCAACTCTTCATCCGAAAAATATACATTATCCTTCACTGTCAAGTCCCAAGCTTTGTAACGGCATTTTTATGGAAATTTATATTATGGCTACATGTATATTATTTATGTTCTATATTAAGAATCCTTACTGGAATAATAAACTGCGTAATTCATTTTGCTACATAAGTGTATTTTCAACCCAATATTTCCCCTGAACATCGACAACATCAGCCATTTAGCCAATCGTGTATCCATGTTATGTAACTAAGATATTCCGCACTTAAATGTATGGCAGAAATGAACGAAGTCAGCTTCGAAATTTATGCATCTTTATAAATATTACACTCAGATGTTTCCATCCGAAATGTGGTCTAATTTTCTATCTATCTAAATATCAATAGTAAAGTACTTAAACGTCGTCCAAAGTTTTATTAATTTCACATTTACAGTAGTTGTACACGCTAGATTTTAAGATTTTACCGAATTCACAAATATTCTTTCCTTCTTTAATCTTGTCAATTATAAGGCCTGTCATGTTCCTCATAGCAAAGTAATCAAATATTAGATTTACTTACAGGAAAACAAGGAGATTAAAAACATACTGGTTCTAGCATTACTGGCATACAACCCAACAAGAAATTGTACCAGCAATTATGCCATTTCTGGCCATTTAAAATGATAGAAGTTTAAACAATTATAAACACTGTGTAATTGATTTGCTGTACTTAATAGAGTAATGAAGAAGACTTACCTCAGAGAATTGACGATATCAGTTACAGTAACATTGACACCGATCTCGTTCACATCAATGTTTTTGTGAAGATTTTTGTTGAGAATGTCTATATACTGGACAGATGCACTTCCTAATCTGGCATATAACTTTTTACCTCTGATCTGTAATAATAAAATATAAAAATGACAGATTCTAAAATATTAATCTTCAATAGGATCAGGATACATATACAACTCCGGTGAATATTGAACTAATACGGACCTCTGGAAATACAGAGGTAGGATCAGGTGTCATGGAGGAGTAAACATTCCCTGTTGACTGGTCCAACCTACCACGAGTCCACAGTCAGATTCAAATGAATATGTGAGGATTCTATTTCGTCAAATTCCTATAGACAATTCAACAACCACTATTGAATAGGTAAGGTATTAAATCCACATCCAGGGGAGTAATGTTCATAAATAAACTTTTCTGTACTCAAGTAATACGTATTTGCATATTCTTTTTTAATGTTGTATTGCAGGTAACTGGTTAATTAATTGTGGGAAACACCAAACACATTGATCTATTTATAAACTTTTAAACTAATATGATAGTGATGAGATATGAAAAAAGAGGCTGTTTGAAAGTTAAAACAAACTCCGACTGCAACGTCTAGTCTAGAACGTTGATTGCCGATTTCTCGAACAGAATCCTTAGTAAACTGACAAAACTGAAGTACGGAATTCGAATCGCATTAATCTTACCGAGTTATCCAAAATTGTTCCGATATTTTCAACCTCTGTATTTCCAGCAAGGTAAGCAGCCAAGTTTGCCGTATAGCTGGCTACGATGAAAATGGCCAATCCAGCCCAAAAATTCTGCAAAACTTTCCCGGGCCAACTCTTGGGTGATTTGGTGCTAACAGTGTGACCAAATAGAACAGAATAAACCATGACCAACGATGAACCAAGAGTGTAATTTTTGGTTCGCTTTCTTCCCCATGGATTTAAACCAAATGGACTGTTCCATTCCAAGAGTGAAGTAGCAATAGCCACTATCGTTGCACTAAGAAATATAGTAGCCCACACTTGAGCATCAAATGGTGCCGTAAAAGCGTCCATTGAAGGAACAAAACCTTTAACAGGTACTATCATTGCAAATCCCGAGAAATAGTACGGTTCAGTAAAATGGATCTGCTTGGCTCTGTATGAGTTAATACTGACAGCACCAGCAAGGATGTCAGCGGATCCCGAAACAATGCTTTGAATCAAACTATCATATACATCGGAAGAATTATTAGAATACAAATCCTCCTTCAGAAAGTACAATAGAAAGTCAAAATTGAGGTCAGTAGCCAGAGATTCTAAAATGTCAATAACTATTCCACTGCAGCAGAAATATTCAAAAGACACGTAGTCGTTGTTATACGTTTTCATCTCATCCAAAGAGAAATGGAGATAGATGGCGTCGCCACTTAGTATTTGTATACACGGTGTGTCGCCATAGCACGAATCGGTAGAATCAACGGGACCTTTTGTAAACACAAATGGTGGTGCGGGTCTTGTTATCACTCTATAAACAGTCCTCTGTCCTTCCAAATTACCGAATAGAGAATTCCAGGGCCACATAACTATATCAACATTTGAATTTCTGTCAAGAAGATATCCTATATCAGTCCAACAATTCATTGTCTGTCCATTCGAACATTCCCAAGTCAACAATTTGAAGGTTGTGTTCGTGCGGGTTACGGTCACTCCTGATAAATCAAAAGATAACGATGGAGTGTTCTGGCTGTACTTCTGTGACAAGATCAACCTATCAAAACAAAGCAACTGTTGAACGTTTGTTGTACTAACAGTTTTACATGGAGTATTGATTTGATATTTTTAATTGAAAGATACAATTTTTTATAAAATGTTCTTAATAAGACGAATTTTGTATTTTGTTCCATGTTTTATTATCTATTTTTATCAACAGTGGATAGCTGAGAGAAAACTTTATCTCTGCTAGAAAAAGTATGACATACCAAACTCAAGCAAACCCTAATTCTCAATTAAACCTGTTTTCTCAATGAAACTTGAAACTTATTTCATCCAGTTAAACCTAGATATTTTTCTCACTAACTCACATTAACAGGAGAAAATACAATTATCTAAGAAAAACTGTCTTTAACTTCGCCAAAATCACAAATATGAGTTAAATCGGTATTTCTCCAGTAAATTCAAATGGTTACGCCAAAATCACATTATTGAGTTACGCATAATCGTTCTCAAACCTCGCATTGTTATTATATGAATATCACATAATGAGTTACATAAAGTCATTCTAAAATCTCGCATTGTTATTATATAAACATCACATAACGAGTTACACATAGTCGTTCTCATAATAAACATATGTACACGGGTGAAATACTAACAGATATTGTAGAAATACCTTCAATGTATATGTTTTATTATCAGTACAATTATTCATAAAACATTATTAATAAACTAAGAGTCTTTTTAATTTGAAAAAAATCAATTTCTAAAAGAATTCTCCTCTTTTTATGAGCGTATGAATAAAAGTAAACAAATCAAGGATAAAACATTAAAACTTGAATTTGAAATTTAACAAGGGTATACTCGTATCAGATATAAGTGGATTGTAGTTCTCTTTCATGCTCCGATGTAGAAGTATTCACTATATTGAAGAAAACTGATAAATTGAAAATTGTAGTTATTTAGCTGTCAGCCATCTTGAATTTAATAGCAATTAAACGATATGATTACATCACCTGTTAACAAGGCGAAACTGGAGAACAAAACAGGTTTAACACATTAATGTGATTTTGGCGTGCCATAAATTGCCATGCAGTTAAAAGAAATAAAATGAAAAATGAAAAGACGAATATTCAAACACAAGGAATATACCTCAATATTAACAATTTACCTGTAAAATGAATTTCTAAACTGTGTAGTGTCTTCCGCGTCTACAGACTTATTCCCCTTGGTATGGTTCATATCGGAAAGTCCTCTAACGATAGATATGCGAGTCCTTCGTAATAGGGTATCCAGTCCATCAATTTCATCTGCTTTTATTGCTATTAAATCTTTGGGTAAGTCTATATAAAGATCATTTGAACCAGAAGTAGGAATATCCGATAGTATCCAGGAAAACGTCGAGTGAACGAAATTAATTTCACAAATATGGAGTAACCGTAACATCAATGAAGGCGACGTGTGCACCAGTAAAACTTTAATACCGCGCTCCAGGAGGTCTTGAAGTTTTAAATACAAACTTATATCACTATCCTCATCCGCTACTACGATGTTTTTGGATTTATTTATTACAGTGCAGTTCCAGAAGCCATATAAAAATCCGTCCTGTAAATAAACCGATTCTGTTATTATAATACTTTTTGAATTCCTATTATTTCTTATTAGTTTTGCGGCAGCCTCGCCCATTGTATACATGTGGGGTTGGAGGGATATTGCAACTTCCGGGAAAATCTGAAAGTAAAAGACAAAAAAACAACATATGTTTAAGGCTTCTTGTATCATGTAAATGGTTAGTTTCATTTCGGTGTCAGACTTATCATCAAATATTACATTCAAATTTGATATCATCTTCAATACAACTTTTAATTAGTACTTTCTTAGTGTTTGTAAGTGAAGAAAGTAATGGAAATACTTATTATAGAAGTAATTTTAAACAGAATACTGCCAAGTATGGTAACATTCATTTAGGAATAGACCTACATTGTTTTCATTGTTCTAGTATCGGTCCTGTTCACTTCATTTTCGTTTAATTCATCATTTCTGTTTTCTTATTTCACTATTTTCATTGATCAGATAAGTCCCTCATCCTTTTAGAAACTATGATTAAGGGATTTTTACATTTTATCCACAGTAAATATTGATTTGCTCGTAATCATATGGAAGGTTAAATTTGTGAACAGATAAAGACATATCCAACCAAAACAATACCCCAATTGTTTTTTAATTTGGGCATAATGAGCAGGCGCATTAGAGGAATAAATTATTTTAGAATTTTCTTTAAATTATCGGTATGTGTATTTCCGAGTATATCGTGAACCAAAGTGGGGTATTTTGTTTGAATTAATGGTATATGTATTTGCTAGAACATTGGGTACTAGCGAAAAAATGAAACTGTGTAATTTCCTTTATAAATTCATATACAAAATATTATGTTGCATTATGTATATCATTATTAATACAATGCATTGTCATTCAATTTAAACATCAAATCACGGCTTATGACAATTATGGTTGATACGAACAGCCAATGAAAGTAAGGGGAGTTCAAAACGTTTCACAAATTTAATAGCGTGTATGACCTCTATTTGCACCGATGCATTCTTAAAACATACGACACATTGAATCCGGTTATGCCTTGGGAATGTTCTGCCATATGCGCAATAAAGAACGACGCAAGGCGTCCAACGTAGCATGGGGGTTTGGCTCTTGATGTATATATCGTTCCATTTACTCACAAACAGGTGCAATAGGCGATAAATCCGTTGACATCGCAGGCCAGGGTAGGTAGCACATTCACGTTTTGCTGCTGTAGATCGTAACTAACAACACATGTGATGTGCGGTCGTGCGTTGTCCTGTTGCAGAATGACGTTACGCTGGTTGTTGTGAATGAATGGAATGACGTACTGACGTACAATCTCGTCACAGTAGCGTAAAATTCCCTCCATTATCACCAAAGGAGTCCTTCCATGTGTTGTAATTCTACCCCAGACCATAACGCACCATCCGCCGAATTGTCGGCAATGAATAACGCAGGCGTCAATGTAAGGTTCTCCGGCACGACGGTAAGCCCGAACACGACCATCACTGCTGTCGAGATGAAATCTCGACCCGTCCGTCAACAGAACTTCCTTCCCAATCTCTGTTACTGAAACGACGATGCCTCCTACACCAAGCTAACCTCGCAACACAGTGACGCCAGAACAGAATAGGATGGATAGCAATATGTACGAGGACGTATCCGTCGATGTCCAGGGATGCTTCTAGCGGTCAAAGAAGCCGATTGGAATCGATTACGCAAATGTGGCGTCCGTATATACGTATCATGCCGACGTGACGTAAAACGCGGGTGTATACTGATCGGTGCCAGTTTGCTGATATCGTTTCCATAAAGCATTTACAGTGTTAATATGAACTCCAAACTTCCTTTCCACATTGCTTTGAGACATCCCAGCTTCCAGCACTCCAATAGCATGCAAATGATCATTTCCAATCATGCGAAGCATCTCTCAATCAAAATTGTATTTAATAAAAACAATGTTTTATTCTGTTTCAATACATTGAATGCTGTCAATGAATGCAAGAGATTCTAATCGATTACTAACCACGTGTTGCTAAAGCTCGAAACTCTAGAAAAGCGTGCTGTGGCCATCAATTGCTAATCGAACGCGATATTTATCAAATTGAGTACTCAAACATGCGTTTAATTTATTAAACTATGCCTGTAAGAATAAAGAGCGATCAAAGAATACTTTTTATGTTTTTATTTAACTTTTAAGTATACACAGTTTCTTTTTTCCGCTAGTATATATCAGAAATCAAAGTGAAGTACATGGATACGTGAAAACAAAATTCTATACAAATTAATGGTAAGTGAGTATTCTAGTATAGCGCTTGCGATTTTTTGATTTTAACAGTGTTGTTTTTATCTTCGCTCTGACTGGTGGAAAACTCGACAATATCACATTGTTATCACTTCAGGGCATACGTATAATACTAATTATGAGGAACAATGGTTTTTATTTAAATGAATGCAAGTTCTAATTTCTGATAAACAGGTTTATTATTCCTTAGAGACAAAAATATTGACAGAAGAAAAAGATCAAACCATTCAGGCTGTTGAGCCAAGATCATAAACAATGCTTTTAGTATATAATGGACATAAAACGATTTCAAATCAACATAACATAATAACCGTTGTCAACAATGGTAATGACTTTAATTTGGTTTGATGCGATTATAATGATGCCAGGAAAAAGATAATATCTTCTGAATATATCCACAAGCGACAAATACTTTAATTATTTTTTCTTTGATATTTGAATAATGTCTTTCTTCGTGACTGTGTAACAATGCGCTAACTGTAATGGCGTTATCTAGAGTTTGTCGTATCTCCATATATGCATCTGACCAATTAAGTTTATCTGACTGTCTTTGAATATGTATAGCACGACAAAATCACATGTAAATCAGTTAAACTCTCATTTGATCCTGGTTTTATCCAGTTACTGTCAGTTACGAGTAAAATAGGTTTAACTCATGTGATTTTGGCGTCACAATTTGAATTAAGTTGCTGCAGTAAAACTACATTTTACTCAGAAAAACTAGATTTTACGAAGAAAAACTAGGTTAAACTCAGTTTTGTTTTTTTAAGTTAATAAGAAAAACTAAATTTGACTTGATAAAAAAACAAAGGTTTAACTCGGAAAAATATGGTTTAACTCAGAAATGGGCGTACGTAGTCTAACTTAATCATGTGAGTTTGGCGTTTTATAAACATCTGATATTTTTTCTTTTTGTCCCCTGTCTGATCTATAGTAAATAAGCCACACTAGATATTAAAACTACAGGGCGATTAGTTTCAGAACAGAAAATTACCTGCGATGTTTACAACATGAGGACATATACTTTGGACACCCAAAGTTGGGCGGAGGTGAAAATGAGCCCAGCGATATGATTGGGCATTAGATATTAATATAAAAATTTGTCATGGATAAATTAGATTAAGGTGAAAAAAAAGTGCATAATATTTTAGTTCTGTGAAAAGTATAGGATTGACGGGCGAAAATTTCATGTTATAATTCGCTTGCCCAGGGGACTTTTGCAGCTTTTTTTAAAAAAACGTTTTTCTTGTTTTGACCAAATAGATTTACAAATTGTTTTTATACAGATTTAGGAATTCTTGTTTTGAATATAAAAATTTCAGATACCAAAGTATGAATCAATAGAATGTCCAGGACATAGATACAAATCTGGTATAATGGACAAACACGGACCTCTGGAAACCAAGAGGTGGGATCAGGTGCCATGGAGGAGTAAGCATCCCCTGTCGACCGGTCACACCCGGCGTGAGTCCACAGTCAAGTCCAATGAAATACGTGAGGAGTGTATCATCGTCACAATTGGCACAGACGTCTCAACAACCACCAACGAAAAGGCAACTCAACATTTCACTTTGTGAAAGAGAGTAGTCGGGCATTAACACATTGCAAGGTATTTTGGAAACATTTAATTATTTCTTGATTATAGTTAAATGTCGTCTTTCCGGACACTAAGGATTCGTTTTGATTATTCTACTTTACTTATTTACTTGTACAAACATTGTTCTTAACTCGGCCCAAATATATCCCAAAATACTTTACCGTATTTTTGCACTAATAGAACCAGGAACAAAACATTCTGTTTTATCTAGGCTCATCTTAAAACCGGAAATTTAGCTTATTTATAACTTGCAGGTTATTTTTCATCGATTTTATCTATCAGTATATATATACTGCATGTTGTCTCGCCTTGATTTCTTCGTTGTCAATCATGGATCCCATTGTTATGTTAAATTAGTATAGAAATAAATAGTATAGAAATTAGTGTAGAAAATTGATATACATAGTATAATATTTGTCATATGTTCATTATTACATACAACTTCCCTATTTTCATTTTACCTATTGATTATATTATCATTTTGATGGTTTTGTCCTAAACATGAAGACGTGGAACCAGATACTTTGTCTGAATGACTAAAAGCCACACGATGGTTCATAAAATCTCGTATTCGAAAACTTAAAGGGACTTTGAAAACACGTTGTCCCTCTGTATTTAGTGATCCAGAAGTAGTAACTGAACTGGAGAGATTACATGACCAATATGTACTGGTACCAGCAGACAAATCCTCAAATAATATAGTTTTTATGTGTAAGGCACATTACTATAATTGTTTATTAGAAGAACTTGGGTTTAATACGAATTCTGGTATATCCTATATACACACGTAGCTCACTTCAAAGGACGAGATCCTTCAAAATCACGTGTCCGTATTATGCTCATTTGATATACCAACAACGGATACCGATTTTGAGCTACCATATTTATATTGGATAACTAAATTTCATAAAACCCCATACAGATACATAGCAGGATCCAGCAAATGTACTACCAAACCTTTATCTTTACTCCTTACCAAGATATTGACAGCCGTTAAGGAGACACTTCAACAATACTGTACGGTTGCTTATTCCAGAAGCGGTGTAAATCAGATGTGGATACTAAAAAATTCTAAACAGCTTTTAGAAAATTTGAAGGCACACAATTTTTCTCGAATTCACAGTATCAAAACATATGACTTCTCTACTCTTTACACAACTATTCCACATAAAAAAATTAAAAGAAAGACTCTTTAGCATCATAGACAACATTTTTTTTCACTACAGGTGGTACCCGAAAATTTAAATATCTAGTGATTGGCTATCAGGATACTTATTCTGTCAAACACCACTCTGATTCTACACATAAATACACTGAAGTTGATATAAAAACATGCTGGAATTTTTAATAGACAATATATTTGTAATGTTCGGAGACGTGGTCTTTCAACAAATTGTCGGCATTGCATTGTGCCCCCTTATTGACCGACCTGTTCCTTTATTCATACAAAGCAGACTTCATTCAGAAACTGCTGAATCAAAAGAAGAAAAAATTAGCGGTATCCTTTAATTTGAAATTTAGATATATCAATGACGCTTTGTCAAGTAATAATGACAATTTTCATACATATGTCAATGCGAAAAAAACATACTTTTGAAATTGGAGCTCAACTGATGACGTCTAATTGACAGAAACGATATCGTCTTGAGCATTATAACTTTGGTATTATGTTTATAATATATATCCCAGCGAACTAGAAATTAAAGATACAACAGAATCAAGCACACGTGCTTCATACCTAGACATTTTACTTAATATAGACCATTCAATGTTAAAAACTGTCCAAATATTTCAAATTTAGCAAAACTACCTTCCATATTTTAGATCGATTGACATGCATTACTTCAGTACTGATATTTTGCCTGAATAAAATGGAAACACCCCCGACTATCCACTGAGTCCAAAATCATTGAGGTTTTTCACAATTTCATCGTAAAACCTTTCTTCTTGTTTTTCAAAATGAGTTTCCTGCAAAAATTTAAAAATCAATTTTGTGTACTTAATTGTTAAATGCCTCTTTATCACGATGTGACATACCCAATATATATTTCCCTATATTGTAATTGCCAATAACCAGGTAATGTTGTGTCTGCTATGTTAAAACTACAAATGATTAATTGATAAACGTTAAATTATGTGATATTATAAACTATTAAAACTTAAAATATTCATTTATTAGCAGTGGATATTCTTAGATTGAATTGGAACTGCATTTAGATCTTGTATTTTACCACTTGTTATTTCAGAAGTATACATTTATATTAAATTCCAACTCAACTGATGACGTCTTATTGACAGAAACGATAACTTTGTTAATAATGCCTTACAACGTCTCACAACTGTAGCAAATAAGAGTTTGAACTTCTCTTGAATCTATATTAATTTTGTGGGAAATATATTTGTGTTATTTTTTTCTGGAAGGTGCTTGTTTTTTGGGGTTTTTTTTCATGTAAGTTGTAATCAAGATTTCTTCTCCATCACTACAACAGCCCATTTACCCCTAAATACACATTTTACCTCGTCTTAGTCATTGATTTACAGACGAGTCCATTGTTTTTCATGAGTTGATGAGTTATCAAAGCTGTATTGATAAAAATCTATTTGTCACATCTGGTGAAACGCAAATAAAACAAAAAATAAAACCACAAGATTTTATCACAGAGTGTTTATGTTTTAAAATGTTAGTGATAATCAAGTACCGAAAGTACTGATACAAGGTGAGGAGTGGTACAGCTATCTTCTGTGTTTTATGTGTAATATCCTCACACTCACAAATAAACACGTGTGTTGATCACATCCTTCATTTACTCACCCCAAGACTTTAATTAAACATTTTACAATACGTTGGTTAGCACGCAGCCTGTTATTCATAAAACAACATTTATCAAAGACATATTGATCTTTAAATGATCTGGTTATGTTTTTATAATTAAAACAGGGTTATGTATGTCTGGACGACAAGTAATACAGATCCCACGAGTATGAATAAAAACAAAGAAAAATGTTTCAATAACTTTTGCATAATATATATAAATATATTTCATGGTCTGCATCATCAACTCAATTATGTTCTCTGCTGTAAACAAGGGACTATATTTTCAGTAGCAGTTATTTGTGTAATTAGCGTACTTTGGGCAGAAGCGCAACGTTAAACTTTTCGAAATCGGCAATACCAAACATATATGTACGCAACATGAATTGATATCGTAGGAATACATTCATTGTGTATGCATACAATTACTCATACAACTAAATTGATAAACTTAGTATACATCCTACTTTGCAAAGATCGATTTTCAAAACAAAACTTTATATTCTCATGTGAATACTATTTTCCAAACACATGTATGAAAATAAACGAATGAAACAATACCAACTTTACTCCTAAATTTGCAGTCTACGAGTAACAGAGGCAAATTTTGTGTCATATGTAAGTGTATCACAGTTGTATTTCATTGTCCGAAGAGAGATAGATAGGGTTCACTTCATTAAAGAAACTTGTTAAATTGAAAACTGCAGTTATTAGGCAAACATCAATTTTGAGTTAACTTACGTCACCACGTAAAATCAGATTACGTAATTGATGAAAGTGTACCCAGGAAGAAAACAAATGTTAACATATTGTAGTTTCTAGTTTAACAGATAAACATCATTGATGGACATGCTACGGTCTCACACAGAAGCATGTTTTGATACTTCTAATACAACGTACGGCAGTTATATATAACTCGTAATATTATCCCTGTATTATAACGATAATGTTCCTGATTATGCTTCTTATTTCGATACTGTACTTCAATAATAAACAGATATTTTGAGGATTTTTCATTGTCTGTATTTTGCGTTCCAATTGGTTATGTATAAACTCCCTACATGCCATGCTACACTCGTCATGTTGTCAAATTATATTTACGCCCAACCAGCTGATTGAAATGTACGACATGGCACATTACAGGACACACCAAATCATATATTTTACAACTACCTGGACTCGGGATATTACAGTAAAGCATAACTCACTCCAAACTTTACCACAGATCTAGGTGATAATTATAAGATACAACACACAGTAATTATCACTTGACATTGTATCCGTTTCTCGATCATGCTGTTTAGAATGAAAACTCTCTTTTAACAGACACAATGTAAACAATACAAGCTTTATGTGGACTATATAATCAATTTCATACAGGTATCAATAACAGGTATCAGTAGTCTAGACACATTCATGATGGATTTTGTTTTTTATTTTATTACTTCATTTACCATATGTGAATTTTCTCTATTCTAATGTGGCAATAAACATACGGAAACGTGCGTATATCTTGTTTTACAACATGATGTAAAATCTCAATGATTCAGTTGTTGACTCGCACTAATTATTTACATAAATCTTGTTTGTGATGTTGACGGATCTATACAATCACTATGTTCCATCGTGTTATGCTGCTCAGTAATAGATTATTACAATAATATTCTTCTCTGTGTATTTTAAACTCTCTTTTTCTCTTACTAAACATCGCATATCATGTAGACACGTACAATGATCAAATCAAATGTACAACAATGTCTACTTTTCTCCCTCTAATTGTTTATTTTATAAGAAAGATTGGATATACAAACTCAGATGACATTCTATAACAAGGTAGAATATACTAATGAAAACTATTCTAAGAATTCAGAATTAAAAAACCAAGTGTAAAAAAGATCTGATGATAAATTTTAACAAAGGCATTTACCTTATTGTTAAATCAATTGTCATAATCAGTCGCATTATAGAATCATTCGATAGTAAATAATTAACACTTTATGTCAGTTTTCGGTGCAATGAGATACAGGTAAAATAAGATGCCTATTTTAATAATATAGCGTAGGATCTAAAATATCGGTGAATCAGTTGTTAGTGTATATAAGTTATTTCCACATTTTTTGTGATATTGATGGAGGTATACACTACACTATATTTCCTCGCGTTAATCCTATAAAGTAACATGTTATTACAATAACATTTTCCTTTGCTTTATATGATTAACGCCTTACATAATAATAATAATAATAATAATAATAATAATAATAATAATAATAATAATGATGATGATAATGATGATGATGATGATGATGATGATGATGATGATGATGATGATGATGATAACTTGTTTTTTATTTGGTTCAAAATATTTTACACCCCTAAACAATATTCTGCATAATAGCTTTACTTTAAAGTAAAGGCATCAACATTCAATTCTTTGGAAGTTACTTAATGAATAATTATGCTTTCACTGATTTTCAGTTGCAACTTCAATTCAACCAGTCTTATAAGTTGTCTTAAATAGTTTATTACAACAAACGTCTAAACGTGCTTTCCATAAACGTATAAAGAGCTCCACATATTTCACACAGATGTATGTACACAATGTATATTCTAAGATTTATTATCAGTTATAACATTTGACACCATATTGTTGACATTTCGTATTTCCTTTACATGCTTATTAACTAGATCTTCAAGATTTATAGAATATATTCAGACACAGCTGTCGCTACTGTTTACATCACTTACTTAAATGCTGTAGACGACTTCTTTATGGGATGGCACGACTGTATTGTGTGATGACATTTATTTCTTTTTCTGACATCATCAACTTTTATAGGTGTTCCTTCACGGAGTTTAATGAGTGAATATTTAATAAAATATTATTCATGATGTTTTAATCCCCTTCCCACTAAACTAAGTAATTAAGGTTCATGGGGGTGTAACAGTAAACAATGAGTTGCTAATAATAAGCTGTATACAAAACTCGGGTACACCAATGACGAATTAGAGAATTGGATTTATTCATACACAGTCAACTGATTTTTAAGATTTAATAGTTCATGTTTAATTTTAAATTGCATATTGATTTACCATGTTTAAATGACCATTATCTAGTTGATTTTTGTCTGTGACATTTCTGTGTTCCCGTATGTTAAAATACAAATAACCGGACTGATGAATGTAATACAAACTATCTATACCTAATCTCGGTTTCTGGATAACACCTCATGAAATTAACTACAGTCAGTTTTAAATTTATATAGAGTATGTAAATCTAGTACTAACATTATATCAGTTTTAATCTATTATTTAAAAATACATATAATAATGAACAAACATATTTACATATGTGCATATATGATTAATCAGAATTTTACTTGGAATAGAAATGCACTAAAACACTAATAAATGTAATGAATAATGTATGCATTGTAAAAGATCGAATAAACTGCTGCAACAAAACATGCTATAAAAGTTGGAAATTTGGCACATAATTATAAAGTATATTTTATTCCATTAGTTTTGAAAATGCGGTTTGTTTTTACTTTTTTCTTTTTTGTTTCGTTATTCAACCCCGGATTGAGCCAGCATAATATGTCTTTTAAAGTATCCCCTATTTCTCGTTGTCTTGTATGCGATTTTTCAAAAACCTCAAGGCACAAAAATAGTCAGTATGATTCTCTGGAAATAAACTTTAAGTTTACAAATGAGGTAATTTGCATTTCTAATGTTAAAGAAGTATTTGACTAACTATGTATATGTTTAAGACTTTTATATCGAAGTATTGTGATAGTATGAGAGTAAATAGCTAACATATGTTTTAACTTATTTTTTGTATAAATTGTATTTTCAGTTACCCCAAAAGCAATCTGTATCTGTTCTGAGATATAGCCTGTCCTTTAAACCACATTTTATTTACAATGGTAACATAGTATAAATGCTGGTTCCCGTCTGACTTCTACACAACCGGAAACGAGTTTATGAACTCAATATTTGAGTTATCTCCCTTTGCAGTCTAAGTATGAAGTAAACAAGGTACCGTCCGCTATAAGTCTTACTCACACCTGTTTTTTTTTACATGGACTGGCGATACGGTCATGGGATTTAACATGTATAAATGACCGTTTGTCTCGAAGAATCGGCGGCGGATGCCGGTATTCAGGACTAAGATATTACAATAACATAAAACACATACATACACATACATGACAGCCGTGGTTATTGATCATAACCCAAATCGGAGCGATGCGGAAACAAAAAGGAAAGAACGATTTTGGATGCAGAGACTTCAGTATTTCAAGTCCAAAGGCATCTATATGTTAATTGAATTCTGCCTGATACCCATCAAGATGATTCCAGTTTGAATTGATTTGATTTTAATCGAAACCGCCGTCGTTCATTCGTTCTTAGTCTTGGGATCCTTTTTGTACGAACTTATGATGTATCGAACCAATCAAATACTGTTATTTGTAAATTGTTCTCGATAAGTTTGTTTATTTTCACGTTCGATACTGGTTAGCAACCAGTAACCGTGATTTTTTTCATCATTTTTCCTTGATATGTCCTGTAAGTGGACGCATAGAACACTGAAATTTGCAACATAACTTTTGTGTAATCCATGATAAACAAATTCTGATTCATAAAAACTGAAAAACCAGTTTGATTAGTATTTATAGACGATTAAAGAAACGTTTTTTTCTGCTTTTGCACGAATTCGAATGACCAATTACCATGACTTTTTAAATTTAAAGCATCCAAACTTGTGAATCATAATTTTTTGAACAATTTCATAAGAACAATATAAATATTTATTCATAAGAATGTTTATTATATTGCTTTTTATAACGGGGGTTCCCTTTATTGGTTGCGAAGCTATTTAAAGCACAAAGACGGAATGCTCTAATTACCTCAGATGACAGAGGTGACATCTGTTTAATTCCAGAAAAATAATAAGCAGTTATGCATCAAACCAATCGTATTATTTCTAAAACTCACTTTAAACACCACTACAGCATGACTGAAATTGTTTTGAAAGTGTCCATAAACATCTGTTCAAGAAATGAATTAAGATTATACGTAACTAAATGATTTTACTCGTCATATTATTTGGTCACTACGACCCCATTAGAGCCAGGTTAGAATGATTTCCCCCCTGGCGCGTGCAAATGTTTTTGGTTTGACATTTTGACAAGTACAACACAAATAAAGCCCCTTTTCATGATTATCTATGGGTAAGCCAACATTTCAATGACCGTCAATGCATTTTACGATTTTTGTAAGACGGGGACACAGAATGAAATTATGTTTTACAAACAAAAATTTTTTATTCAGTCTTAAACTGCACCATCACCGGCATCGTATGTTGGGCAAAACGCGCGTGTTCTTGTACTATCATGAAAATCACGGTAATTGGTACTTCACGGAAATGGTAGCGAACCAGTACCTTATATATTTAACGTGATTTGATTGAATGGATCTTGAACATCAATAAACAGGTAGCTTTCCATCTGTATTCTATCTGTATGTGTATTTGCATGCTTGCATGTGTTTGTAAAAATGTTTATACATAGGATATATAGTATTGTTGGATTTAGTGTTTAGTAAATCATCATCATCATCATCATCATCATCATCATCATCATCATATTCATCTTCATCTTCATTATTAACAACATCATTTTAGTATAATTATATATATATATATATATATATATATATATATATATATATATATATATATATATATATATATATATATATATATATATATATATATATATATATATAGTCATATATAACTAATGAATATAAAAATTTCAGATACCAAAGTATAAATCAATAGAATGTCCAGGACATAGATACAAATCCGGTAAAAATGGACAAACACGGACCTCTGGAAACCAAGAGGTGGGATCAGGTGCCATGGAGGCGTAAGCATCCCCTGTCGACCGGTCACACCCGCCGTGAGTCTACAGTCAAGTCCAATGAAACAAGTGAGGAGTGTATCCTCGTCACAACTGGTACAGACATCTCAACAACCGCCAACGAAAATGCAACTCAACATTTCACTTAGTGAAACAGAGTAGTCGCAAACAAGACTATTATACCGACCGTAAAATTTGCAGAACGTTGACATTAATCGCGGTTTTCGATATCCCTGTGTCAATAATTTGTCAGTGAGTAGTTTACCTCTGTATATGAAATCTTCATATGTTGTGCACGCCCTGCCATATCGGATCATTTGTGAAATATAAACTCCATATGCGGGTGACTGAGGGATATTACTACTTAAATGTGGAAAATGTACGATGGGAAAGCCGAAATCGTCGCGTTTATCGTATAGCTTAGTTGCTAATTTCCCGTCTGTGTTTATATTAAGTAAAATGTGTAAGAATGAAGTGTGTTTGCTTGATTCTGTTGTATCTTTAATTTCTAGTTCGCTGGGATATATCGCATTGACATATGTATGAAAATTGTCATTATTAATTGACAAAACGTCGTCGATATATCTAAATGTCAAATGAAAGGACACCGCTAACTTTTTCTTCTTTTGATTCAGCAGTTTCTGAATGAAGTCTGCTTCGTATGAATAAAGGAACAGGTCGGCCAATAAAGGAGCACAATTGGTTCCCATAGGAATGCCGATAGTTTGTTGAAAGACCACGTCTCCGAACATTACAAATATATTGTCTATTAGAAATTCCAGCATGTTTTTTATATCAACTTCAGTATATTTATATGTAAAATCAGAGTGTGGTGTTTGACGAAATAAGTATCCTGATAGCCAATCACTAGATATTTAAATTTTCGGGTACCATCTTTAGTGAAAAAGCAGTTGTCTATGATGCTGAAAAGTCTTTCTTTTAATTTTTTATGTGGAATAGTAGTGTAAAGAGTAGAGAAGTCATAAGTTTTGATACTGAGAATTCGAGAAAAACTGTGTGCCTTCAAATTTTCTAAAAGCTGTTTAGAATTTTTAAGTATCCACATCTGATTTACACCGCTTCTGGAATAAGCAACTGTACAGTATTTTTGAAGTTTCTCCTTAATGGCTGTCAATATCTTGGTAAGGAGTAAAGATAAAGGTTTGGTAGAACATTTGCTGGATCCTGCTATGTATCTTTGCTTATATGGGTTTTTTTGAAGTTTAGGTATCCAGTTTAAATGTGGTAGCTCAAAATCGGTATCCGTTGTAGGTATATCAAATGAGGGTAATACGGACACGTGATTTTGAAAGATCTCGTCCTTTGAAAGTGAGCTACGTGTGTATGTAGGATTTCCAGAATTCGTATTAAACCCAAGTTCTTCTAATAAACAATTATAGTAATGTGCCTTACAAATAAAAACTATATTATTTGAGGCTTTGTCTGCTGGTACCAGTACATATTGGTCATGTAACTACTTCTGGATCATTAAATAGAGAGGGATAACGTGTTTTCATAGTCCCTTTAAGTTTTTGAATACGAGATTTTATGAACCATCGTATGGCTTTCAGCCATTCAGACAAAGTGTCTGGTTCTACGTCTTCATGTTTGGCCCATCGTCTGGCATAACTCGACAGAATCCATAACTAAACTGAAATTCTGACGCCAATTAAAGGAACGGGCTTCCCGGTATTTAGGGCCCCTTAAAGTAAGATTTTTGAGGCTCTCATTTTCAACAATAGAAACGTCATCGGTAATGACATGCCCGATAGTATTGTATTTGAAACGAGATGAAGCACATGAACACGTGACAGTGTTGTGTAGAAGATGGTTGATGTCTAGGCACTGCAAAACCTGTTTGTAATTTAATAGCTTGGATGCGATGCTAGGTGTGTAGCTGTATGAAATGCAAGGCGTGGTCTCCAGTTTAAAATATGGTGGAATACAGGACTGAACTTTTTTGTGATTTAGAACATTGCCAATGTTTAAAACGTCTATGCCTTTTTTTGTGAATTTAAGTTTAAGGAAAAGACGTTTCTGTTCAGAACAGTCATCGTTTGTGACGCGTGCAGGTTTAAACAATCTGTGATTAGCGATGTCCATTATAATGGAGTTCAGTATGTATTCTGGGATTGAAGAATCCGTGTAGGGGATCATTCTTGCTTTTTGAAAAAGTTTATTGAGATTTGTAAAAGGAACAGAATAAAGTTTTCTGCGAATGTGATGAAGACCTATTTTTTATTAACGTAAGGTAAAAGAGATGAAAAAGTGACATCATGTATGTAGGGTCGGTTGTATGAACGATGTCCGTGACTTCGTTTACGTCTTACGTTAGAATTAAAAAGTTCCATCACATTAACACCATTACACAGTGGGCTTGATAGATTGCCTACACTTTGGATATTATCTTTACATCCACAGTGATATGCAGTGCCAACCTGTTTAATCCAACATTCTTCACGTTGTCTACGGAAAGGGGTACTCAAGGTGGGATTGTTGGTCGAGTGGTATATTTTTGCAATTATACGCACTCTCATAGACAAGATGGAATGATCAGGAGAGTTGAAATGTCGATAGAGTATCTGGTTACCCCCATTATTAATCTCGAATCGATGACCAGATACTCTTTTATTTAAGGGCCCCTTAGTTTCGCCAACATAAATCAAACCACACAAGGTACACTCAATTCCGTAAACAACGTTAGATGATTTGCAGTCTAGATGATCCCAGCTTCTGGTGTTATAATGCTTATTTGTCAGATTGCTAGTGAACACTTGATCCGTCATTAATATATGACATGTTTTACAATTTTTGACAGAATATTTAGAAATTGTTGGTACATTATTTGAAAATGAACTATCAAAAATGTCGTCAAGTGGAATCTGACAATTTTTATGGGAACATAAGCATTATTATGTTTATACCATAACTGGTCATCTTTTGACTGTACTAATGTTAAATTATTAATGTCCCGAAGGACAACCCGGGGAGCACCAAACAATCTCTGCGAGTCTGTGCTCCCGATAGACTTCACAGAAACTTAGAAATTCAAATGTTTGTTTCAAACTTAAGTACAGATATAGCTTTAATAGTATTGCATCATTATCGTGCCAACATTTTTGTTTGTGTTTATTTTCAATTAAAAATATATTGAATTAGAAACAACTTCACTTCATATTATTTGAATACAGTAGATATTGTCAAAGACTAATGTTACACACCTCAAGTTAATGGAATGTTTTGAAAACAATTTAACTCGTTGCAAAAGGATTTTTGTTGCACATTTAAAAACATAAACGCTGTAAGAAATAGTTTTAGGCGACTTTTATGCAATACCCACTATCGGTTTACTTAGACCAAATTCTTTTCTTAATTCCGGTGAGAGCCATAATGAGTGCATTGAGAGTTTTGTCTAGACATTCAGTTGAAATACATTTATTTAGTAAATCCAAGATGCACAATGGTGAATATGCCATTGTATAGACTCCACAACTGAGATATAAAACACAAATAGTAGAAGATTAATATTTCATTCAGTTTCAAGAATATAAAAATTTCAGATACCAAAGTATAAATCAATAGAATGTCCAGGACATAGATACAAATCCGGTAAAAATGGAAAAACATGGAACTCTGGAAACCAATAGGTGGGATCAGGTGCCATGGAGGAGTAAGCATCCCCTGTCGACCGGTCACATCTGCCGAGAGTCCACAGTCAAGTCCAATGGAACAAGTCAGGAGTGTATCCTCGTCACAATTGGTACAGACGTCTCAACAACCGCCAACGAAAATGCAACTCAACATTTCACTTAGTGAAACAGAGTAGTCGCAAGCAAGACTAATATACCGACCGTAAAATTTGCGGAACGTTGATATTTAACGCGGTTTTCGATATCCCTGTGTCAATAATTTGTCAGTGAGTAGTTTACCTCTGTATATGAAATTTTCATATGTTGTGCACGCCCTGGCATATCGGATCATTTGTGAAATATAAACTCCATATGCGGGTGACTGAGGGATATTACTACTTAAATGTGGAAAATGTACGATGGGAAAGCCGAAATCGTCGCGTTTATCGTATAGCTTAGTTGCTAATTTCCCGTCTGTGTTTATATTAAGTAAAATAAGTATGAAGCGTGAGCTTGAATTTGTTGTATCTTTAATTTCTAGTTCGCTGGGATATATCGCATTGACATATGTATGAAAATTGTCATTATTAATTGACAAAACGTCGTCAATATATCTAAATGTCAAATGAAAGGACACCGCTAACTTTTTCTTCTTTTGATTCAGCAGTTTCTGAATGAAGTCTGCTTCGTATGAATAAAGGAACAGGTCGGCCAATAAAGGAGCACAATTGGTTCCCATAGGAATGCCGACAGTTTGTTGAAAGACCACGTCTCCGAACATTACAAATATATATTGTCTATTAGAAATTCCAGTATGTTTTTTATATCAACTTCAGTATATTTATGTGTAGAATCAGAGTGGTGTTTGACAAAATAAATATCCTGATAGCCAATTACTAGATATTTAAATTTTCGGGTACCACCTTAAGTGAAAAAGCTGTTGTCTATGATGCTGAAAAGTCTTTAATTTTTCATGTGGAATAGTAGTGTAAAGAGTAGAGAAGTCATAAGTTTTGATACTGTGAATTCGAGAAAAATTGTGTGCCTTCAAATTTTCTAAAAGCTGTTTAGAATTTTTAAGTATCCACATCTGATTTACACCGCTTCTGGAATAAGCAACTGTACAGTATTGTTGAAGTTTCTCCTTAATGGCTATCTTGGTAAGGAGTAAAGATAAAGGTTTGGTAGAACATTTGCTGGATACTGCTATGTATCTTTGCTTATATGGGGTTTTATGAAGTTTAGGTATCCAGTATAAATGTGGTAGCTCGAAATCGGTATCCGTTGTAGGTATATCGAATGAGGGTAATACGGAAACGTGATTTTGAAGGATCTCGTCCTTTGAAAGTGAGCTACGTGTGTATGTAGGATTTCCAGAATTCGTATTAAACCCAAGTTCTTCTAATAAACAATTATAGTAATGTGCCTTACAAATAAAAACTATATTATTTGAGGCTTTGTCTGCTGGTATCAGTACATATTGGTCATGTAACCTATCCAGTTCAGTTACTACTTCTGGATCATTAAATACAGAGGGATACCGTGTTTTCATAGTCCCTTTAAGTTTTCGAATACGAGATTTTATCAACCATCGTATGGCTTTCAGCCATTCAGACAAAGTGTCTGGTTCTACGTCTTCATGTTTGGTCCATCGTCTGGCATAATCTTCGACAGAATAAGGTGAATCAGCTTCCTGGTCCTATCCAGTTGGGAATTCGAAATTGTTCTTAATGTTGAAATCACTTGTTTTGATATCCACTTTGGCGTATTTTGATGGATTTGGAGTTTCGATTGTTCATTGGTACCTCTTTAGAAATCTTTACTATATACACGACTACTTATTCATATTCAGTCATTAATTTTTCATTTCATACCTATTTCATTCTTACTGTCATAAAGATCTATGAACATAATTTTGTATTTGCGGGGACTGTAATAAATGTGACATCCAGATAAGTTCAACTTGACTCTTGTTTTAATGCCATATATTAGAACAAATAATAATAATAACTCCCTGATTATATGAATAATAGACAAGTTAATCACTAACCATTAAATGTAATACTATTTGTATTATATTTCACACAATACCTTGAACAACAATGTATGACATAGTGTAAGCAACAACCACATACACATGAAAGCCACTTAAAAGGTTTTCAATTTAACGATGGACGAGGAAACAATTAATTACGATAAACAGATAGCAGGTGTATTAATCGATATCTGTGTGAAATGACGGACCACATACTGTACAAATAAATGTCTCTCAAATCACTGTTTCCAGAGATCCAATTTTACGCAATAACCTAAAATGCAATAGATTGTTCTATATATAGGCTGTATTCATGTATATTTATATTGGTACGAAATGGGTACAAATAGAACAATTCAACCGTTTTCTGTTCGACGTGTAAATTACCATTGCACATATTTCATTAGAATGATTATGGAAGTGGCAATGATTTATTTCTTCGTATCCATTAATTGTTTATATATTGCCGGAATTCTTGGACAACCTATCCTAGTACACAACTGTCCGTGAAGTATCATTCACAATCACTTTTGATTACTTCAATCGATTTAATATTGATGCTTTTACAATTTTCTAGATTTCGACAAAAAAATGAATGTTATAAACATAATTCCAAGGTTAAAGGTTTGAAAAAAACCAAAAAAACAAAAAATAAAAAACAACAGCTCAAAACGATCGTTTCTCTCAGTAAGACTATGATCATTTGTTTAGATCGAACTTAAAATTGACGAAATACTAAATATGAATGTATCTCAGAGAAAACACTATAAAAAGATGTGTTTAAAATTTAGACAGCGATACTGTCTGTACGAAATATTATTTTAGTATAAATGCGATTTTATGTATGAAAGTTTGAGAAGAGATTTGGAATTGTCGCACTATTCATTTGTGGTATAAAATCTACACATGAATATAAAAAGTGATATGTTAATTTTATTACTGGCTTAATAGTTGCAAATAAACATGACATTATTATTATTTTGTCAAGCGAATACAAACATGGTATTTATCTAGTAAAGATAAGAAGCAAAGGGATAAACTAACTACAGTAAAATAATGGTACAACCTTATCTATACATGATTACTTTAAATGTAAAAACACTGGATTGCGAAAACAAAGGCTATTAGAAAACCCTTCCTGAAAACGGCTTTCGGATATTGAAAATAATCCTAGATTGAAAGTTACATGTAACTCAAAAAGGGCTGTGGTGAAAATATTGTTGCACGGAAAATGAACACTTTTATTTCTTAAAGATAAAGAAATATATGTATGTAAATCATTTATTTACTAATATCCAAATGCATTGGCTGTTGTAGCAGGGCATGGATAAAATTTTAATTTTGGGTAGACAGTACAAGGATAATTAAAGTTATACTTAAATTTTATGTAAAATGATGAGAAAATGTTCAACTGGAAAGTATTTCATAGTAAACACACAATCAAAGTAACCTATTTTTACAATAGAAGAATCCTGTGAAAATTGAATTACTACTTGCAAGGGCATATCTATTAATTGTTTTGTGATGAAATCGATCTAAATTCATAGCGATATCAATTTCAATGTCATTTTGCTCATTGAATTAAAAACACCTCTTTTTAATGGTGAAGTAATAGTGATGTTACAACGCACAACGTATAAGATCTACGTATCGTAAAATTATACTTTGAAAACGATTTTATAAAATGTCATAGTAATTGTTTATTTTATCAATAATCGTCTTTGTATTGACTTACTATAATAATAATAATAATAATAATAATAATAATAATAATAATAATAATAATAATAATAATAATTAATAATAATAATAATAATGATAATGAATAATTAATAATAATAATAATAACAATAATAATAATAATAATAAGTTAATTAAAAACTGGAATCTCACATAATTCAAATTACCTAAACAATGTCTCAAAGTTCATTTTTCAACTGTTATCAATAAGATGCTGTAACTATAGCATACACATACACAGTGTAAATAAAAAACATGTCGTCTTTACTGATATTGTACTGAATCAGCATTCATAACACAATTCCGTACTCGAAAAATGTGAATATACCATTTGTGCTTTACAAAATTGATAGTCCTATCCGTCAATTATTATCTCAAATTCAATCATCCAATATCCAAACAGATCAATGTTAAATTGTAACAACGAGTAAACAGGCAATGTCTATTTCATCATGAGACTTAATCAATTTCATACCAGTTGGTTCTCGACACTTTCACTTGCTTTGCTTTCTGGTTAAATGAGTTAAACTACGGTCGAATCAGCAAATATCAACAATATTTAGTGAGAGTGATATCAATCACGTTCATTGGTTTTAATTCCAAGATGTCAAAAGGAATTAGTTGATTAAAGAAATAAAATTTGTGACTGAAAGATCTCTTGCAATACACAAACAATAGGTACTTCCGTTTTCCATATTTCGTACCAAGGATGATGATGTTGATAATGATGATGAAGACGATGATGATTATTATGATAATGATGATGATGATGATGACCATCATCATCATGATCTGTTCAGCATCGTCACCACCACTACTACCACCACCATCATCATTATCATCATCATCACTGTTATTTTTGTTATCATTTGGTTGTTTATCGTAGCAAAATGTTTATCTGTGTTTAAACATCAACAGAGAACAATAATTCAGGCTATACGATTAAATACGTCATAAATATCATTACCAAGAAAGCTATCTTGATGCTGTCAAACACGTGGTATGCTGGAATAATGCATGAAGATAACCGTTGGTGATATTTCGAACTTCCATCGATATGAGGTTAGAGCATAGCACTTTGAATAAAGATATATCTCAAATATAAGTCAGTGTGGGATCGCAATCCGCTGGAAAATAAGCTAGTTATGTGAGAAAGATCGAGCCAGTTTACTTTTGGAACACTGGTATTTTTCCCTTATTTAATATTGCAACCAGATTTTCTCCTCCTGCATTACCCCAACCCCCATTGAAAAAATGTTGAGTTAGAAGAAAGATATATTTATAAATGTTTCAAATGAAATCCTGTTTAGTGAACATCAGACTTTAGTGGGATCGATGGCGTTTGAAGGAAAAAAATAATCAATATGCTGAAATGGTTTGGGTTTTAAATGCATGTACTTTGACAAATTCATCAACTGCCCATTTCTCCAAAATAGCAAAAATTAAAACTCATAAGAATAAAAGACGGTTTTATTTTTATTGAAAGTGATTGATTTTATATAACGATTCCTACCATCCAACATGACTGTATGAATTAGTTATTCTATACACAAATTGTTCTTTATCATTCTATAACAATTCAGTTTTGAAATGACATCCTAATGTAATTTTTCAATTTATACATAAATAATAGTCCCAAAGCGTCAATTATATAATTTTGTTTTGATATTTGACTAAATCTAGAGATAAAAACACATGGAATTAGGTCGAAAGATAAACTTCCCTAATTGAATGTCACTGTTTTTGACAAAAGACAGGTGGGTAATGTTTATACTGCAAGTAAATTGGGGGAAAATATATGAAATATATTAGATAAGATAAAAATGATTTAGTAACATCATCCAACAAATCAATGGATCTCTTATTATTTCTGATTTAATGTTGATTTGTTGGTTTTTAACTGTAATAGTCGACGTAACTCTGAAAGATGTGAAACAATGATTTACAAAATGGCCTTAGTGATGTTCAGTTGATGGAGTCGGATGTGTTTTCAAAGCAGCGGTCAAAGAATATTGTAAGAATAATGTAATTACCAATGTAATAGTGAATCTTCGCTCTATGTAATGAAGATCGTTGGCATTGATGATGAAGCTTTGACATAGAGCAGGTGCTTGTTTTGCATACTGTATACATAAGGCAGTGATATGTTAGAAATTATACGTGTGCAACACATTTTATCCCTGATTTAGATTTCAGCTGATTCATAGAATTTTATTTTAAACTCTCCATTTTTGTGTTTGAAAGATCGTCGTCATCATCGTTGTCGTCGTCGTCTTCGACATAATCATGTCGTTGTTATAATAATAATCATCATCATCATTATCAAAATCATCATCATAATTATCAAAATCATCATCATCATTATCAAAATCATCATCATCATCATCATCATCATTAAAATTGATTCGGTTCTTGCTCGCAATATTTTACAAATACTGAGTTGATTATATATTAACAATTCTTTGTTTAACTGATGTTTAACTGCATAATACAGCTGCATTAACTGCTGATAATCTGCCAATACGTTCACAAAGGTCACAAGAACTAGTGACCTCATTTGGCGTCGGTTATACACCACCATGGTCTCTAAGCATTTGACATATCTCTTTACTAACTCAAACTATTGATGACTTTTCGGAAATCCTTAAAGAAGAAAATATACCTAAAATTTGATATAAGAACAGAACGTTACTTTTAATATTACATTCGTTTTCATTAAAGGAACTTTCAATTAAATGAGCGGCGAATGATACATACGTTCACTGACTTGGGCTCATCAATAATAGCCTGAAATGTTATTCTTTACAGCTAAATTTCTGTCAGCAATAGATTTCACGATTTGATAACACAAACATTAAACTACAAATAGATGCTGATGCTGATGCTAATGATAATGACGACGATGGTTATGATGATGATAATGATGATGATGAATGATGATGATGATGATGATGATAATGGTGATGATTACATATACCAAAGTGTTATGTTCAGTATACTGTTTATACTGGACAAACTAGACTACTGGAGAATCAGAGTTGGAATCAGGTATCACGGAAGAGGAAGCATTACCAATCGACCGGTGATACTCGCTCTAAGTCATCAGTCTAATTTATATATAAATAATTTAGGAATGCTTCGACATAGACGACTGAAGACTTTTATCAAACAAATTTATCAATATTTCAGTCAGAAAAAAACAAGATAATCAGAAACAAGGAATTTCTATCCACCGTAAAATTTGCGTAATGTTGACTTTAATTGCGTTTTTTCATGTTTATATAGTTGCATTCGTAGTATAGAATAGTTATCAATATGTTGTCCATATCTATATCAAGTATGAAACACTTGGCTACATTTCTTGGTATATCTTATTTCCACTTCGCGAAGAAATTTCGCGCTCAAATAAGTATGAAAATTATCATCATTACTTAACAAACACCGTCAAAATATCTCAATGTCATACAAGACGGGGCCTTAACGGTCACCAGAGTAAACTTTTTACGTATGAACGAAATTTAACTCCCATGAGCGACTATCTAACAATTTTCTCTGGTTGTTCTTTCTCTGTCTATTATATTTTACAAGAATAAATATAAAATATTTCAGATACCAAAGTATAAATCTTTAAATTGTCCAGGATACAAATACAAATCCGGCAAAAATGGACAAACCAAAGAGGTAGGGTCAGGTGCCATGGAGGAGTAAGCATCCCCTGTCGACCGGTCACACCCGCCGTGAGTCCACAGTCAAGTCCAAAATACACGAAGAACGAATCCTCGTCACAATTGGTACAGACGTCTCAACGACCGCCATCGAACAAGCAACTCAACATTTCACCCAGTAAAACAGTAATCGCAAACAAGACTACTATACCGACCGTAAAATTTTCGTAACGTTGACGCCAAACGCGGTTTTTGTATCCCTCTGTCAATAATTTGTCAGTGAGTAGTTTACATCTGTATATGAAATGTTCATATGTAAACACGGCCTGGCATATCGGAGCATTTGTGAAATATAAACTCCATATGCGGGTGACTGGGGGATATTACTACTTAAATGTGGAAAACTTACGATGGGGAAGTCGAAAATGTCGGATCGTTTGTAGTATAGCTTTGTTGCCAATTGATGACCCAAAATAAAGAAAAATAGACTTAAAAGGAAATAGCTCCCATTAACGGCCAACTTATGATTAACGCCTTTGACATTATTCGTACTGAAAGTTTTTGTGAATAATATTAACGTGTTTGTCATTATTGATTCTTACATTTACTTTCTATCAAACATTTCGATGTAATAACCAAAACGGACAATGTATTGAAACTCCACATAAAATGAAAGTTCTCACACAAGCGGCAATCTGAACATTTCCTCTGTTTGAGCGCAGCTCCTGGTTTTACGAATGCATGATTCTATCCAATCTTACAAAGGTAACATATGCCACGCAAGATGACATCACAGTGTAATTGTAACGTTCAATATTTGTAACATCAGTGGTTCCGGCAAAATATTGACCAGAAACGTCTCTGAAACGTTCGATTGGAATACGTTTTTCGTGGAGAGTGACGTGTAAAGTATCAGACTGACGTAGAAGTACAGGACGTTGCAGATATGTTGAGATTTTTTTTTCATTTCATAGTAAGAGGATAATGAATTAAATTTCAACAGGCTACCTTTACGATGTTGGTGGATAAAATTGGTAATATTGCATAAAGTTTCATGGAATATATATATATATATATTATATATATATATATATATATATATATATATATATATATATATATATATATATATATATATATATATATATAGATATATTCCAAAGTCTATATCTCGACCTTTGAACATTAGAAACACTATTTTATCTCTCTAATCTTGATCCTAGTTGTTTACCTCAATATACTTATCGCTTGATCTCTTGCGTCTCACTCAGGTCTGCTAGCGCTAGATTTATCTCAACTATTGTAAAATCCCATTGGTATAGTAGGACTGATTACCATAAAGCTTGAGCAAAAAATTCAGTTTTTGTTTCTATTGATCGCGACATCGATGCCGGACTGATTGAGGTAAACTAAATCAGATCCGTATTTTATGCATCTCATTTTTATCTCAAACGGACACACACACACACACACACACACACACACACACACACACACACACACACACACACACACACTTATCCACCTTTTCTGGACATCAGAGCCAAAGTATAATAATGTACAAATACCATTGCACTACATCAAGTTACGATTGATTTCATCGTAATTTACCAACTTGCCATACCTTGAAATTCTTGCTGTAGCACACTTTGTCATTATAAATCGATCAGGAGTATAATAATAATGATTTATAAATCGCTGGCCAGTTCTTTATCTACCTACACCAAAGGCACTTGCTAATTGCAACAAACGGTATGAATAATTTATAAATCGCTTCAGTTTAATTCGAACTTTTTGAAATATATATCGTTAAATTTCAACCAATGTCAATCTGTAGTCGATGATTGACTGTCATCGGTTTCAGGTATATACTGTAAACTGTGAAAACTATTAGTAGCATGCTATACATTTCAGATAAATTATGATAGTATTATCGTTAATGATGAAATACGTATGGCGATTTATCCACAGTATCCAATCTCCTTAGAGCAAACTTAATATCCAAAGTATACTGAGCATTTGAAGATTAATACACAAACTTTATTTTAAAAATTATGTTTTATATGTGTATACGTTATACAGTTTTAAATGAAAATTATGGTAGTTGCAAAATGTAGCTAGACTGATGTGTTGGAATCAAACTACTGACATTAGCTATCAAAATTGCGAAATGTAGCTGATGTGTTGGAATCATAGAACGGACAACAGCTATCAAGATTGCGAAATTTCTCTTCATGAAAATTTAATGAAATTATTGTTAGTTTGTTTTATGTTCTAGCTTTATATGTCTATGTTAGTGTACTTCTAGCTTTATGTACAGGCCATAAAATATATGCAAATGCCATTAAGTCACATGCATGTATTTTAAAATTGTGATAAGCAAAATTTAAAACATGTAATTATGTTCACCCCTGACAATGCTGACATTTACATACAATTTAACAACAATTTATTGCGCAAAAATAATATACTAAACTTTTCATCAGGAAAGTATTTATGCGCTTTGAATAAAGTTCAACCCGAAATAAAATGAATGACTAAATATATTCAAGTTCTATGGGTATTCGATAAAACTCTCACCTACACTGCTTTAATTTGATTAATTTGAGGATAAAATGAATGCCAAACTAAAACAAACGCCATTCAAATACTAATGAAAATTAATCAAAGGGACTTACTATATCTCTCGGTTTTTCTGTGACAAAAACAAATATTGGAATGTTTTTAGTTTTGGCAACAGTTGTAGCGGCATTTACGAGACTCCTTTTCCCAAACACTACCAATATATCATCGTATGAAGAGTTATCTGTCAAATAATTAATTGTGTTGATGTTTTCAATATAAATTCCAGTTCCCGGTGACAGGTGCCAATGTATTTCTATTCCTGAAGGTACGTTCTGGTTTAGTTGCTCAGAAAAGATTTCCCGGCACATATCATATATATTGAGATCACATAGTCCTATTACTCTATACTTAGTTCCGAATAAATATGAAAAATTGGAAAACAAAATAAATAAAAATCCATAGAAGCCATTGTTATATATTTCCATTTTGTATTGACATGATTAATTTATCCATCACCACGCTGATTAAATGTCATAATTAAAATAGAAGTGATCATTTTTCTTACAGCTCATTCCACAAACGTTTCCAAATACCATTTACAATTGCCGAATCACCAAGTCCCATCTTGACTGTTCAAGAATCGCTGACGTATGTACGATATGAAAAACTATAGAATCTGGAGCCCGTTGTGATGTCTGTGATATGCATCACAGTTAATAATCATTTAACGTGTGCAATACTTTCAAACCTTCCGATTTATGGATTGTTTGTCGAACGTACTATCGCAGTACCCTACCTGTAGATCGATTTTTATCAAGGTGTAATAGAACTCATGCCAGTATTGCATCAACTGCGTAAAGCCTCGAATATGTAGTGCTTAAATTAAACGTAATATCCTTTGGAATTTTCTGTCCTAATATGGGTAACACGTCCATGGACAGCCAAAGAAAACACAGCACTGAGTAAATTACTGAGAGGAATAGAATTCTCAGATGAATTTACTCTGCTATTGATTTCATCAGACTTTTATGCAAATTTGCAAATTACTTATGGAAAATCTTTATCAATATTACCTTTCCTAATGATCGTTTAAATATTGTCCTTGCGTTAGGGCGAACAAAATGAGATCTTATGGTCTTTAGTAATTTAAATGTACATGTGGTGGCAAATGTACTTCATCACTAACACCAATATGTTTTAGACTATGCTGATTAATGACCTTCTTATACCACATTCATCAATATGATTAATTATAGGATCAACAAAGGTCCCATCCCAAGGACCAAAAAGTTTACCCCTAGGAGCAAGATTTGTAATTAGCAATAATGTTGGTTTGGTTTATATATGTATATAATTTTAACACATTGTAGTGATATCCATAAAGTAATATGAGCTGTCGTCGAAATGAATTTTACATACAGATTATGTGAAATATCTTATCTTGCATTTATCAGAAAGAGATCACCTGGTACTTAAAGGAACAAATGCGTGCGTATTATTAGTAAACACTTGCAAAAGGAAACACTTTATGAATCCGCCATCGCAAATTAACTCTCGGTTACCGAAGGAAGTGTCATTATATAATGTAGTTATGTTAAGTTCATATTCCTAAAAAGTTATTACGTTTCTAATAATGACCGCGTTTTCCTGACATTGCTTCAGCCTTAGAATTCTTTTCGCACGGGGTCATTCGAGTGTTTGACATAGAGGTAACTTATACAGTGTTGAAGGGTTTAACTCCCTAAAATGTAGTAATTTTGTGTTTTGAGATATTTTTGTTGTTTGAAATTTGTTAAGAGTTGATTTGACACTGTTTCTTATTATTACAAAGTTGTTTTTTTTGGTACCTAGAGAATATCAAAGTGTGGTTGGTGCTAAGTTTGGGCTGCTCTAGATACACTCTCATTGCAGCATATCTACATTATGGTTTTATAACATGAGTAGTTTTTATACATTGTTGAAAGGTATCATTTATACACCACAATAAACAACGACGTGCTATAACATGAAGTCTTATTGGCATTTGCTTTCGAACTGTTTTGTACATCTACAACTGTGGTATCACGTAAATGATATTTATAACCATTGGCTTGTTGTAACAGCTGTTGGGTCGTTCCCCGAGGCTACATATAAACCCATTACCTGCTACCGGCTGATTATTTTATACTTAAGTCATATTTCGAATGGATCGGACCGTTTAAATTCTCCCCAGGTGTTGAGATAGTATTCCTTTATATGCCAGGGCGTGCACAATATATGAAGATTTCATATACAGAGGTAAACTACTCACTGACAAATTATTGACACAGGGATATCGAAAACCGCGTTTAATGTCAACGTTCCGCAAAGTTTACGGTCGGTATAATAGTCTTATTTGCGACTACTCTGTTTCACTAAGTGAAATGTTGAGTTGCCTTTTCGTTGGCGGTTGTTGAGACGTCTGTACCAATTGTGACGAGGGTACACTCCTCACGTGTTTCATTGGACTTGACTGTGGACTCACGGCGGGTGTGACCGGTCAACAGGGGATGTTTACTCCTCCATGGCACCTGATCCCACCTCTTGGTTTCCAGAGGTCCGTGTTTGTCCATTTTTACCGGATTTGTATCTATGTCCTGGACATTCTATTGATTTATACTTTGGTATCTGAAATTTTTTATATTTATATTTCAGTCCGTGTTCTACATATAATTTTTCCAATTTTTTATAAATGGCATTCCCCGATCAATGTCGTGCTTTTCAGTTGCCAAAGCTTTATACAATATCGTTTATAAAACGAAATATAACTTTAACATACATTGGAATCCCGCCTAAAGACTACATCGTTACGGAGACCAACTAATTTAGGACCATAAATATTCAGCATCTTAATCTTTCTTAATGAAAATTAAGTAATTCCAGACCCTCACTTAAGGGACCACCTTGCTAGTCAGACCAGTTTGAGTGAGTCAGCTGTATAGGAATCCTTACTAGTGAGGTTCCATTATATATATATATATATATATATATATATATATATATATATATATATATATATATATATATATATATATATATGTTAAAGAAAGTTAAGGATATGAAAGCGTAACATTAATTCTTGCAATTAATGCAATATGAAAATATCGTCGACGGTTTATTTTGCCACAATTTGCCAAATCATTGGTCTAACGACCCCTTCATTTGGGGGGGGGCTTTAATTTATCGTGGACCTAAATAATGTGGTAGTAAACAATGTTCTAATTCTAAACCTATAACAATTTTTTTCTCTAATTACATACCCAGACTACTCTGTTTCACTAAGTGAAATGTTGAGTTGCCTTTTCGTTGGCGGTTGTTGAGACGTCTGTACCAATTGTGATGAGGATACACTCCTCACTTGTTTCATTGGACTTGACTGTGGACTCACGGCGGGTGTGACCGGTCGACAGGGGATGCTTACTCCTCCATGGCACCTGATCCCACCTCTTGGTTTCAGAGGTCCGTGTTTGTCCATTTTTACCTGATTTGTATCTATGTCCTGGACATTCTATTGATTTATACTTTGGTATTTGAAATTTTTATATTTATAGTGATTACTCTTACACGGATTTCGGAATACATTCAGGTTAGATTGTGACATTGTATGATACCACATTTTATTTCAAGATTACATCCATTTGAAAATCGAGTTTCTCTAATGGAGTGTAATTGACAGAAAAGATCGTCTTGAGCTCGTGTTTACATTTTGTATTATGTTGATGATGCATACATTGATTTGATAAATGTCACAATCCAATATTTCATATAACACACAATTAAACACGGACAGAACAATCACACAACAGTCCACATCAGTTTTCGTTATGGATAATTACTATCAAAATAAATTTCTAGTTACTGTAAAGTTGTACTTACATACTCTGCAAGGCTTCAATGCGTTTCCCATTTTCATTCAAAGCCTTATTCTATAGTCACATTCTTAAATGCGGAGTCTACATTTTATTATGGTATTTTATACTTTTAATGTTTTAACACTATTTTCTGTTCGAACAAAATTTGTTTAGTTAATTCCTAATTTAAATAAAATAACAAATATAACAATTACAGATACTAGTAAGGATTCCTATACAGCTGACTCACTCAAACTGGTCTGACTAGCAAGGTGGTCCCTTAAGTGAGGGTCTGGAATTACTTAATTTTCATTAAGAAAGATTAAGATGCTGAATATTTATGGTCTTAAATTAGTTGGTCTCCGTAACGATGTAGTCTTTAGGCGGGGTTCCAATGTAGGTTAAAGTTATATTTCGTTTTATAAACGATATTGTATAAAGCTTTGGCAACTGAAAACACGACATTGATCGGGGAATGCCATTTATAAAAAATTGGAAAAATTATATGTAGAACACGGACTGAAATATAAATTGAATCGGATAGAAGTATATTACGTTTGTATATCGTATGAACATGTATGTACATACAGTTATAAAACGAACATTGTCTTTATAACAAATACGTGAATGTTACTCTAATGATATTAATATGTATAATATCTAAATAAATAGTTGCTATTAAAATGATAAAAATGATTCCATATTTCCCATAGTCTTACAAAGATCTACACTTTCATTTAATGATAATGACAGATTATGACTACCCAAAAGGTAAAAGCACTTCATTACATTATTACATTCAACCTCTCAATGTTGAATTCCTGAGTGTTATCATATAAACATTGATGGATTTCTCTAAAACATATGGTGAATTCTTCATATGTAATTTATAAGGACCATTTATATCACCTTGAACACCTTTATTCTTGAGTTATAGTCGTACTTAGACACGATTACATGCTAATAGACACGTGATAAAAACCCCAGTATGTGAATTCTCTATTTTAGTCATTTTCATATATATCATAATATCATTAAAATAATACAAAGTTACAGTTGTTTTCTAAAAGCATCCCCGCCACTCCTAAAGAATGAAAATGCTCTGGTCGCTCGTTTGTGTTGATAGGACTTTATCAGTTGAGCTCGAATGATATTTTAACATTATGCATACAGACAATTCCAATAAACGTAGATATTGTGTACGTGTTATTTGCAGAGTTTTATTTGTAGCGGGCCCTTTTCCATGAGACGTGATCGAATTGTTTAAATGTTTGTATTTTGGGTGTTTTACGGTGCACGGAACTTTTGCTGCGTGAAGATTGTCAGTTCTGATGATTCCGGGGGTTATTAGTGGACAATATGATTCAGATAAGAACAACGGTTATACACAAGTAAACTAGCAAACGTTCCGACACAACCAAAATAATAAGGTGTTTCGATCTATACAATTTGATGTTTTATCTACTAGTAACTCGTCCATAAAAACATAAATTGTTCAAATCATATTATCGAGCATTCAATGTAATTTTGTTTGAATTGATCAGATATTCTGATTTTCGTTTGATATATGAAAAGAAACCTTAGTTTGAATATACTTTTAGTCAAGTATAAATAATTACTACAGTCAGTTTTGGCTTGTTTAAAGCTATTCAATATTCCAATTATTGATAACATCAGAGTGTTCGAATCGAATTTCATCAATTAATATGTACCCACATTCGTTGGAGTTTGACTAGTTTTAATGCATCTTCTTTTCAATACAGCTGAGGTATAGTTTCTAACACACCAACAGAGTAAAGTGAAGTATTTCCTCAGTGGATGATAGCATATTAAAATTTAATTGTCAATGCATGATATGTGTAATTCATTCATTTAGACTTAACCGAAACCTCGGTATTAACTCCTCAACCCCTAAGAGACAATGGGCTCTTCTATAAATTAATGATTTAAGCGAGTCCAAATATGTCTTTATGGATGAAGGAGTTAACATACGGCCAAAAGACATGTAACTCGCCGACACATTTGATTTGACCTAGATTTGTAAAAACCTTTGATCTGACCTAGATCTGTATAAACCCTTGATCTGACCTAGATCTGAATAAACCTTTGATTTGACCTAGATTTACACCAGGGATATCCTGCCCCGAGAGATGGTAAGCAGTAACAAATAACATTACATACACTCTTTTTGTTTATATATATTCTAAACGTTATACCAAAGCTATAATATGTCAAAATATAAATGCATTATAACATGGTTTATTTAAAAAAGAATACATATATTACGTACAGTTGTGTTATTATTGTATAAAGACTTCTCTAGATCTTAATATTACTGGTAGATAAGTGAATGGCGTAGATTAATGCTTGACACGCATTTAGGAGGTTGTCGAAACTCCTAACTCTTCATGTTCTAGAGTAATTTGACATATATTGTAATATAAAACATATCAGATACCAAAGTATAAATCTTTAGAATGTCAGGGACGCAGATCCCTCAGTTACCCGTATATGTAATTTATATTTCACAAATGACCCGATATGCCAGGGCGTGTACAACATATGAAGATTTCATATACAGAGGTAAACTACTCACTGACAAATTATTGACACAGGGATATCGAAAACCCCGTTTAATTTCAACGTTCCGCAAATTTTACTTTTTTTGTTTCATAATAGTCTTGTTTTCGATTACTCTGTTTAACTAAGTGAAATGTTGAGTTGCCTTTTTGTTGGCGGTTGTTGAGACGTCAGTACCAATTGTGACAAGGATTCACTCCTCACGTACTTCATTGGACTTGACTGTGGACTCACGGCGGGTGTGACCGGTCGACAGGGGATGCTTACTCCTCCATGACACCTGATCCCACCTCTTAGTTTCCAGAGGTCCGTGTTTGTGTTTGTCCATTTTTACCGGATTTGTTTCTATGTTCTGTACATTCTGTTGATTTATACTTTGGTATCTGAGATTGTTTATATACAAATCCGGCAAAAGTGGACAAACACAACACAAAATCAGGTGTCATAGAGGAGAAAGCATCCCCTGTCGACTGGTCACAAACGCCGTAAGTAATAGGTGGTTATTTGTAATAAAGTTTAATCGATAATAAAAATCAAAATTTATAAATTCACCAAAAACGTTGTAACTTAAAATCAATTTTAAATTATAATTTGCATTTCATAGACAATTATCAAAATGAATGGGTCATTTGTAGATATTATTATGATGAATGCTTATAGAAACAATACAGACAAGTGCACGAAAAGAATACTATCTACGTCACTGTATTAATTTATAGCATTCAGAACAACGTGTCAAATGCATACGTAACGATAATCATTGGATACATAGTAAGTAATTCAGCAGAATATTTCTTTATACTATCGTAAATGAGCTGATATAAAATGGAATCAATTTTTAACTGGTTTCTTTTATATAGCACGTCTAAAATAAGGGAAAACTAAACATTTTCCAGCTATTTCATAATTTTATAATTGAGCCTGCCATTCTTAAGTTTTTTAAGTAAATATCATCCTTCAAATGCAATTCCTGTATTGGATGTTTTAAGATTGTGAATCATTTTACGAAAAAACAATATACACATTTTAAAAATGTTCTTGGAATGGTACTGGATTTCCTCGCGGTTATTATGGAAATCTCCTTTTATAATCTGAATGAAGTAAGATTACCACTTGTTGATTTCTAGAATGACTTCTGTAATCTCATCCGGATGAGTTTCTTAAACGATTTACTGGTCTGCTTTATATTGCTATGAACGATTAGTCTCAAATGCAGATTTAACATCATGGTAAGATCAAGTGACACTAACATCTGCTATCATGTCACATGTTATTTGAATTTGAAACAAGGCTGATAAATACCATTAAACGTATTGAAAATTTTATACTTTTGCAAAATATTTTCCCATTATCATAATCGTGATATTGGTGGTATAAATTGTAAGGTATTTCGTATCTCCACGTTACATTCATGAGAGAGAGAGAGAGAGAGAGAGAGAGAGAGAGAGAGAGAGAGAGAGAGAGAGAGAGAGAGAGAGAGAGAGAGAGAGAGAGAGAGAGAGAGAGAGATGTTTGAATACTCCAGTGACCTTAGCCGTGCTTTATCGAGGTCCTTGGTCAAATTAAAATTGGAATTTAACAATGAATACCCAATGTTGGACCATTCATTTATTCACATGGGACATTGAAACTTATTGGTCTGCCCGTTAGTTAGTTTTAAATGTATATGTATATATAGCACCATACCATTCCCACGCAATCACGGAATTCCATTTAGACAGTTATTTGTTAGAATGTTTAATAGTATTGTGTCAGAATATGTATTAATATTGCTGCATATTTGTAAGTAAAGAAATTAATCTAGAGGATTGAAATTTTCAAAGTCGCATATTGTGAAAACAAGTATTATACTTTTAAAGAAAACTTAGAATCAGGTTATGTTATTTAAAAATCTTTCTTTTTGTTTTCATTGAAACGACAGTATCATTTTCGGTTTTTACGAGTATTATACTTAAATTTCATGAAGATGGATACAAGTCATGATTTTTTTATAAAGTTGACTGAAGTAATATGTGCGACTTAAAATCCAAACATCATTCAAAAATGCAATAACACAAATGTCCACAGTTCTTTTACATGTGTCGGTAGACGGGGTGTGTGTTTGACTGCAAATGAGTATATTTTCTTTGTTACAGGAAATGTAAGAGCTGATAGCATGTAAAACCTTTCTCTTGTCTTTTCAATCTAAAATATTGACTTGCAGCCATCTAAATCACTAAACATGACAGGACATTCATTTAAACAGTATAAAATTGACACGCATCAAATTCACTTATTGATAACTCTTCTGCTGTTTTCACACGGATTATAATTTCAACGAGTAATGCAAAAACCGACAATCAAATTGTTTTTGCAAATTATCTGAAAATGAAAGTCTGATCATTGACGTATCTTTTATCACTCTAAAAAATAATGACTACTGTAATTAGAAACAATTTGTTCTCAGTTTGTTTTTAAAAAAAACACAAAATTGTTTTGTTTTTAATTTCTGTGGGATCGCATGGTCATTTGACATAATTTCATGTTGAAATTCACATAATAAGGAACCAAAACGAAAACTTTAAATCAAACAAATTTAGTCTTACTTTTTGCAATGTGTGACTCGTTATCGGTTTAGGAAATTCAGTAGTAGAATTATATTTGCAACAAATGAAATTAATAAGAAAGTGGTAGAACTTCTATTTATATTATGATTAGATAAGTAATTTAGAAGAACATGAACACGTTTGAACACGAATGACAAAAGTTTAAATATATTTATATTAAAGGCAAACTTGGAGTGTGTTAGTTTGTCACTTATTATTAAGATCCAGAAGACTGCCATAGTGCGATCACTCAAAGTGTTTTTCGTATCACCAAAAGACATATCCATGGAAAGACTACACTCTAATCAATGCCATCCTTGCTGTTTCTAATCATGTGAAACCACAAAACATATTAAACGCTCAACTGATGATAGTTAATATAACAAACTAGTTTGTTTAAGCATTACATAATGTTTTATTATCAATGCATATTTTCAAATTACTCTCTTTTCAATCATATAGTTCTTAAAAGTTTGTTTGAATAGTTCCTAATGAGTCATACACTCAATCGATCAGTTATATTGAAATTAGCTAAGATAGCAGCATACCAGGATTCGATATGGTAATATTATATATATATTATATCGCCACGATCAGTAATCTGCAAAACAAGACTTCATGAATTACACTTTCACTGTTACATAATGTATATGTTTCGAATATGCTCTTATGTGCCGGATCCGTTTCGTACTGTATATATGTTTGTATCATCATTGTTTGCATATGCGCAATGATGATAAAAGTTCAGCATGGTAACCTAAGCTGACCACATAGTTTCTGTTTTATTATCCAACTTTAAGCATCACGCACTTTTGATAAACTTACAACCGATACTGATTTTGAGCTAACATATTCATGTTGGATACCTAAACTTCGCAAACACCATATAAGCAGAGGTACATGGGAGGATCCAGCAAATGTTCTACCAAACCTATACTCCTAACCAAGATACTGACAGCCGTCAAGAAGAAACTTAAACAATATTGCACAGTTGCTTATTCCAGAAGCGATGTAAATCAGTTGTGGATACTTAAAAATTCTGAACATTTTTTAGAAAAATTTGAAGACAAACAATATTTCTCAAATTCACAGTATCAAAATATAAAAAAAAATCTCAGATACCAAAGAATAAGTCATTAGGATGTCCAGGCATTAGGTACAAATCTGGTAAAAAATGGACAAACATGGACCTCTTGAAATCAAGTAAGTACCTTGGAGGAGAAAGAATCCCCTGTCGACCGGTTACACCCGCCTTGAGTCCACAGTCAAATTAAAATGAAATACGTGAGGAACTAATCCTCGTCATAATTGGTTCAGACGTCTCAACAAACGCCTGTGCCTCACACCTTGAAACTATATTTTTGCTTATAACTTAAAAACCGTTCAAAGCCCCAGCCTTAAACCATATGTATTATTGATTGTTAAGGGGAGACACATTTAGTGGTGCATATGGGGGGTCCTGCCCCACCCCCAAAATATATATTTTTACTTGTAACTTAGCGTTCACAGCCTCACCCTTGAACCATATATATTATTTATTGTTATGGGAAAACATTCAGTAGTGTATGATGGTGTCCTGCTCCAGGCCCTGAAATATATATTTACTTTACTTTGCCACATTTGATATAAAAAAACGGGACCAGCGAGACATATAATAACGTGCAATTCTTGTTTTACTCAATGCATTTTCACTTTTAGAGGCTGACAGGTATGGTTAAGCTATTACAGCAGTTTATGTATGGTATTGTTATAATCTTGTGAGGAAGCATTTGACAAATATTTAGGTTTTAGTTCAAATTCATTGTTGAGCCACAAAATAAGAGAAAAGAACAGTCTGTCATAGAACAAATGAAGAACATTCTATGGTGGGCGATAGATCCCTCTGGGATCTCTTGTTTGACATTTAGGTATATCGACGACGTTTTGTCAATTAATAATGACAATTTTCATACATATGTCAATGCGATATATCCCAGCAAACTACAAAGTAAAGATACAATAGATTCAAGCACAAACACTTTATACTCAGACATTTTACTTACTATAGGCACAGACCGTAAATTAACAACTAAGCAATACGTTTTCATCGTAAATTTCACATTTAAGTAGTAATATCCCACAATCACTTATATTTCATAAATGATCCGATATGCCACATTGTGTTCAACATATGAACATTTCATATACAGAGGTAAACTACTGACGGATATACTAGTGACGCAGGGATATCGAAAACAACGTTTGGTGTCAACGTTCAGCAAATTTTATGATAGTTTGGATTGCGATTATTCTGTTTCACAAAGTGAAATGCTGAGTTGCCTTTTCTATAGCAGTTTAGTAATAATTATAAAAAACAGTGATCTAGACTAAATACGTTATATTTGATATCTTCAGTCCAATGTGAGGTAGTAATACAAATAGCCTAGGAGTATTATATACATACCTAGTTATCACTCCATTGTGAAGTAGTAATACCATAGCTAAGTGTAGGAATATTGTATAAATACTTTGTTATCTGTCCAGTGTGAGGTATTAATGCATATAGCGTAGGAATATTGATATATTACCAGTTATCAGTCCAATGTGGACAGTTATACATATAGCGTAGGAATATTGATATATTACCAGTTATCAGTCCAATGTGGGACAGTTATACATATAGCGTAGGAATATTGATATATTACCAGTTATCAGTCCAATGTGGGACAGTTATACATATAGCGTAGGAATATTGATATATTACCAGTTATCAGTCCAATGTGGGACAGTTATACTTAAAGCGTAGGAATATTGATGTAATAACAGTTATCAGTCCAATGTGAGGCAGTTATACATATAGCGTAGGAATATTGATATATTACCAGTTATCAGTCCAATGTGGTACAGTTATACATAAAGCGTAGGAATATTGGTGTATTAACAGTTATCAGTCCAATGTGGGACAGTTATACATATAGCGTAGGAATATTGATATATTACCAGTTATCAGTCCAATGTGGGACAGTTATACTTATAGCGTAGGAATATTGATGTATTAACAGTTATCAGTCCAATGTGAGGCAGTTATACATATAACGTAGGAATATTGATGTATTAACAGTTATCAGTCCAATGTGGGACAGTTATACATATAGCGTAGGGATATTGATATATTACCAGTTATCAGTCCAATGTGAGGCAGTTATACATATAGCGTAGGAATATTGATGTATTAACAGTTATCAGTCCAATGTGAGGCAGTTATACATATAGCGTAGGAATATTGATATATTTCTAGTTATTAGTCCGATGTCAGGCAGTACGCGTCATACATATAACATTGGAACTTGTATATATGCTTCGAAACTTTTCGAGTTTTATACCATCTTTTTCAAAATGTATATACACAGCGTCTTTACTGTATCTGTATAAACATTGTTGAATATAAGTTTTAGGTTAGTAAATCCCACGCAATACTCGATTGCAGACATGGAATTTACATCTTAAATGTCACAGTGAAAAATGCCTTGTCTCGAAGATGCTATTCAATGCATATCCAAGATTAAGTGTATCATTAGATGACTGCACAGACGCAAGTGGAAAAACCAAATAAAAGGAATATCGCTTAATGACCACTTAACGGGACATTTTATCATCTGAATGAACCGTTTAACAACAAATCAACCGATAAAAGCTTTGGTCTTCCACATGCCAGGAAGATTTATCAAAGTCTTTCTGCCATTTCTTTGGTGAATTTCAAAGATATTTCTGTGTTTGAAAAACAATCGATCACTAAATATGCCAACACGTAGGAATATCACGACCTAGTTAAATTGTGATAAAAACCGTTTAGAAATAAAAGCATTTGTACATTTTGAACGCATAATGATATTTAATAAACTGAACTTTGCTATGCATTAAGAGTTCCTTAGCATGTCACACTTCCTATCTATGTTTTATCTATGTCCATGCACTAAGAGGTTCTTAGCATGTCACACTTCTTATCTATGTTTTATCTATGTCCATGCATTAAGAGCTCCTTAGCATGTCACACTTCCTATCTATGTTTTATCTATGTCCATGCATTAAGAGGTTCTTAGCATGTCACACCCTCCTATCTATGTTTTATCTATGTCCATGCATTAAGAGGTTCTTAGCATGTCACACCCTCCTATCTATGTTTTATCTATGTCTATGCATTAAGAGCTCCTTAGCATGTCACACCCTCCTATCTATGTTTTATCTATGTCAATGCATTAAGAGGTTCTTAGCATGTCACACCCTCCTATCTATGTTTTATCTATGTCCATGCATTAAGAGCTCCTTAGCATGTCACACTTCCTATCTATGTTTTATCTATGTCCATGCATTAAGAGGTTCTTAGCATGTCACACCTTCCTATCTATGTTTTATCTATGTCAATGCATTAAGAGCTCCTTAGCATGTCACACCTCCTATCTATGTTTTATCTATGTCAATGCATTAAGAGCTCCCTAGCATGTCACATTTCCTATCTATGTTTTATCTATGTCAATGCATTAAGAGGTTCTTAGCATGTCACACCTCCTATCTATGTTTTATCTATGTCAATGCATTAAGAGGTTCTTAGCATGTCACACCTCCTATCTATGTTTTATCTATGTCAATGCATTAAGAGGTTCTTAGCATGTCACACCTCCTATCTATGTTTTATCTATGTCCATGCATTAAGAGCTCCTTAGCATGTCACACCTCCTATCTATGTTTTATCTATGTCAATGCATTAAGAGGTTCTTAGCATGTCACACCTCCTATCTATGTTTTATCTATGTCAATGCATTAAGAGCTCCTTAGCATGTCACACCTCCTATCTATGTTTTATCTATGTCAATGCATTAAGAGGTTCTTAGCATGTCACACCTCCTATCTATGTTTTATCTATGTCCATGCATTAAGAGCTCCTTAGCATGTCACACCTTCCTATCTATGTTTTATCTATGTCCATGCATTAAGAGCTCCTTAGCATGTCACACTTCTTATTTATGTTTTGTCTATGTCCATGCATTAAGAGGTTCTTAGCATGTCACACTTCCTATCTATATTTTATCTATGTCTATGCATTAAGAGCTCCTTACCATGTCACACCTCCTATCTATGTTTTATCTATGTCAATGCATTAAGAGCTCCTTAGCATGTCACACCTCCTATCTATGTTTTATCTATGTCAATGCATTAAGAGGTTCTTAGTATGTCACACTTCCTATCTATGTTTTATCTATGTCAACGCATTAAGAGCTCCTTAGCATGTCACACTTCCTATCTATGTTTTATCTATGTCAATGCATTAAGAGGTTCTTAGCATGTCATACTTCTTATCTATGTTTTATCTATGTCAATGCTCAAGAGGTTCTAAGCATGTCACACCTTCCTTTGTCTTGCATTTCACTGGCAATATCGTGTGACATTGACTTCTTTGGCGAGAATTTGGAAAAGGAATAATTACTGTATACATTGAATGCTGTTATAAAGTACTTGATTTTAATTCAACCTTGTTTTCTGTATGTCTGTGTAAGGTGTCATAATGAAAATTTAGGAATTTGTAACAAATTCAAAAAGATATGTCTAAGATTTGCGGACTGCATGTAATTTAACTGAACTTCATGTTATAGAAGATGTCCAAGTAATTCTATCAATGTTCGTTGATTTCTACAAGGGATTTAAATCCTGTTTAGATTACCCATGGTAATCGTCTGTCAAGATATTTTATATTAAATTATACATTCAATCTCAATGCCACATTTATCTACTGTCTTTAACGATTACCTTCCACGTACTGTATATAACATCTATACATGTCCATACATCAACACTCCTAGGATTATCGAAATTGTCCCAAATCAATACCGTAATCTACCTAACATGATTTTCAGTTATTGAGAATATGATAGCAATTGATTTAAGTTCGTAAGTAATTAAAGAGGCATCAATGTCGACGAAAAGCGTACCAAATTTCTATTAAGAATATGATTGCATACAAGAGTTCATTTGCGAAACTGTGAATGGAAATACGACAGCTTGGTAACATACTTGGATGATTATGTAATGCAATTTTCCTGTTTTATGTGGTATTCAAAATTAACTGTAAACGAGGTCCATAATTCGTGATGACGTTTGCATCTTGACTTTCAACATCAAGAACAACAAGCTGGTATTAATAACTAATATTTCATTTATATTTTAAGTTTCTGATTTGCAGTAACACTGTATTTATGTGTTGTACATATATAATGTCCAAAGATGTGTAATTTGGTCCAACCATAAGACTTTCTGTAAAGCAAGCGTCAATTGCCAGACCTGGAAATTAGCCATGGTAACCTCAACTATAAGACTTCAAAGTGTAATGACAGTAAATGTGGAAGCAGGGAATACATGCAAGTAGGCGACCCTTAATATTGAAAAAGGCAAAACAGTAATGTCAAACAGTCATCTTAATTGAAAGACCAAGAACATGGTCTTCTTGCAACAAACACGGTGTCGATCAAAGAGGTAACACATTATCAAAAAGAGTTTGCCTCCACGAACAACAAATACGTTTCCTGACGCGACAGGTTCTGTTTACTTCACATCTGGTAGCATACCACTATTACCCGGACATCGACAAACTTTTTAAATTAAGCATCATGCCGAGTGTGTTTTTATTAATATTTCTGCTATAAGTATTGTTTTAAACATTTTAATTCGGACCAGTTATGAATCACACCAGAGCAATTATTTAGCATCTTGTTGCAAACATTTCTCCTCATATCATTTTTATCTCCGACATTCCATCCATCTCGCAAACGTCAAAGCAACCTCGATTTTGATGTCCATCGTTTGGCCTAACTTTAATATGACAAAATGAAGACAATATTCTCGCTTGAAGTTTTCCTGTGTAATGGCATGATGGCGCAGGGAAAGCTAACTCTTTACGGACACCTGGTTCCATCCCGTTTGCGATTCGTAATTGTTCTTCATGTTGAGACCATTTGAAAATCGAATTTTCGACTATCCATTTGTACTTCTTCATTTTTAATTTTCTGTCTTTCTGGCTTATTTTGTATTGTTTGCTATCTGTGTATTGTCTGCTTTCTTCATTGTTATCCCGTTTATACGTGACAAATACTTGAGTGTAAAGGTTTGGACGATAAGAAACAACAATGATATTTACCAAGATGTTTAGCCAACACATCTCTTATCTAGCGGTTAAATACACGAGGAATTCAATACGGCATCAGTAAATATCATTTTCTACTTTTTCTGCAATTTTCCCTAGAAAGAACAATAAAGTCATTGTTGTGCTGCACGATTGATCACTTGTGAAAAATTGGTTAATCTTCAGCGTCGACACTCGATCGCTTCAAGATATGAATTAAAATGACGTAGAGAAGAATTAATGCGTGTGTAGGTTTAAAAGCTTCCTTGTGCAATTGATTGAGATCATGACATTAATAAAGCTCTAGATATATTTGTTACTCTTTTAAAAAACATTTATTATTATTATTATTATTATTATTATTTAAGGATTGTATGGCTTTTAAGATTAAATATATAAGAAATAAACATGTGATATTATTTTCTTTATTGATTCGTTCATGTATTCTTACGCTGAAAAGTAAAGTGGTTAATACTCGGGGCACGCGACTATATTTACCGGAATATGCAATATATCGCTCTATATACTTGCATTGAAGGGAATTGCAGTCGGTATGTAAATATTTTTTCATTAGCAACAGCAGCATAACTGAATAAATGTAAAATAAATAGAATCTACTGTAAGTGGAAATTTTTCGCACCTGTTTATTTTCACTCTTCTTGGACAGAAAACATTCACCGGGTCTTAAACTCATCTTAAATACGAAGTCTAATGGGTGACATGTAGGCCCATGCTTCTAGTTTTCAACTGGAAATTTGCGCTTTCAGTTAAGATTCGCCCACTTATATTAGGACGAAAATACGAGAAATTAAATATGAGGGAAAATTCCAGCATACAATAGAGAGATATAAATATTTAGAACCTGAAAGCAAATGTATTGAGATAACAATCATATGAGTGTTTGTAGTAGTATTTGTCTGTGGATTAATCATACAGTATTATGTGGAGTATGTTTCTTTGTACACAGACATAAAATGACCAGTAATGATCATTTACCCTTTTACCTTCTAATAACGATACGATAAAGTTACGGATGTAATTCCACTTAATGCTCTATAGTTCCTCAGAACTCCTTTACTTTCTTAAGCCATGCAAAATTAATTAATTCTTCTTCGGATTTGGGGGATATGGAGCGTGCGAGCGTTTAAATTAATTGTATTTTTTTCTCAAAACTTAATTTCGCAGAGGTGAGAGATTTTTTGTGGGGCGAGCAGACAAATTTTTTTCAAGTCATATTAACTCAAGCGAGCAACCAATATTTTTTGACATATTCTGCTTTTGCAGATTAAACCTACAGAAAAATCGATAGTTTGTGTGAAATCTTTATTGCGCCAGTCTAAAAATTTAAGAACAAAATACTTCATTAAAACCATCTGTGATAATAATTATTAGTATATTTTGAAAACTTTTGATAATAAGGTAAAATGCAAAATATATCTACTATCTTAATTACAATGAAGCACATAGTTAAATGCCCAAATTATTGATAAGACCCCTACATGTAAACCCAAATATAAACATACTTTGTAGAAGCAACTGCAGGGCACTAAGCTGTTGGTAAGACCTCTGGTAGATAGTTACATGTAGCTGAACTAGGTCCAAGTACATATACCTGACTTGGCACAGGCATATGAAAAATGATTCAAAGTGTGGAAGAATTTTGTCAATAAAAGACTCCTGCCTAATCATTATCTGTATACTAAATCAAAGATATTTGATAAAGACCCCGAAAAAATACTTCACCTTATATCCAACATGTATAAAGAACAACTTTGATCAATTTGTTTATATCTGATGTCAGCTTTTTAGAGATGTGCATGTGTAGTTGTGTACCCATAAACCTTCAATATAACAGGAGGGACTGGATAATTATTCCATTATAGTTTTAAATCCATTATGAAAATGGTCTATGGAAATGCTATTCCCCAAGTAACTGCAATAAAATGCTTGACATGTGCATACCCACTGTAAACAAGATTTGATGCAGATAGTTTAGGAAAGTATATGATACTACAATTTACACAGTGAGCCTGTATTAGTACTTCTGGTCAGGGATCTGTAGCCAGCTAGAACCAATTGCCGACTATGATGTTATTAGACAGATTCTGTAAGAGAAAAATATCCATCATCTTGTGTATCCATTATTCAAATTAAGTAGAGTGGAGATTCATCATTTGGCCAGTGGAAGCAAGGATATAAGTGAGGTGATTTCAATTACAATGTACATAATTGGAAGTTAAAAAGTACAAAACAATAATTTCTTGTGCATTTTTGTGCTTATTTTTTGTTATCAAACTCTACCATTTTGAAAAATCCAAAGATGATATTTCCTCAGTTTAAAAGTAAAAGTTTAAAGGAAACTTTGAACTTCATGATGATATACATATATCCCAGAGTTGGTGATATTTTAAGACAATCGCAACAAGTTTAACCCTTTTCCTGGTTACAGCGGTAACGAAAAGAGATTCACTATGTCAAAATAACAAATACCCTCCTCGTTGCCACTTTAACTACCCTTTCCCGTAATTTTAATAAACATGTAAATGAATGTGCAGTCGATATCGCCAATAATTGACAACTTAAATTCTGTCCATAACCACGAAAGAAGCCACCTGTATAAGCTACTTGTTGTTATGGCATTGAACTACCAAGCAGCTGCAGTACCATGTGTCATATTCCGTGTGTACTGTCTTCATTCAAGCCTTTTTGTACTTTTGTGTCGTTAGTAATACCCAAATAACACTCAAATAATAATAAATATTATTTTTACGAATTTCGGAACTGGATATGGATGTTTCCGGACATGATGCGAGCGGATAGGAATATAATTCGAATTTGCACATTTGCATCAATTTTCACCTCCAGAGGAACAACTAATTAAAATGGCGTGGCCTTATATCAATAATCTTCCAAACGCGCAATGTATCTGTAATAAAATGCTAACAGTATGTATGTATTTAGTTTGTTATTGAAATTAAGTATCATACGACCTGATTTGATGAAAATTGTAGTAAGGTTAGTAAAAGTGAAGGTAACAATATAAAAAATCACAGATACCAAAGTATAAATCAATAGAATGTGCAGGACACAGATACAAATCCGGTAAAAATGGACAAACACGGACCTCTGGAAACCAAGAGGTGGGATCAGGTGCCATGGAGGAGTAAGCATCCCCTGTCGACCGGTCACACCTGCCATGAGTCCACAGTCAAGTCCAATGAAATACGTGAGGAGTGTATCCTCGTCACAATTGGTACAGACGTAACTCTGTTTTAATAAGTGAGATGTGTGGCATATAACAGGATTAAAACAGTGAGATGTGGGACAAATAACAAAGATTGAAATATTGCATAACATTTAATTTAAAATTCAAAGTGTTGACAGTTTTTAGTATATGTTGTGGGAATCACTTTCAATTTTACCACACCATGAGTAAAATAAATAAAACCTGCTTTACACATACAAATTCGTTGTAGCATGAAAATAATCAAATATTCATCCAAGGTTTATTACTCTGAAGTTAAAATGACATAATGTGTCTCTCAGATTGTTTTTATAATTCATGCGGGTGTGACTTGAAAAATTGATCCATCTGAATAAAAGCTACCCAGGTTTAATTTTCCACAGCTTATCCTACCTGTGTACCCATAGAAATGACCCTTTGACCAATGAAAAAATTTCCTTCCCAACGAAAAGGCAACTCAACATTTCACTTAATGAAACAGAGTAATCGCAAACAAGACTATTATACCGACCGTAAAGTTTGCGGAACGTTGACATTAAACGCGGTTATCGATATCCCTGTGTCAATAATTTGTCAGTGAGTAGTTTACCTCTGTATATGAAATCTTCATATGTTGTACACGCCCTGGCATATCGGATCATTTGTGAAATATAAACTCCATATGCTTGTGACTAAGGGATATTACTACTTAAATGTGGAAAATCGACGCGTTTGTCGTATAGCTTAGTTGCTAATTTCCCGTCTGTGTTTATATCAAGTAAAATGTCTAAGTATGGAGCGTGTGTGCTTGATTCTGTTGTATCTTTAATTTCTAGTTCGTTGGGATATATCGCATTAACATATGTATGAAAATTGTCATTATTAATTGACAAAAATCGTCGATATATCTAAATGTCAAATTAAAGGACACTGCCAACTTTTTCTTCTTTTGACTGAGCAGTTTCTGAATGAAGTCTGCTTCGTATGAATAAAGGAACAGGTCGACCAATAAAGGGGCACAATTGGTTTACATAGGCAAGCCGACAGTTTGTTGAAAGACCACGTCTCCGAACATTACAAATATATTATGTCTATTAAAAATTCCAGAATGTTTTTATATCAACTTCAGGGTATTTATGTGTAGTATCAGAGTGGTGTTTGACGAAATAAGTATCCTGATAGCCAATCACTATATATTTAAATTTAGTGAAAAAACAGTTGTCTATGATGCTGAAAAGTCTTTCTTTTAATTTTTTATGTGGAATAGTTGTGTAAAGATTAGAGATGTCATAGGTTTTGATACTGTGAATTCGAGAAAAATTGTGTGCCTTCAAATCTTCTAAAAGCTGTTTAGAATTTTTAAGTATCCACATCTGAGAAGTCTTTAAAAAAGCTTAATAAACGCCGTGACCTGTTTGTACAACAGACAGTCTCAACTATTGTAGTATTTGTTTTTCGCAATTATAATCGTCTTTTAGAGCATTGGTCTCATTCCAAATTTTGTGGTCCTACATAAACCCGTAACCCATTGTCAGTTATACATCGTAGGGGCGGGCAAAAAAGATGCCGGTATTTCTGTTCGAAAGTTGTTATCTAATTGTGTATTAGGATTATGATTATGATTTTTTCATTATTCTATTTTGTGTCTCACTGCAGACTTACTGCGGGTTTAACCGGTTGGTGGGGTGCTAACTTACTCAAATTTATGTCAGTCTGCATTTGTGAATTTATGTCTGTATTTGTCTAATGTATGTGTATTAGAGTAATCTATGTTTGTATTTGTTCACATTTATGTCTGTATTTATCTAATATATGTGTAGTAGTTCAATTTATGCCTGTATATATCCATGTCTGTATTAGTTCAATTTATGTCTGTGTATGTCCAATGTATGTCTGTTTGTTCAATTTATATCTGTATTTGTCCAACGTATGTTTGTATTAGTTTAGTATATGTCTGCATTCGTCCGATGTTTGTCTGTATTAGTTAAATTTAAGTCTGAATTACTCCAATGTTTGTCTCTGTGTGTTCCATTTATGCCCATTTATGTCTGAATTGTGTATGTCCAAGGTATGTTTATATTTGTTTAATTTGTCTGTATTTGTCCAATATACTATTAGTCCAATGGTTGTCTGTATTAATCTATGTTTATATTCGTCCAATGTTTGTATGTATTAGTTCAATTTATGTCTGTATTTGTCCAATGTATGTCTGTATTTGTTCAATTTAAGCCTGTATATGTCCAATTTATGTCTGTATTCGGCGAATGTATGTTTCTATTAGTTCAATTTAGTTCTGTATTTGTCGAGTGTATGTCTATATTCGTCCAATATATGTATGTATTCCTTCAATTTATTTCTGTGTTTGTCCAATATTTGTCTCTATTCGTCCAATGTACATCTGTATTAGTTTAATTTATGTCTTTATATATCCAACATATGCCTGTATGTGTCCAATGTATGTCTGTATTTGTTCCAGTTATGTATATATTTGTCCAATGTATGTCTATATTTGTCCAATGTATGTCTATATTCGTCCAATGTATGTCTATCATAGTTCAATTTATATCTGTATTAGTACAATGTATGTCTGTATTAGTTCAATTTATGTCTGTAAATGTTCAATTTATATCTATATTTGTCCAAGGTATGTCTATAATAGTTCAATTTATGTCTGTATTAGTCCAAGATATGAATGTATTATTTCAATTTATGTCTATTTTAGTCCAATGTTTGTCTGTATTCGTCCAAAGTATGTCTGTATTCGTTCCATTTATATCTGTCTTTGTCAAGTTTATGTCTGTATTCGTCCATTGTATGTATGTAGTAGTTCAATTTATGTCTGTATTTGTCCAGTGTTTGTCTGTGTTCGTCCAATATAATTTTGATTCGTTCCATTTATATATGTATTTGTCCAATGTATGTCTGTATTCATCCAATGTATGTCTATAATTGAACAATGTATGTCTGTATTAGTCCAATGTATGCCTGAATTAGTTCAATTTAAATTCCATTCATGTCTGTATATGTTCAATTTATGTCTATAATTGTCCAATGTATTTCTGTATTAGTTCAATTTATATCTGTATTTGTCAAATGTATGTTCTGTATTAGTTCAATATATGTCGGGATTAGATCTGTATTAGTCCATTGAATGGCTGTATTAGTTCAATGTATGTCTGTATTCTTCCAATGTTTGTATGTATTAGTTCAATTTATGTCTGTATTAGTCCAATGTATGCATATATTAGTTCAATTTATGTCTGTAGGTGTTCAATTTATGTCTATATTTGTCCAATGTATGTCTGTATTAGTTCAATGTATGCCTGTATTAGTTCAATTTATATCTGTATTAGTCCAATCCTTGTCTCTATATGTTCAATTTATGTCTATATTTGTCCAATGTATGTCAGTATTAGTTTAATTTATGTTTTTAATTGTCAAATGTATGTTCTATTTAGTTCAATATATGTCTTGATTAGTTCAATGTATATCTGTATTAGTTCAATTTATGTCTGTATTTGTCCAATGCATACCTATATTCGTCCAATTTATGCCTCTTTTAGTTCAATTTATGCCTGTATACGTCTAGCATATGGCTGTATTCGTCCAATACATACCTGTATTTGTCCAATTTATGTCTCTGTTTTAACTTCATACATTATGTTCGGAGTCGACACAATGTATGTATTTAGTTTTATTGACTTTCTTCGTTTCTGTTTTTTGTGTCTTAATTTCTAATACGTAATACACTCGGGATTTTAGGATATCTGATTAATTTTATTGACCGACTTTGTTCATTTACATGTCTTTTCCAGCAGACATATGTATTATTTCAAGATAGTCCAAAGATGATACATCAATAAAACTAATCTTTTACTGTATTACATAATTGATGTTCGATTCGACGTTTTACAAATATTTGTCAAGAATGTAAAAATCGATGTATTTAATTAGGTCTGTTAAGTCAATTAAATTACACTTATATCTAATAAGATATAAAGTTGATATTTGGGGCTTCCGACATCTGATGTCAAGTTCATGAGAGAAAGAAAGCAGTAAGTGTCGAGTTCTTATTAAAATCAGTTGCCTTTGAAAGTAAGCCACTCTTCCTATAACGTTTTGTAGAATCTAAACAACCATTTTGTTGAAAAATAAATCACTGAAAGACATCACACAGCCTTGATGTCCCATCTCTCACTGCAGCAGATCGTATGCTACATATGTCATCCAGTACATAACAAAACTCACTATATCCTGGTTAGATATTGAATTGCATGTTCCTGATAAAATGTTGTAAACGAAATCCATATAAAAACAACTACGACACATACATGTTTTGTCTTTTAATGTAAGCTATATCCAAAGCAAATCAACACACTCAACCGTGCGGCTTTGTATATGTGTGCGGTATTTTTTCATATAAATTTTTATTTTCGTTCTCTCAAAGCTATACTGAAGCAGACGTACAAAGCATATTTATAATACAATATGACGTTAAATAATGATATATATGATGGCATCCGGTGTAAACTAATACAATGTTCTGGCCAGTGAGCGAAAATAGGCACTGATCTAGAAATTAGTTTGTTCTTTCGATCTTTTTCTCTCAAAATATACATTGTCGAGATATTTGCCTCATCATTTTCATGAAAATATACAATAGTCAGAACGTATATGAATGAAATACATTTCGCTAGAAGTCCCTTGATGTTCAGGGATTACACATCGATATGAATCTGGTCCATGGCCGTTGTTCATTAGTATTTTAAACCTTTGATCTAATAAGCGTATATTGTAATATATTGTGACTCAGATAATAAGCTATTTCATTTATTTGATATAGATACGTTCAGCATTTGATACATTGTAATTACATGATACAGAAAATTATGTCATTTTGACTTTTAATGTCACATTGATCATTCATATCGACTTGAAAGAAAACACATGTCGAGGACGTGATATTTATTCAAACATTTGCCAGGATGTTAATTGTATTTGCACTCGAAATATCATTAAGTTTTAAGGTTTTGTCGGAACATAGTACAGTTATGATTTAGTTATATAAAAGACGCGTATTACAAATAAAAATTGTTTTGTTTTATGTTGCGTGCGTGCATCTCTTTGATCTTTTATATCATTGATATAAGTGTAAAAACTGTTATTTGCAAAATGAAAACGCTTTTACAAAAGTTTTTTTTTATCTTCTTTTATCTGCTACTGGTAAGTTTTTGCTGCTGGTATGCAAGTAGCCATCAATTGTTACATCACTACATGGGTAAAAACTATCTATTTATCGCGGTTCAAATGTGTGTTATTGTCATGTCTGCTTGGTAAGATGTTTCGCTTTGTGTAGGTGTTCTTTATCAAACGTGTGAGGGGAAAAGGCGAACGAACTGTCGTCAAATGCGCAAAAATTAATTCGAAAAAATAACAACAATAAGAACATACAAATTCACACCAAAAGGAGACTTAATAATGGAATGTCTAGAAATAAAAGGTTGCATATTCAATGAGTTCTAAGAAAAGTCTGGTATCTATGACAGACTATAGAATATCTCAGATACCAAAGTATAAATCTTTAGAAAATAGATACAAATCTGGCTGAAATAAACAAAAACGGATCTCTGGAAATCCAGAGGTGGGATCGGGTGCCATTCAGGAATAAGCATCCCTTGTCATACCCGTCGTGAGTTAACAGTCAAACCGAAATGAAAAAGGCGAGGACCGGATCCTCGTAACAATTGGTACAAATGTCTCAACAATCGCTATCGAACAGACACCTCAACATTTCACTTAGTGAAACAGAGTAATCGCAATCTAGACTATTTTCCCAAAGTAAATTTTGCGGAAAGTTGACTTCAAACGCGGTTTTCGATATCCCCGTGTCAATAATTTGTCAATGAGTAGGTGACAAGATGAATTGCACCCTGGAGTTCCTATGGGTCTTAGTTTCTTTTTATTTACAATTACAAACTTTAAAGAATTCCCATTGGTACAGTTTCTGTGCAATAGGGTTATAATCGACCCATTGGTTCTTGTGAAGAAGATGCAAATATGTAAAGGTTGTAATTATTTGTAGCGGAAATCAAAGTGTGGCGATAAGGAACTTTAGAACTTACTTATTTGACAATCCATGTTAAACACAAATTATTATGAAAGGAAGAATATAAAACATCTCGGATACCAAAGTATAAATCCTAAGGTTGTCCAGTACACAGATATAGTCCATCAAAAATGGACAAACGCGGACCTCTGGAAACCAAGAGGTGGGATCAGGTGCCATGGAGGAGTAAGCATCCTCGTCACAATCGGCTAAAAATTAAATCGAAAATATTCAGTCGTTGCTTTTCTTAAGTAAATAATTATAATTGAATGGCCATGCCAAATGTTTGAATGATACTTTGGTTTGTTTATTATGATGTCTAAATACAAAATCAGTGGGAATATTATTACCATAGAGTGTGATACAAACTGAGATATAAGGACATGTATTGTGCAAATCAAAGTAAATTGCACTTATGAAAATTATCTTGTATAAGTGTAAAAAAAATTCAATAGATAGGGGTGGAAATATTAACCAAATATAAAGAGTGTCCTATATTTTTCTTAGGCAGCTTTGATTGATTATTCAACTTGATTCTTTTGCTTTATAAAAAGTACATTGTGTATTTCCTAAAAATACCCTTTCAACAATATTTTGTCTATAAATGTTATGATTTTGATAGTATTGTACAAAGATAGAGTAACATATATTACAAGTTGAACATCTGAGGTATTTTTTGTTTGATATTGGCTCTTCACTAAATATTTCATGCCTTGTAAATAAATCAACATGGTACACGGGATCCTCGAATGTGTCATCACATTCAGAATTAACTTGCTACATCATGTAAAAAAATAATTTGTTTCCAGCAGGTTAAGAACATGAGTATCAACAAATACAACAAAGAAAAGATCATGTTTGTTCAGTGAATAGGACTTAGTAGAACGATTTGGAGCAAAAAGTACAATTTTAACTATATGTTAGTTCTAATGGACTTGGAGTTTCAATTATCCATCAGTACTTCTTCATTTTACTTGAAAATAATTTTTACATTTCTCATTAAATGCATTTAAAATATTACATTGTCCTCGGCCAACAAAAGAGGAGGCAGTATTGAGGGGTTCTGTCTCCTCTTTACAAATCAATATATATATACTTACATATACATGCATACACACACACATCTACACGCACATGCATACATATAAAACAATTATAAATAATTAACTAGTTTTCCTGTATTATTTTTTCAAAAATTTCTTTATTCTTGGGATTTCTATTTTGAATTATTCCTAATTTCATCGAATTTTAATCGCAGCTTTACCTTGAATTACAGATAGTGTTTTCTTTTTGTATTTTGTGTTTATATATATATATATATATATATATATATATATATATATATATATATATATATATATATATATATATTTCTTGTTGAAATTTATAAGATTTAGTATCTCAGAACATTGTGTTTTATCTGTATACCAAATATTATGTTTAATTCTGTTCAGGTTTAAGGATGTATTGATCAATGTTCAATTTCTGATATTAAAATTTTAGTTTTTGGACAGTTCCAGAATAAGTGTTTCAATGTATCTGGTGATGTTTGCCATAGATCACACAAATAGTTGTTTGTTATGTTTACTTTTTGAGATATTTATTTGTTGCTAGTATGCGGTGATTAATTCTGTATTGTAACGATTTTATGTTTGAATTTATTTATAGTCCAAAAGGCAGATCCATTTTTTGTCAGTCAGTATTCTGCTAATCCATGTAAGTTTGAAAGCTGATGCAAAATTTTTGACATGCATCATTAAACCTCCTTCTGAATATTTTTTGATTAGTATTTCTCTTTTAATTCTATCTTTTGGATCATCCCAAATAAAATTATAAATTTGTATAAAATTGATCTGGTGGATTTGGCAATGATTGAAATAAATGTACTAGTTTAGGTATTAGGAGAGATTTTATAATGGTTATTTTTCCAATATGAGTTATGAATCGCTGTTTCCATTGTCTAATAGTTTCTTCAATTTTTATTTTTTTTTAAAAATGTTGATATTTGGTACGGTCTTTATATTAACACCAAAGTCAATGTCCAATTATTAAAGGTTTTACCCATTGTATAATTGAGTTATTAAAATTTAAAAAATTTAACACTTTAAAAATAAAATTCCATGTAATTGAATCAAAGACTTTTTCAAAGTATATTAAAAATATCATTCCAGGTATATTGTAGTGTTCAGTAAAATTCATACAGTTCTAATGTTTTCACCTAAAAATCTCCCAGAGAAAAAGTCAGTTTGTTCTTCGTCTATTAAATTATCTAAGACTGATTTGATTCTTTGAGCTATACATCCTGAAGCAATTTTAAAGATTATATTCAACAATGTAATTGGTCGCCAATTTTTTAAGTACTGTTTAGGAATGCAAGTAATTATACCTTGTTTCTGTGTTTTGGACATAATTGTTGTTTCATATAGCTCGTTTAGAGACCTAACAGTAAAATCACCAATCTCGTCCCAAAACATTTTAAAAAATTGAAACTGTGTAATCATCGGATCCTGGACTTCTGTTATTTTTCATCTTTTTTAGGACTTTTAATGCTTCATTGTTGGTTATTTCTCCTTGTATTGTTTTATTTTCTTTTTCTGATACTTTATTAATCTTGATATTTTTAAATGTTTCATTCAAGGAAAAATTTTCTTGTAATTTTTCATCTATGTTAGTAGAGATTTGTATAAAAAAGCTGAATTTCATTTAGAATTTTTCTTGATACTGTTTTAATTTCTCCATTTTCTAATTGAAACTGACATTAATTTTGATGTGAAAATTTTGTTTTCTAGGGATAAAAAGTATTAAGTGGGCAGCTCTTGTTTATTTTAAGTTAATGTATATATATATATATATATATATATATATATATATATATATATATATATATATATATATATATATATATATATATCCAAGCTTCATAAAACAACATACAAACAGATATGCATAAGAGGATATAGAAAGTATCAAGCTTTTATCTATAAAAGATACCGGAAGCAGTTGAGAAACTTCAGCAATATTATGGAATACAAAGAATCTCAGATACCAAAGTATGAATCTTTAGGATGTGAAGGATACAGATATAAGTCTGGTAAAAATAGGGCAAACACGGACCTCTGAGAACCAAGAGGTAGGATCAGGTGCCACTGAGGAGTAAACATCCCCTGTTGACCGATCACACCCGCCGTGAGTCCACAGTCAAATAAAAATGAAATAGATGAGGAATGAATCCTCGTCACAATTGGCAAAGACGTCTCAACAACCGCTATCGAACAGACAACTCAATATTTCGCTTAGTGAAACAGAGTAATTGGAATAATCGACAACTTTTGTTTTTAGTAAAAGGAATGGTTTCCCAAATTTATAGTTATTTGTTGTCATGTCTAAACTACTCTAAACTACAAACAGATACAGTGAAATAGATGCAAAAAATGATGGGTTTCTTATAGACAATTCATATACATATATGTAGTGTTTAACATCATGTCTTTCAGTTCACCGTCTGCACAATTAGTCACCATGGTGACTAATTGTGCCCTGTATTAGTCGACCTATTCCGTAATTTATTTGAGGCAAACTTCATTCTAAAGCTTCCTGAATTAGAAAAAAAGATAAAAAGCTAACTGTGGTCTATACCTATACAGCTGAACTGCTATTTAGGCTATTCCAGCTGTTATCTAGTTTTTCCAGCGGTTGCCATGGCTTTTACAGGTGTTATCTAGGCTTTTCAAGCCATTGGCTTTTCTAGCTGTTGTTTTGGCTTATCCAGCTGTTATTTTGGTTTTTCTAGCTGGTATATTGGCTTTTCCATTTGTTATCCAGGCTTTTCCAGTTGTTATTTTGGTTTTTCTAGCTGTTATAATTTTTTCCAAACCTTCTGTTTTATTTGTCCAATTTATTTGCTGGCTATAATCTAACTCTATAGAGATTATGGAGATTAATACCTTTATGGGTTTTATCTAGGCTAAGTATATGTCCGTTATCTACAAAGGTCCTTATCTAGAGATTTAATCAACACAGTTGAAGTGAATGATTACCACATTGATGTACATATTTTTGTAATTTTATATTTCATATGGATGTGTGGATTATTAGCTTTCCAAGTATGTTAAGTCAAATATATTATGGCAGTACTTTTTAAACAATTCGCTATTATTCTAGATTTTTGTTTTTGTATCACGTCAGTATAGCTTTTCTTTAGGCATTGATACTTAGGTTAGGTAATTTACAGTACAGATACAACAGCAGAAATAGATCAAAATGTCACAATATTTCATGTCTGCTAAATGTTTCAGACGTTTACGCCAGTTAGTTATTGATATATTATGACTACTTACATTCATCTGACTTTTAACTGCTTGTTTAGGTTTTGCCAAGTCATGCCATTATACTCGTCGTTACCAGTTAACAAAGAGAATTAACTAGTGCTTAAGATGTGGTTGGCAAGGTTTACGTTTTCTTAAAGAAACAACACAAAATCTGATACTTTCTACACTTTGAAAATGTTTTCTACCCACATTTTATTTCTTCAACGACGTTAAGACACAGAAACCGGAAATCACTGTCTAAACACAATTGAATCGGCGCATGAAAAATCTGGAACCATAATGGATTACGTACGAATCCTAAACAGTACTATTTATTGTAGATACACATGTATACATGTATATGGCAATATCGTTTAGTGAGGAAACATAATTCCGGATATGTATGTATATTAGAAATGCAATCTATCTTAGAAAACAAAGATGCAAAGATAAAAAATAATAAAGAACTAATACGTCCCATTACACGATCAAGATTAACCACACACATCCACAGATTCTAGCATACAAATATTTATGTGTTTGTATGCTTTTCAACAGTTGGACAACTCCAGGGAAATGTTTTTAAAAGACCAATTGAAATAGCAAGAAAAATAAATTGCAATGTTCTTCAAATACTTATCCGTCGTAAAAGGAATTAGTATTTACTAATAAATTCAGTTGTGGTAATAATATACAAATTCGTAGTTTTTTAAGTAATATGAGCTCTCGTAGATGGGTGGTTATTTTTTAATTAACTAATTAACGCTCAACTATTTCTCTTAACATCAAATTATCCGTAAACAGTATGAAGAATTAAAGTGATTTTATTTACTTCAGAATATTTCTCTACACACTCTCTCTCTCTCTCTCTCTCTCTCTCTCTCTCTCTCTCTCTCTCTCTCTCTCTCTCTCTCTCTCTCTCTCTCTCTCCACACACATACACACACACACACATTTTAATTAATACATATATCCATTAAAAACGTCCAGTAGATTAGTATCTAGCACTCCTAAATCACTCTAATTCCCATATATCGAAAAATTAATCAGAAAAGAAAATGAGGACGAAATTCATTTTTCTCGGAGTGATTGACGGGACTGATTGAAATTCCGGAATGTCATCAGATTTCAGCTCAAGCTATATCTAGTTTATATAGTTATTCATAACAGTACTGATTGAAGACCTGAAATCTCATCAGATTTCAGTTCATGCTATTTCTAGTTTACATAGTTATATAGTTATACATAGTTATATATAACAGTATGCATTTATTGACTGGGGTTGAGGGCAACAGATGATATGTTGGACCCGAAGGCAAACTGTTGCCAGAGACCGAAGCCGAAGGCAACAGTTTGCGTGAGGGTCCAACAATTCATCTGGTGCCCAAAATCCGAGTCGATAATTGTTTTGTTATATCCTTCCACACAAGTAACTTGACTGAAAACTACAATATTAAAGTTCATAACAAATTGTTGAATTGAATAACATCAGCGATCAAGAAAGTTGAAAATATTAACACCAGTATCTTAGTATTTCAGCAAAATCAGTAGATGCTTATAGTAATATGCCGTAATCATTCGGATGCATTCGACTGTTTCCGGATAGCGGTTAACAGACAATTTTAACATCAAAACGATTTGTTTGGACCGGCAGCCAAATTAATTAAACTTTGGGCATTTTACCCTATACATTTGTATAGGAACTATTTTACAACTGTATAGGAATACTGATTATAGTCCTGAAATCTCGTCAGCTTTCAGCTCATGGTATTTCTGGTTTATATTTATTTATAACAGTACTGATTGGAGACCTGAAATCTCATCAGATTTCAGCTCATGGTATTTCTAGCTTATATAGCTATATATAACAGTAGTGATTGAAGTCCTGAAATCTCCGATTTAAATCAAATTTCAGCTCATGCTATTTCTAGTTTACATAGTTGTATGTGACAGTGAAGTCCTGAAATCTCATCAGATTTCAACTCAAGCTAATTTCTAATGTATATAGAAATGTCTCGGTTTTTCTCTTGAGGTGGAGAATTCCTATCCTAAACAGAAGTATGCTATATATATATCCCTTAACCCATTAGTTAAAGACTTTTATCTGCATGATGCAGTAGATTGCTTTGTGGAAATGTGTTTACAATTGATTACATCATAGTACTATCTCGATAAATTAGATCATGTTTACAAACACAACCAGTCTGAAATAAATCATTGCAGGGTTTAAGGTTAGTACAACACCTTAAATATTATTAACATAATACGAAGTTTAGAATGCTAAAGACGATCGTTTTTGTCAATTAGACTTCATCAGTTGATCTCAAATTTTAAATAGATTTTCTAAATGGAAGGTGATATAATACAAGGTCAAATAATAAATCTAAATGCATAGCAAAATCCGTCAAAGAGTAACCACTGTAAAAAGATGGTTATCTTAGCTTAAGTAATACATCAAAACAGAGCATGGCAAACTCCTGCAAAAAATTGGAAAATAAACCGTATTATTTATTGACGGTTTGAGAATAAATCATTATTTTTGTTTTAATTAGATACCTAAAATTTACAAACAAATACATACTATAAGATTTGTGTCAATTTAGGTTAGTTTTTGGCCTTGTATCATTCAATTTTCAACTTTGGAACGCTATATCTACTTTGGAATGCTATATCTTCTTTGGAACGCTATATCTACTTTGGAACGCTATATCTATTTTGGAACACTATATCTACTTTGGAACGTTATATCTGCTTTGGAACCATATATCTACTTTGGAACGTTATATCTACCTTGGCACGCTATATCTACTTTGGAACGTTATATCTACTTTGGAACGCTATATCTACATTGGAACGCTATATCTACTTTGAAACGTTGTATCTGCTTTGGAACGCTATATCTGCTTTGGAACGCTATATATACTTTGGAACGCTTTTAAATTCGAGCTCAATAGGCTGAAACGATCGTCTTGGGCATTTGTTAAACATCTTTTGCTTAACTATAACTTTGTTATTATGTTTATAATATCTAAACCGTTATTAATATTTCTCCTATTTCTATAGATTACTCAGCCTTTATTCCAGCCGGAAACTTTACCATATTTTCTTCTTGTTTTTAACAATTGAGCTTAATACACATCTGTATCTGTTGTAGGACTTTTCAGTAATATGTTTCTCTGATAGATATATCGGTTCCATGTTACCAATGATTTATTCCTTCGCCAAGGATAATTCAAATGACAATCATTAAAATTTATCTGCCTCCAGCAAAATGTTTAGATTTAAAAGTTGATTAATTAAAGTCTGAATCTCTATGTTTATTTCATTAGCATGTGGAATTCTAGTAAAATACAAAAAGGTCGCATTGAAGGACTTTCTGAACCCGACTTTTGGTGAACGCAGATGTTCTTTTCAGAAATCGAATTTGAATTTTGTGGAATATCTATTATGAACTATCATTTTAAAACCCGTCGATTTCATCATTAAATGATAATGCATGAGAACAATATATATTATATCATGTTTTTCTCAGTACAAAATATTTGAAATGTTGCGTTACCTATTTGATAGCGGTTGTTGAGTCGTCTGTACCTATTGTGACGAGAACTCTTCCTCAAGTATTCCTTTTGAATTTTAATGTGGACTTACGGCGGGTGTGACCCGTCAACAGGGGATATTTACTCCTCCATGGCACCTGTTCCCACATCTGGATCTCCAGAGATCCGTGTTTGTCCAATATTTATCAGACTTGTATCTGTGTCCTGGACATTCTATAGATTTATACTTTGGTACCCGAGATAATTATATTGAAAGTGAGACGATGAGATAAGGCTGATATGTTAAGTCAAACATGATTAAAGTCCAGAACATAGAAATGAAATAAATGACTCATCAATATAAATCAGTACTTCCGTTTAATTAGATAATGTGTAACAACAGTCTCATTTGAATTATTCCAGATAGCTAATGACGAAGAATTTGTTTAATAATAATAATAATAATAATAATAATAATAATAATAATAATAATAATAATAATATAATGTATAAAATATAGAAAAAAATGTTTTAAACCAATAAATGGGACCCACAAGACTGTGCGTTGTGATCACCTAAAACTTGAATTTAAAATGACAAGGATGACACTTCTTTTTCATGTACATCGAAAATATCATAAACTAATGTATTTTTTCGAATTGCTCTGTAATATGATAATTAAACATCGATACCAGTTAAGAACTATTATTTTAGTGTATTAACTCTAACTGATGAATTTATTTGTGTTGTCTTCTGTAGAAGATTGCTCTTATAGACAGGAAAGAATAGGCCGTAAATCTATTCTTGAATCTTGTTGACAGTCTGAGTTAAAACAGACTCTCTTCTAAAGAACATATAATTTACACAAAACCTATGTTGACATGGTTATGGGTATTTACCCTCCGTTACTCATAAATAACAAGCGTTATGGAATACATATGTTATAATTTGCAAATCTAAGTAGCGTGTACACATGAATTCATTAGATTTTATGTGTTTGTATACTGAAATTGACATAATTTGAGCATAAATGATATTGCAGGACATAACTGTAAAACTAGTAACTATTTTACAGTCATGTCCTGCAATACCAATATTTTCCATTTTTTTTTCATTTTGTTTTGTTTTTGTTTTTGTTTTTGCTTTTGCTATATCGCGAATACTTAAGTAAATGATAAGTCTATACAATTCAATTAATGTCTGGTGATTGACCGACCTAATATCTAAGAATTTTGTTCGATTGTCCCATAATGCATCATTTATAGATTAATAGAACTTGGAATTTCATTTAATATTCAATTCAGTTCAAACTCTTAACTTCATTACATCAGATTGTAAATGCTATAGAAGCTAATACTATGTCATAAGTTAAAGGTTAAATCCATTTATTTGTATGCTGAGGTGTAATAAATCATTGAATGATGAAACGCAAGGAATAATAATGGACATTTACTAATTTTTAATTTGTGAATTAAAAATGAAAAACCAGAATTATATTGTCGAGTTCTCACTTTTTATTCATTACAAATAAAGATTATTAGAGGACATTGTTTTACTAAATGACCATATACATGTAATTACAACGTTTTCAAACTTCTCCAGACAAACACCTACCAATTACATAATTACAATTTATACAAATAATGTTCATTCTGGCATCAACTACCGCCTATACAATGACTCCAAACCAATTACGTCTTTTGAAGGGAAGATCATATACACAATCAGATAATAATTCAAGTGGATTAGGAAATGTATTCTCAATTTATCGCTTACTCCGAGTAACAAATAAAAATATATACGGAAAATCACAAAAATCGGCTTAAAGTCATGTAAGGTATGAGAGTGTTAAAGATTAATCTGTCATTTCCGCCTTAATGCTGGGTGTGGCTGTCAAATCTTACAGTTGACGACAAACCCATTATCAGAAAGATCGTCGTTTGGAATACGTCTAAGTCTGTTGTGCTTTATCATTATAAGTATTCATTCAATTAAGCGTCCAACACAGTATGATATATTGATTTACCTGTTCAATAGCGATTGTTGAACCAATTGTGACGAGCAAGCATTTATTAATCACCTATTTAATTTGACTATGGACTCGCGGCGAATGTGACCAGTCAACAGGGGATGCTTACTCCTCCATGACACCTGATCCTATGTCTGGATTTCCAGAGATCCGTATTTGTCCAGTATTCATCATATTTGTACTTTGTATCCTGGACTTCCTGAGGATTTATATTTTGTTATGATTGATTTTAACTTAATTAATTCGTTATATGCACTTCAATTGATGTACAAAGAATGTTAAGTGTGAACGAAAGATGAAGTAAAAACATATTTATTTTATTTAATGATAATAATTTTACAATTTTACATTATTATATTTCAGTATTTTCCAGTAGACACAGATATCATATTAAGACTTTTCAAGTGGAATTTATGCATATAATGAATATCGAAGTAACAGCCAACTTAATATTTGAAACAACTGTTGAAACAAGTCGAGTCTTTGTTTTTCGATCAGAGATTCTAATTCATGATTAACATGTGAGACTTTTAGCTTCTTTTTTAAATACACAAGTGCAGATATGTGTTTTGCACACTTCTTTGCAATTGGCAAAATTATGGTCACTGAAATTCATTCGAAAAAATTCTTGAAAACGGTTTAAAGTAATAATAGGCAAGTGTAATTGGGCATTTTGGGCATATTTACCGGATTCACCAAACCCATATGCCCGGCCATGCCTGTAATTCTAAATATTTCTCAAATAAAAAGGGTGTGGCATTTTTATGAAATTTCGTAGTAACGGGCAAGTTTAGATTATCTTCTGCTTCAATGAGTAGTGACTTACTGTGATGGTTAACGTTATAAATAGTCCTTGATTGTCCTGAGTTAGATTGGACAAATATGACAACAGATCAATAATATCATAACTACACTTTAAAGTACATAATTTTGTGTATTGTAGCACATATAGAGTTTTTAAACTATCAATGTCTTTTTCCACATGCATATTATGCTACGTTTCTAAATTATACAATATGCGAGGTCTTGCGCGGTGTAAAATGATTTCTTCTAGGGAAGCAAACTTATTGACAAAAATGCACTAAAGAGTATGAGAAGTCGCACTGGCAAACTTCTTAATGGAAATTGCAATAATTTGCATATTCTCTAACACTGTTTTATCGAATCAAATTTTGAACAATTTATTCGAAAGCGATTTTAAAACCGTATCAGACCACCTCTGAAAAGTTTCTCATCGCAACTTGGATTCCCATGGACACACTGTGGCAGCACATGTGGCAGCCCATGTGGCTTTCCATCGCTCGGCATGAGATTAATTACCCAGGGCCATGCCGCTGTATGACCTGGACCCGGTTGCACAACACATTGTTAAATTTAAGCTACAATTAGCCCATTGGTTTAACATTGGTTAACTTCACATTAAATTTAACAGCCTGTTGTGCAACTGGGTCCTGGTAATTACTAATATGGATTGATGTTTTTATATACTCCTTGTCTGACTGCTCAAGCGGTATACACCCTTCAGTACTATTGAGGTTTGCTCCTAATTGTATTTATATCAAATAACGGATATGCTAAATGCCTCCATTACATACAGAGTATATGTCACAATACTACAAATCTTTGAATAATAGTAAATTATTATTTAATTGCAGGTAGATTACAGGACCGTTCCACAATGCCAGCCTTTTGTCCACAACTTTTTAAAATACTGATTAACAGCCGTCATCTGGAAATGTGCCTTGTATTCCATACTTTGCATTTTACAGTATACAGACATAAATATTTTTATAGTCTATTTATACTAAGTGTGTTTTGTTAATCCTGGTGTCAATGTTATATTTTCAAAAGCTGCATCTCATTTGCACATTACCATTCATCTTTACTTTAATACCAAGTACAACACACATCAATAACTCTTTATAATATTCTTAAGTATGATTTTGTAAACAACATAGTAGTACAGCGTCTTGTGTGGTTAAACACGTATAACACTCAAATATATCCCGTAATGCTCAGAAGCCAACATCTATAAGGGTTACAAAGAAAATTGACTTTACCAGCCCAACGTTCACAAGACGTCAGGATAAATGCCTGATATCTCAAATAACAGACAGATTCTTGCGAAGTATGATTTATTGTTAGTGTAAGTGGAATTCATTAGAGATCGTTTATTGTCTGTGTTATTTTAACTTGTTGCTCTCGATCCCTTTTACAATTTATCATTTCATCTACCAAAGTATTATCTCTACAACATTTTATAAAGGCCAGCTTGGAGCATGTGGATGTAATGGTTTGTTTATTTATACTCTACATTAAACGTAAACGAACTGATACTGGTGACGGTAGAATTATTTTGGCGTGCGGTATTCATAAACAAGACACAACACACTAAAACTTCTTTACCAAAGGATTTAATCATATCTGTAATTTATAGTTCATTAGATTTCATCATTACTTTATTGCCTTTTTCATCTTTTTAGTCTTAGCTAATAATCCCGAAAATCACCAAAACAAATAAATAAAAACCTTGCATGTGTGAAATATGATAACATATCGGCATGTCGTATCGATATATTTTCTGAAAACCTTAAGTCTTGTATGCAGCCTTAGTCCGGTGGCCGGGAATCAAACGTTGAAATTTTATGTGCATAATTGTTTTCTTCGGATTTTGATCACTGAGGGTGTCTTTAATAAGAATCTATCGGGTGCACTCATGGCACCCCTTGAGCATTTTGAAAAAATTAAAGATGGCGTCCAAGATGGCAGCCCATATGTTCAATTCTCAATATCTTTCTTAATATTTGGGATAGTTTTAGTTATTCTGGTGTCAAACCATAGGTTTTTGAGACCAAGGAATCCAAAAACACAACTGAAATTGCAATTAAGACGTTTATTTATGATTTTTATTGATGTCATGGAACAAGACTACTCTGAAAATTACAGTAAACATGGTAATTCATGTCCGATTTTTTTATGGTCCTGACAGCGATATAAGCAGTTAAGAAGTTGCATGATCATCGTCATCTTCATTAGTGTTATCTCCATCTGAGTCACTATCATCCTCTATTCGCTGTTTTAGTGATGTCCAGCGATTCTGACACGTTCCTTTTTCTGCTCCACATCGACAAAAAACAGAACAGGACATCTGTCCACTCACGCATCCACACCTTTCAGACAAGCATGGTGTTTCACTTGAGCAACCACATTGTATCAGCTTCATTACAGCTTCTGGAGCAATTTCACTTTGTAATGGGAGTGTCACAGGTATTAACCCACCAAAACTACCGTCTGTTTCCCAGCCATTCTCCAATGGGTCCATGTCAGGTGCCTTGCCATTCAATGCCGATCTCCAAATACATGCTGAAAATGTGCTTTTTGTCACGTTCTACATAAATGCTTCCGTTGTAGGTGGAAGAGTCCTAAGCTTGGGAACTGATGCAGCATTTTTTCTGCCCATCTTGGCGGCGATCCACTGTTTGTATCTAATGTCTGACATGTTGTCATCTGGTCCAACCTTTTCTCCATAGCATGTTGCAATGAACTTGGTTGCTTCTCGAATGACAGTTTGCTTGTTCGGATTCAGGTTGTCCTATGCTGTCCAGCTTATTTCCCGCCTTCAGCACTTTTACAGCTTTGACTTTCCCAACCCCAAAATAACAACCAACGGTATCGCACCCAGTCAATGCATGTGCTGCCAATAGTTGTGGGATAATGACATGATGTTTTCTAACCGTATCCCCGATGTTGACTGAAGTTCTCTCAGGAGAAGTTGGCTCCATGACAAGAGATGCAGAAAGCTGACACTGCTGGTAGTAATGTGCAAGCAACACAAAAACGTCTGTATCATCTGATATCACTTTAAGACTCTTCTTGGTGTTTGAAGCAAACTGGACTACTTGGTGTGGAATAATGACGTCTGCTTCCTCATGGTCAGTCCGTAAGTCTGGTCTCTCCACTCGTTCACCTTGCCTGATCTCAACAGGAATGTCAGCATTTCCTGTAACAACGAGATTGCTAGGCGATAGGAGTCCCTGCGTCCTGTCCAAAAGTTCCTCGGTTATCATCTCAATAAGCTGCTCCTTGTTGTGTGTAACATTGAGAACAACATCTCGGGAAGGCAGTGGCGTTGACAGTGCAATTACATGTTTTTTGGACTGACGTAGTCCTGCAGCTCGTGAAACTCTTGTACTGCCTTTGATGCTTTTCTCTTTGTATCTGTCAAAAATTACAAATACATTGCTCGAAACGGTTAATTTGGAAAGCACGTAGTTTACAAACCCATCCACATAATCCTTGAAAACGCCCTTCGACGGCCAGTGCACTATCCACATTATTGCACATCCATCTAGAAATATTGCATCTGGTTCGCTTGTGAATGCCCTGGAGGAATGTTCCACTTGAAGAGTCCTTTTGAGTGTAGCCTTTGCTTTAGCTATTCTCATTTCAGGTTGGTCTTTTGTGCCATCAAAGAGTGAAGTCGGTATAGGTGCCAGCTCATATTTCATTACAGACTTAACATCAATATCTCGATATTGTATCAATATCATAAGCCTTGAAAACACTAGTTCACAATCCATGTGCCCTTTTTTATCAGTGGCATGTCGACTTTGATTTCCGACCATGGTTTTGACTCTGTTTGCAATAGGTTTGTGGAATCCTTCTGGCCAACTGGATTCAAATTCCTGTCTTTGAAGGGTCCCAATCGTCAAGGCATCATCTACATTCACAGTTTCTGGATTGATCCTCCCGGTGACAATGTTCACAAGTTGCACAGGATGTTCCTCAGGCATTAGTGGATTTTATACATAACTTTAACTTTTTCGCGCAGAACCTGTCTGTCCTTTCCATCATATGCTATTCGTGACGGCATCTCCTCTTTATGCCTCTGGTCATCTTTGTAGGTACGATCTTTCATGTCCGCAATGTCTTTCAATATCCGACTGCATGTGTGTAAACTAAGAGCCCAACAACTGACAGCAGATTTGTTCATGGTTAAGGCTGTGAGACCACGTGGTCCATGTCCATAACGCATAAATGTCGTTTCTATGAACATATCTGTCCACATGCCATTAAATATTCCCTGCTTGTGACGTTGGACATGGTCACCTTCCATGAATCGTTTAAGAATGTCCTCTTTCAATTTCTGCATAGATATGAGGTAAACTAGTCCGTACCGCGCATAGTGAATATGTGCTGATGCGAAGAAGTATAGGATCATTTTATCTACAGCCCATAAATGCAGTGGCCAATCACCTTCCCGTTCAGCTCGCACAAAAAAACATAATAAGAAAAAACAGGTAAGATCAGGTTGTTTACCCAGTGTTTTGATGTGCGGCTGGCCTGAGCCATTTTGGACAGTTTGTCAAGAAGTTCATGGTATGAATCCACCAAGTTAAGTGTGTCGCGAAGGATTTCTTCTACAACCAGACGTAGAGCCCTTGTATTCTGGGGATATTTCTTGCCAGTCAGCATCTTAGCAACGCCACCAAAAGCAGCTTTCATAATATCCTCTAGACCACTGTTACTCATGAGAGAACCAATGGCCCCAACAAAACTCATGAGAAAGTGCATGCCACCGAGTCTGTTGATGAAATCATCACGATATAGTTGGAGGTCTGTAGTAAATAAAGTTGTTGCTTGTCCTGCCAACTTGGTGAGCTTTTTTGCCTCTTCCATTGTTATTTTGATCGTAGATGGGTCTGAGGGCTTGGCATCTATCAAAGGTCAGTACATTGTTTTTGTACTTGCTCTTTGTTCTCTTCCTTCGTTTCGTGCCTGTTTCACATTGAAGCCACCAAATTCTGGACAAGAGTCCTGACTGGTCACCTCCTTCAGGAAATTAAAATCTAATACCCTGGCTCTTCTCACTGATAAGACCTGTTTTGCTAAGATCTTCAAGGGTAGCACACCTCTTTTTGTCATGTCTGCGGGTATTTGTGGCTTCTTCGGGCCCATATACACTAATGTGGATGAACCTGAACTAAAAGTACCGGAACTTTTCATTCCACTCAGTTGACTCTTTTTTATGCGCGGAATTGTCTCATTATCAGAAATGTCCTGCTGGTACTGCGGACTCTTGAGTTATTAACAATGCTAAGGAATGAGTTGACGTTAGTCCGTTAGGAGATGCTACCTCTGCATCGAAGTTATCAGCAATCGCTTGAATAAGACCATCATTTGATGAACCGATTGGACTTGGATCAATAGATGTAGCAGCAGCAGCTGATCCTTTGAACAGACGGACTTCATCATAAGTGCAAGTAACCCCCAAGTCATAGAAATCTTCAATTAGATTCTTTCTGCCTAATGCAACTCCAAGAGCAATTTGTAGAGGTGTAGGCCAACCACACACGATTCCAGTGATTATATTTCCTATCATAAGCGATGCATTGCTTGAAAGAAATCTGTCGGATATGTTTTCCAAGAGAGAAAGAAGAATGGGACTGACGTACTTTAAGCATAACCTTGGATTGACACGGACATCGTACCTGGACCTATCTGGTGCTAACTGTTTTGATTCTTTGCCAATACGGTTACCTACAGCTTTTACGAATCTGTCGAGATCAGTATCTTCATCCCCATCGTTATCAACAAGCTTTATCACATTTGATGTATTGTCTCGAAATATCAAGAGGCTAGACAAACCACTTTGCCAGTCGGAAAACCAAGCTACTCTGTCACCAAAATGATCCATAATTTTTTAGCAAACAGTTCGTTTAGTTTGATCACCTCCATGCTGTTTTATAGAGTTCGAAAAGTTCATTAGATGTCCAAACTTTTTCTTTGTTTTCGTATATGTCATTAAAAAGATTAGCAAATACTTTGTCAGGAGGTGTACCACATGCTTTTGCTGCTGCGCCTTTGTTCATTCGTTTGACCAGAAACCTTTTTCTGCAGTCATTGTGGTACCTGGCTTCTGCAGCATGAAGGTCACTCACAGCTCCTTGGATCCGTGTTTGAACCTGTCTAGCCCATTCATCTCCACGTTCATCACATTTCATTAGGATCGAGTCCTTAAAGGACAAACTTGTGCCGCGGTCTGCCGTTCTACATAGAAATGCTGGTCGCCATCGGGAAGGGTTTTTTGGATCACGATCAACATAACAAAGTTCACCGCAGAAAACACAGTGTTTTTTTAAGTCAAATGGATCTAGAGATTGGCGTAGGCGTTTCTTTATAGTGGGAGCTGAAACATCCTCGCTTCCTTTACGTTTAGAACCCAAACCACCGCGACTATGTGTTTTATGCCAGGAAGAGGTGTAAGTACTAATGCAGTTTTTTGTGACATTAATTGTATAGTCCTCATTTTCATCGACAAGTGGCTGGACCTGATGATGAAGATCATCACCTCTGCTGTGACTTGCTTTTTATCACACGGGTAGCCTTTGAGTTAATCAAATCACCTCTGCCCGGAACATGGACTAAAGAAACACTGTTCATCCATTAGGTTTATGTCACATACAAATTTCAGACTTGAAATACGTGCAAAAAATGTTATCTTAGAGACTTAGGATTTCAATTGATTACCTGAAAAAATGTCGATAAATATAATTATATTTTTACATAAATGACACACTAACTGTCCTATTAAATCTGCGTAACCACAGCTTTACCATCTATTGATATTGCCATCTAGAGAAAAATGCCAAACACAAAACAATCTATGAAAATCAAGAACAGGATAGTACACCGCAGAAACGATAAAGTGGCTAGTTCCTGATATTTCGGTACCAGCAGACCATCTTATACTAAAGTAATATTTGGCATTGTTCACACCATTTAAATTCCAAATTTTTCTAAAACTAAGATAATCATAAATTTTACTGTGGTTGCTCTTAGACGGATTTTGACTATGCTTTTAGATTTATTATTTGGCCTTGTATGATACCACTTTCTGTTTGGAAAATACACATTAAATTAAAGCTCAACTGATGAAGTCTAATTGACAGAAACGATATCGTCTTGAGCACCATCTTATACTACAGTAATATTTGGCACTGTTCACAACCATTTAAATTCCAATTTTTTCTAAAACTAAGATAATCATCATTTTTTACTGTGGTTACTCTTAGACGGGGTTTGACTATGTCTATAGATTTATTATTTGGCCTTGTATGATACCACTTTCTCTTTGGAAAATACACGTCAAATTTAAGCTCAACCGATGAAGTCTAATTGACAGAAACGATATCGTCTTGATCACTATAACTTTGGTAGTCTGTGTAAATAGGAATACTGCCACTAGCCTTCTATATAAGAGCATTGATCACTGCATTACGGAAGCTACCATATGCTTAATTTATATATTTTCAATCAAATGTTTTGTATTTTCACACCTTTGCTGGCACCATGGCTTGGTTGTAGTGTTGTTAATCTGTTAGATACTACCATGTCAAGCAAGCAGACTTTGATCGGGCGAAGATCAGCACGTCTTTTGGATGGGATGTTAAACTGGGTTCTAGTGTTCAGGTGTACCCAGCCTGTTTCCACTTTAAAAAGCCTGGTGTTTTATGATTTAATTCAGGCACCTAAGCAAACATATTCAATATGGTGATATTCAATTTTTATGCTTACTGTTTGAAGTACATATTCGACTCCTAGAATTGGATTCCGTTTTCACACAACCTTGATGACCTTTTGACCTCCAATGACTGTATTAATGACCTAATTCCATACATCATTGATTTCAGATTATAAGGTGAATCAATACTAACGTCCTGGTAGTAAAACTATAGCAAAATATTTATTTGCGTTCGATTTATGCACGTTTATTTTTCCCCACCCCAAATATTTTACAAATTCAAAAAAGTTACTTTAGTCCTTTTTTCAGACGTCATTTATGCAAAAAAGCTCAAGGATGCAGAAGTTGCATCCTATGGATTCCAAACCTACACATTCCAGGCTGTAAGAATCTGTAAAGAACAGTTATGCACCCAAAATTTCAACGTTTAGCTAAAATTTTGAGTTTGACCACCAGACTACCTTTGTCAATCCGTTCTTTGTACTTATTTTCTAATTTCATCATATTTTGGAGATTACATGCTAGGTCAAACTGTAGTATTACGAAAGTAAATAAGTTACAATAATATGTTTATACTTTCATGGCAAATGGTAAATCATGTTTGTTAAAATTTAATTAAGCTGGTAGCACTATGGTAAGATAAATAGGAAGTACCGACATGATGCTAAGAATTAAAGGAAAACCCGGAACTGGGGGATCAGGAGAAAGATGTTTGACAGGTAAAATGGCAAACCTAGTTTTATATATGATACATTTACAATTAACAATGTCTAAGAAATGTTATAATTATATTATTAAAAGTTCACATGGCATTATATGATATGACCACCATGTAAAGTGAGTGTGACATTATGATAGCAATCCCACACAAAAATGTCAATAACTCACCAAAAAAAACCGCATGAAGTAGGATATGTTTCAAAAAGTATAAAAACAAACAAAAACAAAATCAGGACCCTAATATCCATTTGAAACGTCACAAAAACGTCTTTTGTCAGGATTTGCTTGCAGCTTAATTCATAAGAACTCTGGCATTTTACATAATTCAGTGATTTGCATAACCGATAAATAACAAACAGCAAACCCGATGTGAGCGGGACTAAGTCATGAGAACTGTATGTCTTCGAACATTGAAAATAATTTTTTTTTTTTTTTTTTTTAATATATTTTATTGCCATATTTTTAACAATAATTTCATTTTCACTACATATGTTTCATGGCTTTTAACATGTATACAATCAGCAAAACACATACACTCTATCATTCGCACTCTTGCACACTGACTGGTTTGTATATATAAGACAATAACGTATTCACACCTGATTCAAATAAGAGTTAAGGAATTCCATCTTACTTCAAAGTCATCTATTTTTCCCTTATTAACAAAAATCTGTTTTTCTACTTTTTGGTAGTATTTCAAATATTGAATAAATCCACTGAAAATTGGAATGCTCTTCTTTATACGTTGTTGATATATATAAAAATTTTAGGAGAATGATAATGAGGTTCTGTAAATTAGATATATTAACATTGCCAAAGATAATGTCTCTGTGAGTAATAACTGGAATTTGTTTGTGACTTCTCACTCATCCACTCTCTCAAATTCAACCAGAGGTTACTTGAAAATCTACAACCTCCAAAAAGATGTAAAATAGTTTCTTTTTCTTGCCTACAGAAAGTACACAAATCTGATTCAATATATTTAATTTTATTTAAGTATGAGTTTGTTGCTAGTATTCTGTTTATTAATCGATATTGTAACCAATGTAATTTTGAGTCCTTAGTCACTTTAAATGGAATAATGTAAGTGTTTTTCCACCAATTACAGTCTACATTTAGGTTCAAAATATTTTCCCATTTTTTATGTTTTGGTTTTTTCTTTTTCTACAGAAATAAAGTGATTATATATATTTTGGCAACCTTTAGTCTTTGACAAAATGATTTTTAGGTATTTTGGAATTATAGGCCTTTGAACAAAATTGTACTCCTGATTAGTTTCGGTATTATTTTTCATGAAACATTTTATTTGTCTAATAATGCTTGCATAGGTAAGGTAATCAACATTTAAATTAAATTTTTCATTAAAACGTTCAACACTTAAAAATTCAAAATTTTCATTTTGGAAATCATTAATGAATGATATTCCTTTATGAAACCAACTGGCGATGAAAATTTCCTTTCTATCTAATTTCAGAAAATCATTATACCAAATAGGAGTAACTAAAATGTTTTTCTTTACAGTATTTCTAAATTCCAATAAAGATTCAAAAACATCCTTCCAAAAAGGATTTATGTATTTTAAATTTCTCTTAATGTAATTACAACCAAAGATATGATAAAATGAGAATGAGTCTGGAAGAGTATCGTTTAATAATTTTTTCCATGAAGAATTGGTCGTTTCAAATCTTCTGATCCATGTAACTTTTTGACTTTTGATGAAAATATTCAAATTGACCATTTTTAAGCCTCCATTACAATACTCTCTAGTTATATATTTTCTAGATATTCCATATATACTTAAAGAACATTGTATTTATTTCAGAAATTATTTTTGGATCAGGGTTTGGTAATGCCATAAACAAATGTATCAATGTTGGTAAACATAGAGTTTTAACAACTGTGATTCTTCCTATAGTAGATATATTTCTTTTAGACCAACTAACAATCAGTTTTCTTATAGAATCTATTTTGTTTTTAGCTCACCTGACTATGTCAGGGTGAGCTTTTGCAATCACTTTGCGTCCGTCGTCCGTCCGCCGTCCGTCGTCTGTCGTCCGTCGTCCGTCCGTCCGTCGTTAACTCACTTTCAAAAATCTTCTCCTCTGAAACCACTGGGCCAAATTGAACCAAACTTGAACTGAGTCGTCACTAGGGTATCTAGTTTCAAATTTGTTATTTTCTATATCGCAGGTCAAACAACATGGCCGCTGTTGCTAAAATAGAACATAGGGGTAAATTGCAGTCCGTCGTTAACTCACTTTCAAAAATCTTCTCCTCTGAAACCACTGGGCCAAATTAAACCAAACTTGAACTGAGTCGTCACTAGGGTATTTAGTTTCAAATTTGTTATTTTCTCTGTCGCAGGTCAAACAACATGGCCGCTGTTGCTAAAAATAGAACATGGGGTAAATTGCAGTTTTTGGCCAATAACTCAAAAATCATTACAGATATAAAAAATCTGACAACGGTAAAAGTGATCAGCTTGATGAGATCTACCTGCCATGCAATTTTGAAGAAAATCGGAAAACTCATCTCGGAGTTATAGCCCTTTTTTGTAAAATTTTCAAAATTTTGGCATTTTTAATTTTTTATTTCAAAAAATGTAGCAGATAGAGGTCAAGTGTAAATTGCAAAAATGTTCAACATATCAAGATCTACCCACCCTGAAAATTTGAAGACAATCCAAAAACCTGTGTAGGAGTTATTGCCCTTTTTTCACATAATTTTTTCAATTTTTATGTTTTTCGTCTTCTAACTCCAAAACTATGAAAGATAGAGGTCAAATGTAGATTGATAAAATGTTTGCCATGATGTGGCGACTTCAAAACCGGTGTTGAAAATTGTTTGTTGACCGCCATTTTTAAAATGGCCGACAAAAAAGGCGAGAAAATTCAACATTGTTTGATTTCAATGAAATTTGGTTTCCAAATAGATATTGATGTTGCGACTTCAAAACCGTTGTTGAAAATTGTTCCTTGACCGCCATTTTTAGCTCACCTGGCTTTTGGAATCACTTTGCGTCAACAAACATGGCCGCTATGGCGAGGCTTAGTTTAACATTGGATCCTATAGGAAAATCATCTTCTCCTCTGAAACCACTGAAACAAATTTAACCAAACTTTACAGGAATGATGTATGCAAGGTCCTTTACAAAGACTGCTCATTTTGTTCTGATCCGTCAAAAATCATGGCCACTAGAACGGGGCTTAGTTTAACAATATATACTCAAAAGAAGACTGCTGTGCTGCACACACTGCAAAGTTTTCGCAGAACCTTATTCATTCATTCATGAATCCGGTTCCTGATTTGGAAGAAGAACATTGGATCCTGTGGGAAAATTACATTTTCATCTTCTCCTCTGAAAACGCTGAAGCAAATATAACCAAACTTTAGAAGAATGATGTATTGAAGGTCCTTTACAAAGATTGCTCATTTCGTTCCGATCTGTCAAAACCATGGCCGCCAGGGCTGGGCTTAGTTTATCATTGGACCCTATGGGGAAATCACATTTTCATTTTCTCCTCTGAAACCACTGAAGCAAATTCAACCAAACTTTACAGGATTTATGTATGGAAGGTCCTTTACAAAAATTGCTCGGTTCGTCTGATCTTCTCAAGCAAATAACCAGGTGAGCGATACAGGCTCTTGAGAGCCTCTTGTTATAATTTATAAAAATTATATTTTCCAAATCTACAGAGAAAGTAATTCCAAGAAACGTAAAAGGATCCTGTGACCATACAATATCGTACTTGGAGGCATATTCAAAATTTAGCTCTTTTAGCATACTTACATTGAAAATAATTGACTCCTTAATATGCAGATAGATTGAAAGTATAAATGTTTGGTTCCTTACGTATCAAGAAACTGATCGACCGAGTCCAACATGTACTTCTTAAAACAATTTTAAATTGAAATTAAATTTAATACCAATTGTTTTCACACACACACATACACACACACACACACACATATATAACACACACATACACAACACACACACAACACACACAGATATATATATATATATATATATATATATATATATATATATATATATATATATATATATATATATATATATATATATATATATATATATATATAGCATGCTACTAACGAGTAAAAAACTGCAATATATCATTATTACCACGTAGCGTTATATACATTTCAACGATCGACTCCAGGAAATTGAATCTGACACGAGTAGGCGCTGCAGAAAGATGTTCTAATCTTAATTGAAATCGGAGGCTGATCGCAAGTGCGTACGACGTAACATAATTTTCAACAGGATTTGGTGATACACCATCTTATTATTTATACAACCATTAAGCTTGTATATACACAGTGATTATTGATTTCATTCTTTCATCAGTAATTGATGGATGAACATGGCCGTTATATTTTACACTATCATCATGTTTTCATTTTTTCATTTATCAATCTCCAAAACGCGAAATTATCAATGAGGTCTTGTCAATTCACAAAAAGGGTATAAATCGTTATATTAATCATACAAAAGTACAAAGACAGTGATTAAACTGCATGCAAAAGTAACAAAGTACTATCATAATTCTGTACTACCGTACATTGGGATATTTTGGCATCGCTAAACATAAGTTATAAAACGAGGGACTATTATTTGGTCATATAACTTTTGGTCATTTATGTTGTTTGAAGTTTGTCTATCTTCAAAGTGCAGTCTAATAAGTGTTAAAATTTTGATATTTTCCCCCAATTGTTTTAAGCTTAACCATGTGTTTTCAAAACACATTTTTCATTCTTCATTTCAAAGATCCGCGGTTCTTTTTAAATGCTTGTTATGGCTACATCCAGTAATAGATCAACTATAACTGGTTCAAAAAATGAAAAAATTGATTTTGATTTTCCGGCCGTCGAATATGTACATATTTTGGACGGTTAAGCTTTGGCCGTTTTAATAGTGTGGCCAAATCGGCCAAAATAAAACAATGGCCATAATATCGTTATTTACGGTAAGGTATGTAGTCAATTGGTACAGAAACGTATTAGGGCCACCTCAATTGTTTTTTATTTCTCGTTTTGCCAACTTTAAAGTTGGCTTTTCCAACATTTTTGTTTGGCTTTTCCAACTTTTTTCATTTTTTCAACTTTAAAAATTTTTTAAACTGCAAACATTTTTCTTGGAATTTCCAACATTTTGTCTCGTTTTACCAACTTTAAAGTTGACTTTTCCAACATTTTTCTTGGAATTTCCAACTTTATTCTTGGCTTTTCCAACTTTTTTTCTCGTTTTTCCAACTTTAAAGTTGGCTTTTCAAACATTTTTCTTGGAGTTTCCAACATTTTGTCTTGTTTTGCCAACTTAAAAGCTGGTTTTTCCAACTTTTTTCTCGTTTTGCCAACTTTAAAGTTGGCATTTCCAACTTTTTTTCTCGTTTTTCCAACCTTTTTCTTGGAATTTCCAACTTTTTGCCATCTTTAAAGTTGGCTTTTCCAACGTTTTGCCAACTTTAAATTTTTCTTTCCAACTTTTTTTCTCGTTTTACGAACTTTAAAGGTTTTAAGAACTTTAAAGTAGGTTTTTCCAGTATTATTCTTGGCTTTCCAACTTTATACCACTTAAATCTTACGCATTCCTATACACAATATGTATCTGTACGCGTGAAAGAATATAAAAACCTCAGATACCAAAACATAAATCAATAGAATGTCCAGGACATAGATACAAATCCGGTAAAAATGGACAAACACGGACCTCTGGAAACCAAGAGGTGGGATCAGATGCCATGGAGGAGAAAGCATCCCCTGTCGACCGGTCACACCCGCCGTGAGTCCACAGTCAAGTCCAATGAAACACGTGAGGAGTGTATCCTCGTCACAATTGGTACAGACGTCTCAACAACCGCCAACGAAAAGGCAACTCAACATTTCACTTAGTGAAACAGAGTAGTCGCAAACAAGACTATTATACCGACCGTAAAACTTGCGGAACGTTGACATTAAACGCAGTTTTCGATATCCCTGTGTCAATAATTTGTCAGTGAGTAGTTTACCTCTGTATATGAAATCTTCATATGTTGTGCACGCCCTGGCATATCGGATCATTTTGTGAAATATAAACTCCATATGCGGGTGACTGAGGGATATTACTACTTAAATGTGGAAAATTTACGATGGGAAAGCCGAAATCGTCGCGTTTATCGTATAGCTTCGTTGCTAATTTCCCGTCTGTGTTTATATTAAGTAAAATGTCTAAGTATGAAGCGTGTGTGCTTGATTCTGTTGTATCTTTAATTTCTAGTTCGCTGGGATATATCGCATTGACATATGTACGAAAATTGTCATTATTAATTGACAAAACATCGTCGATATATCTAAATGTCAAATAAAGGACACCGCTAACTTTTTCTTCTTTTGATTCAGCAGTTTCTGAATGAAGTCTGCTTCGTATGAATAAAGGAACAGGTCGGCCAATAAAGGAGCAATGGGGGATTCAGCTTATGTCTGTTGAATTTCTCTTTCTTTTCAGAGTTAATTAGTTTGACAATGGAATATTATTGAAGAATAAAGATGCCACAATTTAGTATCTGCAAGTCAAAAATAACCTTTAATAAAAAGATTCCTTAACATTTATTTCATATGCATTATGTTTGTTCAGATAATCTTTTGGGATGTATAATCAATGTGAAATATTAGCAGTTAGAGGTTTAAGTTCATTTCTGGGTGCTGATAATGCCGTGTTAAAGATACGTGTTAATTAATCTAATGCACACTTACCGAGTTTTGAGTTAGTATATATTTATGTTAATTCTTTGAACTTGTCTAGTTCTGCCACAACTTTATACTACAATTTTGATCATAAAAGCAAAAAAACCTGAAAATCATCTGTCCTTCAAAGATTAAAAATAAAAGACTTTAAGCAATATAAAATTTAAGAATCATATCGAAAAGAAACTTACAATGCATCCATTTAATAAACTACGGTTTTACTAATTCATTATGTTCCAAAAGTTTAATTTATTTGTATCAATCCTACATTTCACCAAATATATGCACAATTCCTGGTAATATGAGTCACTACCATAGCCTCTCAGGGTAGTTTCGATGTAGATGTATCATCATTTTCCTTTTAACTCCACCATTATAGCGAAGAATCGCCTGATTGCTAATCAGTAATTGTACCGTTTCGTGATATTTTATCTTAAAATTGAAAAATACGTTATATTTATGTTAAATTTATTCAATACATACTGACCGAGTGCCTCTTTACAACTGTACGCCATATTTGTATTAATCTTGACAAGTCCAGAAAAAAAGTTGAAAAAACCAAGAAAAAAGTTCAAAAAGAAAGTTGAAAAAGCCAAGAAAAAAGTTGGAAAAGTCAACTCTAAAGTCAACTCTAAAGTTGGCAAAACGAGAAATAAGAAAACTAAAGGTGGCCCCAATACGCTTACGTAAATTGGACACAATAACAGTCGTTTCATAAAATTAAAATTTTAAATTCTTCTAAAGCTAAGACAGATTTTGGCTATACGTTTAGATATATTATCAAACCTTGTCTGATGCCACTTTCTCTTTAGAAAAACTATTTAAAATTGCAGTTGAAGTGAATCAAACCTAAGTCCGCATGGTCATATCTATGGCACGCCACAATCACAATAATCAGTTAAACTAGTTTATTTCTAAAGGATAACTAGGTTTAACACATTTTCGTGATTTTGACGCAGTGAAATCTAATTATTTTCAGTTTAACTTTTTCTTTTTCTCAAGTTAATGCGAGTTAATGAAGTTTAACTGTAAAAATGCTGGAGGGAATATACGCTTAACATCTAGTTTTTCTCGAGTGAAATTTAAATTTTCAAAGTAAAACTACTTTTCTGCATGTAATGCGAAAAACTAGGTTTAACTCGATAAAAACTATGTTCAACTCATAAATGAGATATTGGCAATTTGAATTAACCGAAAAATTACGCTTAACTGAGAAAAACGTCCATTTTTTACTTAAAATTATTTCATGCTTCGCTAATAATCTTTTAATCGAGGCACCATCATCTAAAAGTAAAATACTTATATTTTATTGACACGCCAAACTGAATTAATGAGTTAAAATTAGTTTTTCTCCAGTTAAATCTAACTATTGTATGGCAGACAAAAATCACAATGATTTAAACCTAGTTTTCTCATTACTTGCATTAACTGAAAAACTAGTTTTAACTTGAAACATGAAGTAAATATGAATTATCTGCTCCAGTACACTTGAGTGTGATTAAGATGCAGTTTAACCTAGTTTTCTCAGTTAAACTAGGTGTTTTTTATGAAAACAAAACAGCGCACACTTTTTCTTAATCCTACTGGTTTTTTTCCTGTTAATGCGAATTAATGAGAATAACTACGTTAAACTGAAAAATCTAGGTTAACTGTGAAAAACAAGGTTTAACTATTATAGTTCACCTCAAAATCATCTAGTCTTTCTCCAGTTAAGTCCAACCTATTCAATTACAAATGGATTTTGCAGTACCTAGACATCAACCATCTCCTACACAACACCGTCACATGTTCATGGGCACATCTTCCTTCAAATATAACCATATCGGGCATGTCATCACCGGTGTGGTTTCTATTCCTGAAAATAAAAACCTCAAAAATCTTATTTTAAGAGGTCCAAAATTAAGAGGTCCAAAATTCCGCGAAGCTCGTTCCTTTAATTTTTAATCAAATCAAAAATCAAATTTTTCCTTTAAATCGACAGAATTTCAGTTTCTGACAAACATGAAGATTTGGAACCAGACACTTTGTCTGAATGGCTGGTTGATAAAATCTCGACTCAAAAACTTACAGAGCTATTAAAACACATTATTCCTCTGTATATAGTGACCAAGACGTGGTAAACGAGCTGGATAGATTACAACATGTATTGGTCTGAGCAGGCAAAGCCTCAAATAAATTTTTATTTGTAAGGCACATTACTATTGAATCTAATTGTTTATTACAAGAACTTGTGTTTAATTCTGGTAATCCTACTGTGCAATTTTTATTGCGATCCAAAAACCCCCGGAGAGGGTACAAAACTGAAACAATAATACAATGTGTAGAACATATCGATAGGAATTTCTCTTTACAACATCCAGTAATCAAATCTCTGGCGACCCACATTGCATACATTGACGACTGTAAACATCATAAACGGTTATAGCAACATAGAATTGACTTTTACTTACTCTGTGCAGAGTCAACACCTTATTTTAACAGAAAATGAATTTTCCGCCTCGACATTTGCAAAGATCCGGGCAAGTAACATTCTAAATGGAAAAATCAAAGACGGACAAACCCGTCCCCTCCTGATTTTACTTAAAAATCACTATTAACTAAATCAAATCTACAAAAAACATGCCAATGAAATTATCTAGAATTATACGAATATGAAAGGTTTAATCATTAGCTTGTGAATTAAAGTTCAAGTACAAGTACTTAGTAGTAATCAAAACTGAACATTTGAATCAAGTCACTGAAAGTAATGGCACCAGTTGACAAATAGGGCGAATATATTGTTTTCGGTCCTTTCCGATACGAATTTGCACTTTGCGCACATGACGATTGGCCAACTATTTCTATGCACTTGGTCATCTCGCATCCGTCCATTTGCGTTTGATCTGAAGTCCAGATCCAGAACTCTTGAGCATTGAGCACGATAGGCAATATTGAGATCAGGTAAGTTATCAGGAAGTCAGTGAGCAGAATATTGTCAATATGGAAGAATCTTCGGGATCTGATGAGACAGGAGTTATGGGTCTCGAATTGATGATTGAACATACCTCCGCCATGAAGGTTGTAAGTACTTCATGTGTGACACCTTTTGCATTAGTGCGCAGTAAACATTGCGTCCAAAATTCTTCTGGTTGTCCCGCACCACCAAAGTGTGAAGCGTGGGGAGGATTGAAAACCCAAGACGCATTGTTCTTGTTTAAGAATGTCTCCTCCACAAAAATTGAGTTGATCCCAAGTTCCTGTGCGGCTCCAATGAAGTTGGTTCCCCGGTCTGAGATCCTCTATGACTTCTATGTGAATTGCACGACATACAAGGCAGGTGAACATTATAGCCCATCGTTTTGGGTTGATCTGGCCACCCCTTGAACGCCTGACGACAATATTCCACCAAATGTGTCCACGCCCACAAAGGTAAATGGTGGTGAGGGTGTGATTCTCTCTTCAGGCAGGTCTGCCCATCACTTGAGCACCAAAACGTCCTCTGAGCTTTCTGCATAAAATACATCTATAAATGAGTGAGGTGACTTGTCGCTTCATTCCTATAATCCAATATCCTGAAGCTCGAATTTTTTTCCTTCAGTTAGGTGGCGCCCTTGGTGACAACGAATGATAAGTTCTCCAATATGATGCCTTCTTGGAATTATGACTGGAAAAGCCACATGATTTTACTGGGGAAAGTGACAGAACTATGCTAGAGTTGGGAATGTTTCTCCCCTCCATGAGAGCCCTGATTTTCTTAGGAAAACATGTTTGTTGGACTTGTTTTACACAAATGTCTCTGCCTCTTGCAGTTCTTGACTCTTTAGTGGTGACACAAAGGGTTTAAGTAGTTCTCGTGAATTTGTGTAATATCTAACTACTCGTTTCAGACGAGCAATAGCAGAGAGAAGACTCACAAATGGTTTTTGAAGTGTTTATCACTGGTCTGATTTTTTGGGTTAATCAAAGGATACTCTGTAGTGGATAACAAAAATGGTCTAGTGTCATGCAAGAATGTGGGTCCTAGTGTCCAAGCACTTTGCATAATATCGGTTGCTGCAATAGACCGTGTGGCTATATCGGCTGGATTTTCCTCAGAAGATACATATGTCCATTGATACTGACGGATAATATCCACACGATTACTTACATAAAAAACGACGACGTTCATTATTTATGTAACCCAACACAATTGTACATAGTTATAGAGTCAATCTCAAAGGACAAGTGTTGAATGACCGTATCTTTAAACAGCGGCACATAACTCTAGACGGGGAATGGTATGGCCATGTAGGGGTGCCACTTTAGCTTTGCCATGTACAAAGCTTATATGGTGATATCCATTAATGTCAAAAATCTTCAGATATGCCACAGCGCCTACAAGCATTGGACATGAGATTAGCATAACATCTAGGTATTGCAACTGACTCCAGGTTTCCTAGCGAGTCCTTCCATTGCGCCCAAACGTGTGGAGAGTTCCTGGGTAAGTGGTTCATCCCAGTCTGTCACTGTAGACATAACATTTCGGAGAATGAACTTCCCTTGTATGGTCACTGGTGACACAAATCCTATAGGGTCATATAAACTATTAATAGTTGCCAAAATACCCCCGTTTTGTGAACGGTTTGTCATATACACTTGCAGGATCAAGCAAGGGCAAAAAGATTTGATCAACGTCCAATGAGTTCGACAAAACTTTGTGTAGTCGAATGTTCCCTCCTCTTGTAAAGTAGCTTGAGTACGGGAAATAATACTAACTGCTTCTTCACAGGTGTCGACAGATATCAGGGCATCGTCAACATAGAAATTGTTGAAAACAAAATCTTTTACATCTTCATCTGCTGTGGACACACATTTTCTGAGTCCGAATTTGGTGAAGGACTATTGCCAAACACGTGTCTCGTCATACAGTATTCCACGAACTCCTGATTAGGATTTTGTCCTTGTACTTAGATAATTGCGATGTTTTGGGGGGAACAGAGAAACGATAGAACTCAGATAATGGCAATCGGGCCTTGTCTGAATCTTAAAAGTATCCCTAGAAGTGAGTTCACTAAATCGGGTCCAGTTAAGAGTACATCATTAAGACTGAACCCTTCATATGTGGCAGATGAGTCAAATACACAACGTATACTCCCTGTTTTTTGGGGGGATGGTATATGGCGGAGAGGGGTAAATACCAACACTCAGAATCATTATCCAATTCGAGTGCTAGTTCAGCATGTCCATTGTCAATGATTTTCTTCATAAAGTCCAATGCCTTGTTCATCTTCTCAGTGTTTCGCCGTAAGTTAGTGTCTAAAATGCGAGCTCGTTTTAACTGTCTGTACATTTCTTTGTCCATAAGATCTAAGAAACGTTTAATGACAGTCCTGAGAAATATGGATATTACCCATACAAGGTTCAAGCAATGTTGTTCTTCCATCTTTCAATGTGAATGTTTTCCTCACAGATACTTCGTCAGCCCTAGTCGCTGTTCCATTGATGTGCTGTGACAGGTCTCTTCCAATGTAAAAGTATCTGAGCTTCACCTTTAATAGGTGGTATAACTTCTGCTAAATCTCTGAGATGTGGGTGCTCTTTTGCAGCCATGGGTGAAGGGATCTCATTTCTCTGATCGGGTATCTAATCACACTCTATAAGTGCTTTGTATTACAGAGCATCTCCGATATTTCTGTGGATTGTCCTGAGAATATGGTAAATCGGTCAAAGAGTGATGACCTCGCTAAAGTTGTACACATTGACTTCACTTCCTGTGGCCCAGAGTTGGTAGGTATAACTCGTTCGTGTTTTGCAACAGATTGTTCCTCAGGAGTAAACTTATCCTCGTGTAATGCTGTGGGATGATTAGTAGCTTTGCACAGGCCCCACATTTTACAGATGAACGACAATGTTTAGCCAAGTGAGGCTTTTGACCACAACACTTAAAACAGAGCCCCTTACTAGTGATAAATTCTCTACGTTCCTGTATCGGCTTCTGTCTAAATTGAATGCATTAAATGCAAAGGGCATAAATGTCCTTTGACGTAGCCACCTTTTCAAGAAAGGACGCGAATACATAAAATGGTGGATACGCTGTGTTGTGTTCCTCTTTGTATCTACTAGCTTCAGTTGTCCAACATTCTTGTAGCTGATATGGTAATTTAGGCCACTATCAAATTAACTCCCGCCGATTCATAAGATGCAAATAAGCTCTTGAACTGTTCCTCATTTTTGAGTGAGTCGATCTCAAAAATCTTTGTTTGTGAAGGTACAACCAAGGCTACGCTCTTTTGCCAAATTCTCACTTTAGCACGATTCGAATCACAATTTGCTGAACGAATACTAACTGCTGATTTCGACTCCTAGGTATTGAATAAGTAGATCAACCTCTTCTGCCGCTGAGTTAGTTCACTCACATCTTGGAATGTTCTTTTCCAGGAACAAATGATTCTGAAAAATTGTGAAAGTAGCATATCCTAAGAGAAAACTCCATACGTATTTTCCTGTTTTCTTATGAATGGTGTAGCATCTGGGTTAGATGCCAATGTTTGGCTGAACCACATTCACCAATAATTCCATTATCTTGACAAGGTTCGTTGCATAGTGCTCGCCTGTATTGGTGGTAACTGGCGTGTAACATTTGAAAAAAATGTTCATAACCCTGTTGTACGTACTGTTCAGTACCTCTAGCCAGTTCATTGATTCAGAATCATGAGAAATTCATCCATGACCTTTAACCCCTGAGTATATGTTCTTTCACTTTGTAGGATATTCAATTTGGCATTCAAATCTGATTCTAACAACTGCCTCTTTTTGGGGCATATTTTTAAACGGACACGAGCCTCTTCTACTTTACTGAATATTGTGATATGCGATATGACAGCGCCGAAAGTTTAGATTTGGTCTTAGATTTGGCTTAGATTTTGCACCTATTTTCACTATTGTGATTTTGCATCGGATTTTTCTCCTTAATGGGGAATGGGTGTTCAAGTTCTTTTAATTTATCCTGTATGTACATTTCTTCTGTGTGCATTGTTTTTCGCTTTGGTTCGAACTGTCAAGATAGTCAACTAAATAATGTTTGGATTTCTCTTTGATAGTTATCATCGTATGGAGGGTAATGCTGCTGTCCGTACCCCAATTTGTTTATACTTCTCTACTTGACCTGTCCTTTGTCTGTAAGTGAGCGTTTTGTCGTATCCATTTTTCCATACGAATGCAGTTACCTGGGAATCCATTCAAGACTGTGCAATTTTTATTGCGATCCAAAAAACCCCCGCAAAACTGAAACAATAATACAATAATATGATAGTAATTTTAGCTAGCGATAGGAATTTCTCTTTACAACATCCAGTACCAAATCTAAATTAATGATTGACATTACAAATGGCGACCCACATATACATTGACGACGGTTTGTCACGAAAATTACGTCAAATCTTATGCAATATAGTCAACTGTAACATTAACATCATAAAACGGTTAATAGAATTGACTTTTAATTTTGTGCAGAGTCAACACCTTATTTTAACAGTGAATTTTTCCGCCTCGACATTTGCAAAGATATAACATTCCAAAGACGCAAAACCCGTAAAATTACACCTAATACACAGTATCTCACAAAGGACGAGAATCAATCACGTGTCCACGTTTCATACAACCGAAACTGATTTTGAGACATTCACATGGACCTAAACTTATAAAAAACCCCATACAAGCAGAGATACATAGCATCAAGCGTGAAATTAACTCCTTACCAGCTAAGAGAAACTAGCATTACTGTATTGCTTATTACAGAAGCGGTGTAAAGCGACGTTTAGAAAATTTGAAGGTACACAATACTTCTGAAATTCACAATATCAAAACATACGACTTCTCTCGGAGACACGTTTTAGCATCATAGACAACTGTCACTAAGGGTGGTAACCGAAAATTTGAAATATTTTAAATATCTAGTCATTGATTAGCATGATACTTATATTGTCCAACACCACTCTGATTCTACACATAAATACACTGAAGTTGATATAACAAAGATGCTGGAATTTCTAATTTTCTAAACAATATATTTGTAATCTTCGGAGACGCGGGAAATCAACAAAATGTTGGCATTCCTATGGGAACCAGTCGTACCCCTTTGTTTGCTGACCTGTGCCTTTATTCATACGAAGCAGACTCCATTCAGAGATGCTAAAGCAAAAGAAGAAAAGCTAGCGGTGCCCTTTAATTTGTTCGACGACGTTTTGTCAACTATTAATGACAATTTTCATACTTATGTCAATGCAATATATCCCAGCGCACTAAAAATTAAAGATACAACAGAATCAATCACACACGTTTCATACTTAGACATTTGACTTACTACAGACATAGACGTGAAAAAGCTAAGCTATACGATGCGATTTCGTGGATAGTCCATATTCAAGTAGTAATATCCCACATTCACCTGCATATGGCGTTTATATTTCACAAATGATCCGATATGCCAGGGCGTGTTCAACACATTTCATATAGTTACTCACTGACAAATTTCGACAAACGCGACGAATTTTCGGCTTAATCCCATTTTACGACAAACGCGACGATTTCGGCTTTCCCATCGTGAATTTTCCACATTTGAGTACTAATATCCCGCATTCACCTGCATATGAAGTTTATAATTTTACAAATGATCCGATATATGAAATCCGCGTTTGATGTCAACGTTTCGAAAATTTTACAGTCGGTATAATGTAGTTATTCTGTTTCATTAATGAGATTTTAGCGTAGCTATTTGACACAACTGGGGAATGTTAGGTTTAACTGCGCATCACATAAATGTAACTTTTGTACAATTAAACCTAGTTTATGACGTTAGACTGAGAAAACCTAGCTTTAACTCATTTTATGATGAGGGCGTGTCATAGAAAAACTAGGATAAACTGGAGAAAATATAGCTTTTCTGCGTGCTATTGAAAAACTAGGAGGAAAATATTATGTTTAACTCATTAATGTGATTTTAGCGTGCTGAACTAAAATACTTTTAGATGGCAACGTTTAGATAGAAGATTTATTCTGAAATAAATTTAAAGCAAACAAAAATGAATGCAACGGTAGAAATGCATTGTTCCTCGAGGCTAAAAATATTGAAAATATTCTGTTTCTAGTATGTTGAATGGTCGGATGTAGGTGAAATTAATTTGCTAGAATCTCTTCGAAGCCTAGCAAATGTATATGTTTACATGAAGCAAATCTATCTCTTTCTTTCACGTATTCGAATAGTACATTTTAATATTTCTGTCTTGTTACCTAATCAACGTGATTGAAATTGACAGCGTATTAATTTCTGTCTGATGATTTGATTAAATCGATATTGTCAATCTAGTAACAATCCATGTATGCCGTATTTCAAAGGAAAACATATTGTGTTTTCATAAAAGATTTATAATCCCTTGTTTTTATTTATACGGCTGATTGCATCATCGTATGTTAGTGGTTGAATTCACGCAAACGAGAAGCTATGTTTATACATATACAAAATTAATCACGACGATTAGAAGAAGGGACGTAACTCTTGCTGCTTTCGTTTTACAATTAGTATTTACAGAGTTCTGCTTAACAAGGATTATATTATTTACTATGGCTACATGCTATTCTTTATTGGAATTAAAGCGTGCATTTATTTTTAAAAACCGAATATTTCTTTCCCACAGACATGTCTATATTTTATTCTTCAATATAATAATTAATAATACAATGTATATGTTTATCTCTTATCATACTTATATATACTGCATACATTCTAGTTCTACAGAGCGGTACATTCGAAGAAAAACTTTGTTATTGAAACTGTGTATTAAAGGTTTTTGGATATAAATTTAACTCCAAACTTGCTAAATTTTAATCACTTAATTATGAATAGGAAAAGGTACTATCGACAGATTACAAATCTTCTGATATTATTTCTTACACAATGTATGAGGCACTATTAATGTAGCAGATTTAACATTTGTAAATTGGGAAATTGGAATGGTGTCCTAGTTAACGCGACATCGATGACAATCAATTACAAACACTGGATGATATAAGTGAAAATGCATATATGAGGTCATCAAGTTATCTTATTAGATGAAAATGAAACAGCTATACCAAATGTTCTAGGTATTTTACAATAAAGTCTCGGGCCAGATGACTCATGTGCTGAATCACTCTAAACTGGTATCATAAAGCTGGTTACTGATATACTTTAACTGCAGCATGCAGTATCGTAGAACAGGTTTATATATAAAAAGTCTAGGATACGAATCATTAAATCATTGGGATGTGCTGAAATATGTTAAACTACATACATTGGTTTATGTAACAAACCTTCGAAACTCGCTTGCAGTAGTCTAGTGGAGACTCGCAATTAGGAGGTCCTGGATTCCAATTCAGGTAACAGGTCAAACAAAGGACTTGAAATGTTAGTGACTGTTCCTTTGTCAAGCGCCTAGACGTGGAAAGTTAAAGAACCCAAACTGTTTTGCCGTCACCCCATAGTACAGGTCAAATCTTTTGACACTTGTCATGGATCTACTCAAAAGGGTGATCTAACGGATTGTTATACTGTAAATCCAGACTTAATCTAGATCTGTTCATATTGTATTGCTTCCATGTTCATACAACAGACGGATTCTTTCGCTTGCAGGGTACCATAGTTTTCCCGAAATGCAGAGATAAACGTCAGCCTATTGACCTAAGCGTAATTTCAGCCTATTGACCTTAGCGTAAATATGTGAGCAATATTTCAGCCTATTGACCTTAGCGTAAATATGTGCGCAATATTTCAGCCTATTGACCTTAGCGTAAATATGTACGCAACAGTGCAGATTATTGACCTTAGCGTAAATATGTGCGCAATAGTTCAGCCTATTGACCTTAGCGTAAATATGTGCGCAATAGTTCACCCTATTGACCTTAGCGTAAATATGTGCGCAATAGTTCACCCTATTGACCTTAGCGTAAATATGTGCGCAATAATTCAGATTATTGACCTAAGCGTAAACATGTGCGCAGAGCATGTCAAGACTGGTCTGCCCTGGAGATATCTGACAAATTTAAAAGCGAAACATGTGTAAATGTGGAACTCAGAATGGGTTGAATTTAAGCAATGACTGCTAAATGTCTTGTTAAACCTTATAACTGCTTGGCGAAAAACTTGAAATAAATGTCATTGATAGTGTCAATGATAGAGCTAGCTGTGGCCTTTTTAACATATAGATATATAGATATATCGACGACGTTTTATCAATTAATACTGATAATTTACATATTTGTATGAATATAAAACATCTCAAATACCAAAGTATAAATCTTTAGGATGTCCACGACACAGATACAAATCCGGCAGAAATGGACAAACACGGACCTCTGGAAACCAAGAGGTGGGAGCAGGTGCCTGACGAACTAAAAGTTAAACATACAAAAGAATTTAGATCTTTTTTTCTGCTCAGATATGTATGAATGTAGAAGAATTGCATTAATACATCGGTTCGTCAAAAAGCGAACTTTGAAATCGCTTATCGTTGTTTTAGTTTGTTATTATTGTTAAATTATGTATAATATACAGTTATTGCACTATTTTGGTGTAATATGAGGATTTATGGAGTACAAAAGTAATACCGACCGAGGCCGAAAGCCGGATTGATATTGTTTTTTGTACTCCACAAATTCTCATATCACACCAAAAGTAGTGCAGTAATCGCATTCTTACATTCTGATTTCAATCCCTCTGGTTTGTCTCTTTTTTCAAGAGAAGTTGGCGCTAAATGAAATTCAGCTAAAACAGTTTGGTGACGTCATAGCAGTGCAATATGATAAATCATCCAGTTTACAGTGCGATATCATTTTAAGCGGTAAAACACGTGACCGTCTCTAGACAAATAAAAATGCAGAACAAAAACAAAAATGTAATAAAAGGTTTAAATGAATTGGGTGATGTTGAAATTAAGTACAGTTCATATATGAACTGGAGCCTTATGTTTATAATAGCACTTTTTAAATTTGTATTTATTTATTTGTTTTAATATGTTCATTAGGCATCATAATATACAAATGTATAAACAGCTTGCTTTTCCGTCACCATATATTCCTGTCAGAGACAATTCATCACTCGCATCGTGTGAAAACGGCTCTCATTTCACCTCAGATCCTAATTCCCAGGTCCATCTTGTTTTCAAAACCTGTAATGTTATTGCCGAGCATAAGTAGTGTTCAGAGGTTTCTCAGTAAATTGACGGGATACTCCATATTGTACAGTTAGACCTATCGTGTTCGCATTATAAAATATATGATCAGCTGGTAAATACTGAAGTCTGAATTGACCTACATAACAATATATGGACTTATTATACTATATAGCCTAGGCCTACACGGATTTTCCATAACAAAGGTGTCGATAATTATCTTTTAAACAGACAAATAAAAGTTTGTTATTTCATAACATAATCTGCATTTGTCTTGTTTCAATTGATTTGAAGGATTTGCTACTGGGCTAGCCTATACAAGTACACTGAAATACTTACGAAAACATCACCGATACGGCATTTCCCAGCTGATTCAGCGATTGGTAAAAATGTCAAGTACAGTAGAATGGCTACCTCCAGTTGTCATGAACGAATATTAGGAGTCACACTCAAACTATTCCACTGATAAAATATCAGAATTCAAACGAAAATTTGTTGTAAACAACAATCATATGTTGCTATCTAAATCGCACATGGTAGGCCTATCAGTCATTTGCACACGGCCCATTCGGGCAATTCTCATCTGACACGTTTAAATCGCCACTACTAAATGGTCGAATATTAATAATCGCGAACTAAATCTGAGAAGTATTCAAAATTGTCCATATCACTAGTTTCTTTCAAAATGATATAAAAAAAAAATTAAACCTTAATTTCATTTAGTAATTTCGATCAGAAAAGAGAACTACGTCTCGTGTCAAAACAGCTGTTGAGCTATTACGTCATATGAAACCCCCCCCCCCCCGCAAAGTCAGTATTCTGGAATGAATTTAGTATCCAGTTGACTACAGTTTCACTGAAAATGGTAATGTATATAAATATAAGGATTGTTTTTAATTTTTTGAAGTTCATCGGGGTATAAAAGCAATGGCTCATGGAAAAAATTCTGTGCAGCACATCCTATAAGCCAGTGCGTGTACAACATATGAACATTTCATATACAGAGGCAAACTACTCACAGACAAGTTTTCACAAGGATATCTGGAATAACGTTAAATGTCAACAATTCGCAAATTTTATGGTCGGTGTTATGATCTTGTTTGCGATTACAGTGTTTCATTGAGTAAAATGTTCAATTGCCTGTTTGATAGTGGTTGTTGAAGTATCTAATTATAACGATGATCCATTCACCAATTAATTCATCTGAATTTAAGTGTGGACTCACTCCGGGTGTGACAGGTCAACAGGGGATGCTTACTCCTCCATAACACCTGAATCTACATCTGGATTTTCAGAGGTCCGTTTGTTTCTAATTTTTTTCAAGTTATATATAGTCTTATGGACTTTAAGTTTATTTCGATTAATACTTGACAACTATTTGTGGCAACTAAACGGGCAATTATATATATATATATATATATATATATATATATATATATATATATATATATATATATATATATATATTATTGAACTTAACTAATAACAATTAAATATAGTTTGCCAACGATTATAAAATTATCATATAAAAAGTTATGATGGATAAACATGTGTGTATAGTTGAAAATGAAAAGTAGACATATATTAAGTTTTTTATTATAACGCTAAGTTAAGGTATGTAAGTAAGAGATATTGTGTATAGTTATATCAACACAATATGTGTACAATTAGCCAACTGTAAACAAGGATATGTATGAGAGTTTTTGGAATCTAAATACGTAGCTAAGACTTGCCAGTTCATTAGTAGTCCTCATCACTGATTGTTACTGAAAATTGTCAGTTTTATAATGTTTACTTGACATTAAATAGGTGTTTAAACAAAAATTCGAATTTATGAGTTTGGTGTTTAAATATTGCACCTGATACAAATTATAATTATATTTTTGTTTACGCTTCATCAACAGGAGTATTTTCCTGAGAAAATACCGTTTGATTTATAACTCTAGTGACTTTCGTACTTTTAAATTAAATGAATATTGACTGCCAACAGTGAGTACTAATATTTTCTAGCCTTTTATTGCTGCTGCCGAGGATGTTTTCAGTATTTTCTACAACTACAGCTGTGTCATCTGTATATTGGCATAGTTTGATATTTGTTTTCTCTTATAAACATTCCATTTGAGTTTGAAAAAAAAAGAATATCTGCACATATTATAAAATTGTGAGGATCACCTTGAAACCATCCACGATATGTACTTATGTCTTTGATTGGCAGCTAAATATATGAAATAATATATCCACTTTTGAACTGAAATACCGAAGTTGAAAAAATGAAGAAAAAAAATATTTGTTGTATTAACTTCCATTCCATGTGTGTATCAAAGCATTCTTAAAATCAATAAGTAGAATAGACAAGTTTGTATTTTAATCTTCATTCAGGATTTTATCTAATTATTGATTCTATTGGATAAAACACCTGAGACAATTTTATACAGTTTTAGTTAATTATTACCTTCCAATCCTATGACTGTTATCAATTGTATTTATCCATGTAACTGATTAGCTCTACTAATTGTGGAATTTTGTTTTAAATATTAAGTGTTTGATTTCATACTTGATTATTTTTTTAAATGGATATTGTTAGCTAATTGATGTCGTCCAATTTCTTTCAGTGAAAGCTTCCAGTCAATAATAGTTTTTTTCGGTTTGTAGTTTTCAATTAAATATTCAATTAATTAAACTGCGGGTATATAAACATTTTTAAATTCTAGTTATTATGTTTGATAGATAACTATTGTGCCAGTAGGACCCATCACATCCTGGGTATATCATATTGTTTATTTTAATAGATAACTGTTGTACTAGTGGGAATCATCATATCCTGGGTATACTATCTTGTATGTTTTGATAGATAACTGTTATATTAGTGGGAATCACCACATCCTGGGTATACTATCTTGTATGTTTTGATAGATAACTGTTATATTAGTGGGAATCATCACATCCTTGGTATAATATCTTGTATGTTTTGATAGATAACTGTTATATTAGTGGGAATCATCACATCCTGGGTATACTATCTTGTATGTTTTGATAGATAACTGTTATATTAGTGGGAATCATCACATCCTGGGTATACTATCTTGTATGTTTTGATAGATAACTGTTATATTAGTGGGAATCATCACATCCTGGGTATACTATCTTGTATGTTTTGATAGATAACTGTTATATTAGTGGGAATCATCACATCCTGGGTATAATATCTTGTATGTTTTGATAGATAACTATTGTATTAGTGGGAATCACCACATCCTGGGTATACTATCTTGTTTGCCTCATTTATCATTTTGGTACCGAAAATCCAGGTACTAGGTCTATGTATACAATCTCTCCATTTTGTTACTTAAAAAAGGGTAACGTTGACAAGAAATTTGATATGATTATTTTACAGGAAAATAATATAAAAATCACAGACAGCAAACTATTTATTTTCAGGATGTGCAGGATATAAAAGATGAAAGAAACAAATCGATAGGAATTACAATTTTACAAAGTGGTATTCTTAGTTGCAACACGTAACTTATCAGGATTATCTCCTCTTAAATGTCAACTCATTACACCATAATTCCGAACACGACGATGATGACCACATTAAAACCCGCAAAAGCAGGCGAATCGATAAAACAAAAATCAAGTAAAAAATAATGCATGAAGGATCTAGGAATTTTTCAAATAAGAGAGGTAGGTACAGTAACAAATATATGTACTGTCCAAAACATGCATTATATATCACCAACATTATGTAGTTTATTTTTCAAATTGTCCATACGTCATTAATAGTATACTTACAAGATTGAAATTTTGCTGCTACATGTAGTATGTTTTTTAAGCTCCATCGGCTTATATATCCTAGGGTGTCGGATCTAAGCAATAGATACAAGTCAGGAAAAGTATATAGTTTTGTTCTGATGAAGGGGCAGGTCGTCCCAAAAAATTTACATTCATTTTGTCCGTGTCGTTTGTCATTTTAGTGCTATATATTAAAAAATAAAAATGATCAAGAGAAATAATGATTTTTCTTGATCGTTTTTATTTTTTACTATAATGGGCTTTCATACGGAAATTTAACAATTTATATATATAACACGACGGCTACATGTATGTCCGAAATAATCGTTATGATATATATTGTATACAAGTCGATGATTGCTAACAGTACGCCAACTGTGAATATGTCGGAGAACAATTAGTTACGATTATGTTAATGATAAGATCAAAATATTCACTAATAAAAATCCAACACTAGTTACAAAACGTCAGAAAAATAATGATCCTTGAACATGTTTTATAAAAGCTATCACATCGTTTGATGTAGGTGGTCCTCTCTGATGAGGGCAAACTCATTAAGTAATCATTATTCAGGCAAAGTCCTATCTTGTTTGTGTCACTAACCTTCTTTCTAGTCATTGAGTCGTGGGACATTTTGACTTCTAACATAACATACAATGTAAAGAGCGCTCAGATCTGATAACAACAACATCCCGATAAGATAATCTTGGACCGTCTTATGATGACATGTTAGTTATTGACAAATAATTGTTCGGGTACTCTTATATCATCATCAGTTTTGTTTTGTATACAATACCTTAAATGTTCCTAGCACAATGTGTTTTAAAATTATATACAACTACTCCATTCTTTACAATCATGTTATTTTACGCGCAATATATCTGATCTATTACTCTTAAATACAAAACTATATCTACATAAGTAGTTTACGTTTAACAAGAATAGTCAGGCGTCTGAAACATTAAATATTTGGTATTTACATATGATGATTATATAATAAAACCATTTGATTGAGAGAATGCTTACAAAAACAATAACATATATGAAAGAAAAACCATAGAATATGCTAGAATGCTTCAAACACATTTCATGATTACATATATATATATATATATATATATATATATATATATATATATATATATATATATATATATATATATATATATAATTTGATTTTGAATACACCTGAAGATGTGAATGCAAGTCAAAAAAGTGTAAAAGATTTTTTCTTGACCGTTTTATATTTTACTACATACATTTCATTCCAGATACGAAAGCCTTAAAACCAACCATGAAATGAGATGCAAACTTTGTCACAGAAAGTATACCCATAGCGAAATCGACATTATTGAACAGGATCATCCGGAATGAAATACAATTGCACCTCGTGAAATTACGCGTCATTTGTTGATATTCATTTTTATGGCGCTTTCAGTTGTTGAATTGTGAATGAAAAGTATTCTGTAATAGTTTTCATGCTTTTAAATAAAAAGCTATTTCGTAGTGTAATGTATTTTTGTGAATACCTGTTTACACATTTGTGTTCTTTGATCTTATTTGTTATTTATAGTGTCTTTTGTCATCGAAATTTAAATAGATGCAATTTGTATGTTACTGGCAAACTATTTATTTGTACTCGTATATTGATGAGCTTGGTGTGTTTGGACATACATTAATCTATTTATTAAAAAAGGGGAATTCACGGGTAATTGTGTTATTATGCAAAGTTCCTGCAACATACAAAATACACGTGTGTGAAAAAGAGCAACCCAGAAATTCATTGTTGAATTTTTAGAGAGATATGTTTTCGAGCTTGTCTAGTGTTGCTGGTCGACATTTTGGTTTTTAAGGGGGCATTTTTTCAAGTGACAATTAGAATTGAAAATTTATTAACAATAGCTGTGTTCTCACATTAAATATTACAGACTTTAGAAGCATTTTGTTAGTAACGATAAAGGCGGTTACATCTGATTACATCGTCTTAATAGTGATATGCAAATTAAAGATCGCATTAAATGACTTGCAGAAACTACTGAGGCTAGTGGGTACATAATAGTACCTTTACTTCGAAATATGTTATACGTGTTATAAATGTTACAGATTAGCATATAATCATCCAGAGAAAGGAACAAACTACAAAAATACAGGAAGTGTTGGAGAAATAGTGTTGAGGACAAGTGCAGGGCAAGGATTTTGATTTGATTTTGATTTTTTGTTTTACGCCATACTCAACAATTTTTCAGTCATATGATGGCGTCCAGTTTTTTATTTGTGGAGGAGAAACCCCGGTTACCCGGGTAAAGACCACCGACCTTCTGCAAGAAAACTGGCAAACTTTCCCACTTAATTCAAAATGACCGTAGCGGGATTCGAACCAGAGGTGAGTGGCCTTGTGATTTAAAGCGCAATGCTCTAACCACCTATTGACCATATAAATAATGGCGAACTTCTTAAACCAGAACGTGCAATGGGTCATAAATACTAAAGTAAGGACCTTATAATCCACTGGGAACTTGAAAAATTCACAGAACTATCAACAGAATATAAACAAGTTTTCGCAAATACATTTTCATTTTATGGCATCAATTGGACATTCTATTGAAACTGTAATATCGAAACCTACCAAACAACATTTTACAGTATTACCATAAATATCAATCAGTACTAAACCATTTTAATCTGAATTCTACCAGCGAAAAGTTGGGTACTAATCAGCGTTTTTTTCCTTAAGTCGCTGTAAAGGAAAAGTATATAGTTTTGTCCTGATGAAGGGGCAGGTTGTCCCGAAAACTTGACATTCAAAGTTTCTTTAGATGAAAAACTTATATTTGATATCAATAAAATATTTTAAAGATTGTTATACAGAAACCATCAAACAATTATAACAAATATGTTGTACATCTGTCATCAAGATCAACTCGGAGATAAGTGTTTTGATAAGTAATTGACAACAACCTTGATGTGCAGGATTTTTTTTCCCCATTGATATTTGCTTCCGACAAAATGTCTTTACATCGGACATACTTATCTATCATAAAATATAATAATAGTACCTTACCAGACATCAAATGTGACCTTTTTATACAATATATACGTTGATTCATTGCCAGTACTTATCACCGTAGCCTTACATGGTTTCCGAAATTCCGTTATTGACCTTTCGCGGAAGGCCCAACACTGCACATTTTAGCAGACTTTTCCATTTTGACTTCACAGTTGACCTATCGCCAAAAGCCCGACACGGCACCTTTCGACAAACGTTTCCATCATGACGTCACGATTAAATGGCCCGTCAAACCCTTGTGTGATTATGACATTACAATCGAATGACGTAAAAAAAACATGAACAACCATAAGTCAAACACTTGGCGATAGGTCAATTTTAAAATTGATTGAAGAGCTAAACCTATGTGATATCATCTTACAACACTAAAGGAGAGGAATAACTTATTCTAATGCACTCTGTTTCATTGGTCGATGACGTTGAAAACTCGCAGGGGATTCACGATTCACTGCTTGTTTTTATATATGACGTCACACAAAGTTCTGCTGACCGACTCCGATGCACTTACTGAACTTTCCTATTTATATATTTTGTAATACAATACATGACGACATATGTTTCATTGTCTAGAGTTCCTTGTTTAAAATACAAAACACAAAAAACATATCGTATCACTAAATTGGTATCGAAATTAACAAATCTATATGACAAATCAGTAACTAGATTCTATTTTAAGCGCATCAATATACTCAACAAACCTTACAAAGTAATTTGGCCATAGATAAAGGTAGGAGCCAGCATAAGTCAACGTTTCATGTCGTTGCTGATTTAAAATGTACAGGCACTAAACACTGAGGTTGTTGAACTTATTGCTTAGAAGCCCATACATACTGTCACTACAAGAGTCAGATCTTTACAGTTTGTTGTCTATATGGATGACAAGTGTCCAGAATACTACAAAGCTGTCAAACACCATTGAATCAATAGACATTTATACTCATGACTGCAATGACAATCTGGCAGAAAGGTTGCAGAGAATTCAGACAATGGTGATATAGTGCCCCTTTTTCTGAAACAATACGTAATGGAATTCAAGGCATAAATCGCAATGAATTCAAAAGTTGTATGGACTCTCTGAAAATAACCAGCAATACGTTTAGTCAATCTGTTATAACAAAGGCAACCGTAACAGGTTATTTCTCGAGGCCGTTTTGAGGTCCGTTTACCAAAACCATTTTCAGTACGAAACGTGGTCCCGAACCACACCCCTTTTACTGACGACTATGAGACATATACAACTCTAAATATTAACTGAAATATATAAATGTAACAGTATGGGCTTTGAATGTTCGAGACAAGGAATCTCGTAAAAGGGGAACACAGGGCTTACCGAAAATACGAATTTATCTCAGCCGGTGTCGATTTGAAAACCCCCTTGTTGGGTTGGTGTTGAAGGTGTTTTGATTACTCGGCAAATACGGTAGTGTATTGTTAGAGTCCAGAGTACACGTCATGTCATGTCTAGTTTACCAACATATCCAACAGACACCTAATATTTCTCTCTAATATGAATTTGTTTGTTTAAACAAACTTCTTTTTATGAACGATAAAAATGCCTCTTCACGGTTCCAAATCCAATAAATTATACAACAAATAAACAAGTTGATATAATCATAACATATCAGTTCAAAGTACGCAATATAAGGGCGGATCCGATGTGCCCATGCAGTTACGTCCGCATTGGACCACAGGTATTTTAAATGACAATCGCTTTCCCAATGGTCTCGAGTGCATTTCTATGCCAAAATTTATCAGCAAGAAGAACTGATCGACCCAATAAGCCATATCAGGTCGACCAATTACATAAATATCTCATGTGAATTGTTTTCTACTCTGTGTACATGCAGACAAAACACAAATGATATGTTTCTTCTATACATTTCCCAATTTAACGCCGAAACTTAAAACCCAACCTTTTTTAATTACTTCAGAGCGGTAATGTCATCGGTGAATAAGATTTGACCCCCACAGCTGTGTATGTAGGTATATACCCAACTTAACCCGATTCTGACACATATGAAATAACAAAACTAAAAACTGCAATGAAAAATGAGAGTTGTTTTATATATCAGTATGTTAAGAAGGTAGCATTGCTTAAAAAAATGAAAGATACAATTTCTATTCAGGTATGAGGCGTCACCTTAGATCATATTCAGGTTGACAAGTGACAGGCCTGTTGGTCTGTTTTGTTTACATTGAACAAAATCACTCTTTAACTAAATGACTTTCGCGACCTTGATGTCACACAGATTTATTTATTGTCTCACAATTTTTCATTTTATTTGACACCAGAATTTGAAAGCAGGGCTACTTGTATGATATGAAATAACGCTTTGAAATGCGACAGAATAGGTTTTCATTCATATATTTTATGTATACTTTTATTCAAATTTCGATTTATTTCAATATCTATTCTCTTATTTCGATTGTTTCCGGTGTAATATAGAAAAGTGACCATAATAGAAAAACTACCCGGGGTCAATATTCTACGTAGAAATCATACCCAGTCTCTTGTAGAAAACTGACCCATACCTGTAGAAAAGTTACCCGGGTTCCGAGTCAATGAATAATGAGAGTTTTGACGTATTAATACCACGTGCAATTTCAGGGTATGGAATCACGTGATGGCTCGGTGATTGACATCTTCGATTGATGATCACAACATCTCATATCCGAGATATGGTTTCGAATTTCGCTCGGGCAATTAAAACTGTCATAAGATTTTTCTCCGTCTGATGTGAGAATGTTGTCAGAAAATAGCCCATTCTATTTTTTATGTTCAGCGTCCACCCTCAGACAAAAAAAAACTATCTTCCTATAATGAAAACAAAAACCAAAAAACGACAGAAAAAGCACAAACATTATTGGAGACCAAATGCAATTTAATGCTTATTTACAATTTTTTCTTATGTGTTAACAAAAGAAACACAAATCGAATTAAAACTATAAAAATGATATCTTTGGCACAGATTTACAAATAACTTTTAAAATAGTTTTTACATTGATAAAAATTAATGTTCATGATCAACCAACTTTTCACGATTTTAAGGTAGAAAACATGCAAAATTTATTCTGTATCTGGACATGTTTGTATAATGATGGCATAGAATTGTAAATAATGATAAAAATGATTGCTCATTTGAAGAAAACTTAAGAAATATTTTAAAATTGTTTGATTACGTACTCAAATCTTGAGTATCGTACTCAGCGTATTTATTCGGGGTTTTTTATAGGTAAATCGTAAGTGTGACGCAAAACTTTAAATGTAAATGATTAAAAACCATAACATGTTTCCTAATCACTAAGAGTCCTAAAGTTTTATAAACAATTTTACAGTAAAAATAATGAAATAAAAGTTGAGCTTCAGTATTGAGTAAATTTGGTGACTCAGGACCCGAAGTCACCAAATTTACTTAATACTCAAGCTCAATGTTTATTTCATTATTTTGACTGTTTTGGGGTTTGAGTAATTAGGTAACATATTCTAATTTTTTCATCATTCACATATAAATTTTTGCGTAAAAATGAGTAAATACGTTGAGTAAAGTACTCAAAATTTGAGTACGTTCTCAAACTATTTTTTAATATTACTAAAGTTTTCTTCAAATTTACGGTATTTACAATTGTATGCTGTCAATATACAAATATGTGCAGTTACAGAATAAATTTTTGTGTTTTTACCTTAAAATCATGAAAAGGTAGTTGAGCTTGAGTACTTAGCAAATTTGGTGACTTTGGGCCCATTTCTAACTCTTCATTTGACAGCTATGTTCTATATTTTTTCCGAGATGCTCGTGATTTTTCTCTGTTTTATGATATTAAAACCAATCCGAACGCAGACGCCGGATAGAGAAAAAACCTGGCCTATTTTGTTTTCTTTGCAAACTTTGTCGATATAAAACATCTCAGATACCAAAATATAAATCTTATGGATGTCCAGGATAAACATGTATATACAAATCTGGCAAAAGTGGACAAACACGGAAATCTGGAAAATGAAGAGGTGGGATCAGGTGCCATGGAGGAATAAGTATCCCGGTCACACCGCCGTGAGTCCACAGTCAAATCCAAATGAAATACGTGTGGAACGAATCCTCGTCACATTTGGTGCAGACGTTTCAACAACCGCCAACGAATAGGCAACTCAGCATTTCAATTAACTATAATTCATACAAAAAGACATCTGGTCATTGGTTCATGAGAAAACGATGTGTTCCAAGTGTTGGTCATGTTTGGACTTTGGGGGTCTAAGCGGGTCCTCCACTGCCCGGATAATAATTATACCTAATATATGCATGATATAAGCGGGTCCTCCACTGCCCGGATAATAATTATACCCGATATATGCATGATTCATTTTTTCACGTTTCACCGGAATACAGTAACAGTTGTTTTCTTTTTATATCAACACCTACCCGTCACTGTACAGTTAAAAACAAAATGTTGAACCTTGGTGTATTAAAAACCATATAACCTGGCGGGATGGAGTCTTTTGAACCCTTTTCTTATTTGGGCGAGTTTAAATTTTAGGTTAAAAAAACGTAACAATAAAATTACACTGACTAGAGCGATCGTTCTTACTCGTCACCGTACATACAGTCAAATCCAAACGTGTCTGGCACGCGCCATCGTGACGGCGGTGGCCAACAAACATAAAGACAAATGGACGAATTCCCAGCTTCGAAAAACGGTTTCAACGACAGTCGTAAATTACAAAGGACCGAAGCGTTAAAACTTCACGAAGAAGCGGCGCGTTTCCGTCCGGGATGACGGTTTGTACCTTGGAAGACGGCGAAAACGTTTGCCGATCACTTGGGTGTGCAGATCAACGTAGTGGACGGCGAAAACGGTTCAACGAGATCATCTATACGTCCGAAGGAAGTGACGACGACGCGATCTATCTGTACAAGAATAAAAATCACTTCGACGTGATTACGAAGATGAACGGTTTTTTTGAGTAAAGAAATACGTGAAACCGTTAAAGAGATCGTGACGCCGTTAGACAGATGCCTTTTTCGGCGGTAGGACCAACGTGACCAAGTTGCTCGACTTCGACGGTAGAGAAAAGGGACGATACGTCGACTTTGTCAGTCTGTACCCGACGGTCCAGTTTTATAAGACCTACCCTGTCGGTCACCCCACCAAAATAGTTAATCCCGAGCGCGTCGATCGAACTTGGACGGGGTTCGTCAAATGTAAAGTCGTACCGCCCCGGAAATTATATCATCCCGTCCTACCCGTCAAGATGAAATGCGTGCCGAATAAGCTCTTGTTCCGCTGTGTAAGACGTCTGCCGAACGACGGTCACAGAAAACCGTGCGAACACACCGACGAGCAGAGGTCGTTCGCGGGCAGTGGTGTACTCCCGAGCTATTCAAGGCCTTGGATAAGGGGTACGAGATAGAGAAGATATACGAAGTTTGGGATTTTCTCTACACCACCGAGGACGCGGACCTCTTTAGAGGCTACGTCAAGAAGTCTATGAAGATCAAGATGGAAAGTTCCGCTTTGAACGTCGGACCGGACACCAACTTACGAGTCGGAAGAACGTTTATAAAGACATGGTCAGAAGAACGTTTGGGGATCGACTTGGGTGAAATAGAGTATAATCCCGGCATGCGCGCCATCTCTAAATTATGTCTCAACTCTCTCTGGGGCAAGTTCGGTCAAAGGGTCAACATGAAACAGACAATACGTGAGCGAACCGGCACATTTTTACAAACTGTTGTTGGACGACACGATAGACAATCTCAACATTCAGTTCATCAACGACGACATGGTCCAGATGACTTACGATCTCAAAGGGCAATTCGTCGATCAGGCCAAGAACGTCAATATCTTCATAGCGTGTTTTACGACGCTCACGCCAGAACCATGTTATAATACGACGTGTTGGACAGACTCGACGATAGAGTGGGGATTCGATACCGATAGCGTTGGTACGTCGATCGCGACGACGGGGTTTCGATCGATCCTTCTCTGAGGCGCCGGTTCTTTGAGCTGATACAGGTCGATGCCTTGCATTCATCACATTTTTGGCCGCTTTGGCCAATTTCCCGATGGCGACCTTCCCTTCCAATAGTGTTTGTGATAGATCTCTTCCATTTTTTTACTTTAGGCGACGTATTTTTTAACGCCGTAGAACACGAGTCCCGTTCCCACTATCACGAAGAGGAGTTCCTTGTCTTTTTGTTCTTCCGAGGGTTGATAGAAATCGCTCAACTTCGGTTCGGGCGGCATCGCCGCTTCTTCCGTCATCTGCGAGTAGAGTCGCATGGCGGCATCCATCTTCTTTGTAGGTGTACAGGGAATGTCCTTCTTTCCTGAGTCTTTCGTTTTGAGAAAATCTAATCGCTTCGTGCGTTCGTGATTCCACCGATCTCTAGCCGCGGTCAGTTTTTCCATCGCTTCGGTGCAGACGTTATACATTTTTTATAGTGAAAAGATTTTTATTTAATACATTTCAACAACCGCCAACGAATAGGGTTTCACGTCGCCTGTCGGGTACTGATACGCGACGTAAACGCGTTGATAACGCTTCCCTTTCTTATCGACGTAATGAGCACCCGCCCTTAAATTGTTCAACTCGTCTCAACCATCGTTCCGCATTTAAGAAGAGTAAACACCATAATGAACGAGAGCAAACGCGAACAAGAACATAACTATAATTCATACAAAAAGACATCTGGCGATACTTGGTCAGTCATTGGTTCATGAGAAAACGATGTGTTGAGGACGTCCAAGGTTCTGTATTCCACGTCGTTCAGGATCAGCGTCACGTGTCGTGTTTTTATTCACTTCGAATTGGAAGGTGTTCATGATGCGACGGTTTTTGCCAACGCGGTGATCTCCTCTTTGGCGTCGTTGAGGTCTTTGTCATGTTTGGGGGCTTGACTATATCTTTTTCGTACTTTGGGGGTCCGGCGGAAGCACCACCGCCGTAAGCGGGTCCCGTCCTTAAAAAAAGAGAATGAACGTCTACGAGTATAGAGAGAATCTAGATCTGTCGTCGTTCGACTGCCCGACCGGATGCGGCGTGACGCTGGACATGGGATAATAATGCAGGAGATCGCCGCCCCCTACCCAGCGACGCCGACTTCGAGCACTTCACGAACAACGTCGACGCGTCGGGCGTACCTAGTCGGATATAAGGGGACCATCTTCGGGAAATATAACACGAAGTGCATGATATAAGCGGGGACTCCCCAGCAACATGGAGCTCCACTGCCGCTCCCGGATAATAATTATACCCGATATATGCATGATATAAGCGGGTCCTCCACTGCCCCGATAATAATTACACCTAATATATGCATGAGGTCACTTTTTCACGGGGCGACTAACAGAAGTATTGAAGCGTGTCATTTTTCTACGGCTACCCGAGTAAGATTTCTATCGTAGAAAAGTGAGCCCGGGTAAGATTTCTACGGCGGTCATTTTTTCACGTTTCACCGGAATACAGTAACAGTTGTTTTCTTTTTATATCAACACCTACCCGTCACTGTACAGCAAGGGTTAAAAACAAAATGTTGAACCTTGGTGTAACAAACTAAGAGCAAAACCCATTAAAAAACGAATACTACGTAGATCGGTGCGGTGTTCAAGAACCGCTTTTGCATTTCCCTGGACTTCGATAACGAGCGAACCTTTTATCAAGAGGGGTTACCTGGCGGGATTACAATGTGTCCAGTCTTTTCAGCACGTCTATTACTTCAACGAGATCATGAAAGACGATGATGAGTAAATCGGATAGCCCTTTGTTCACAGGCTGACATGTCACCTCAAGACCACTTCGACTTCGAGCTGAGCGATATGACTCTGGGAAAATATCTCAAAGACCATTTGGGCGAGTCGTCAAGGACGGACAGATAAATTTCAGGTGGATAAATCGTCAATCCCGTCTCCAAGACCGGCGAAGAATTGCTGCAAGACACGTTGAGACAACTTTTACGAAGTGTACAAGGGCACGCCCACGCTGTACGTCATCGACGACCTGCTCGGCCACGAAACAGATCGTAACAATAAAATTACACTGACTAGAGCGATCGTAGCCTCTTACTCGTGCACCGTACATACGAGCCACCAACTTCTCTTTTCCCACTATCCATGAGAGAATAAAACATTTTTCACCCAATCTTCACGAGCAGCTTGTCATAGCCGAAAAGTGAGTAGAATTATCCGTACGGTAATCAAAAGGTTACTCCGCTCTGCCATCTTATGTGAATATTATTATATTATATAAGCCATCTGATATGTGATGGAATACTAATAATGATGAATGTGGTTTCTCTTTTATATATAAAGCACTAAAATGACAATATCACAATTATACTCCATACTAACTATGGCTATTTTGCATATTTGACACTATTGAAATTTGTCATTTAATATCAGTGTGTGTGGTGGGAGACCATATCATCCCGAGGCTTCCATATCAGCCTGAGTCCCCCCCCCCCCCGGGTCGAAGGGGTAATGCGGGATATGATATGAAAATGGTCATATTATAAACGGTTTATTATATACTCAAAAGACACAATGTCCACCAGAAAAGTCCACCATTTTTAATGTACTGCCTAGAACTATTCACGTCTCTTTCCTTTTGTTTGTGTTTTTTGTGTGTCGTAATTTTGAATATTTCAACAAATCCTTTAGTTTCTTGCTCTGTGAGATCGCCCAATGTCATAATTCTGTAAATGATCTTTATTTCACACTATATCGAATTTGTCCAGTGTACGTGGATAAATTGCTGCACAAAAATGACAAAATCTAAATACAAACAATTTTTACATCCAATGGATTCCCGGAGGCTAAACATAATGCACTGACAATGAAACGAATGCATAATGACATATAAACGAATTTCTTACGTATCAACGAACAAATGCAACTGCAGAACGAGTTCAACGACTCAGACACAAACGCCTAACGATTTATGCTATGCTTTATGCTTTGCGTAAGATTCTGCAAATCGGGGCCCGAAGTCACCAAATTTACTCAATACTCAAGCTCAAATTTTATTTCATTATCTTGACTATACAATCATTTGTAAAACTTTTGGTTTGAGTATTTAGGAAGCATATTAATATTATGTTTTATCATTCACATATAAATTTTTGTGTCATATTTATGGTTTTCCTGAAAAAAGGAATAAATATGTTGAGTACGGTATTCAAAATTTGAGTACGTACTCAAACAATATTGTAATATTTCAGAAGTTTTCTTCAAATGAGTAATGATTTCGATCATGATTTACAATTATATGCCGTCAATATACAAACATGTCCAGTTACAAAATAAATGTTGCGTGTTTTTACCTTAAAATCATGAAAAGTTAGTTGAACTTGATTACTAGGCCCTGTTACACATGCGTATGAGAGAAGCGTAATAGTTGCGTATGGAAATTAAAAATATGATTTTCATACGCACAGACAGTCCTGGAAAGTTAAGGATTGAGCTTATGATTATTACCATATTTAACCTGTGATCGGTGATAATTTCCATATGCTAGTGCGATACGCAACAGTATGGCGGGGCAATAAATACGTTTTTCGTTTGCCTACCTATCTCACTGCGTACAAACCTGTTCGATGGCACAAAAACCAAACCGAAGTGCTGCATCCATACTTCAGCGTTTGCAAAAAATTGAATATTCTGATGTTAGCTGGGTCGATATAAACCTTTTAACTAGATAATTCAGTAAGTTATCGCTACCAGATGGCAAATTTCATTATGTAGATTTTGAAACGATTGATATAGCACAGAATTGCTTTCTATGGTATGACATGCAAAATCGTCATATCTAGAAGGCAGTATATGACACAAACACACACACACACACACACACACACACACACACACACACACACACACACACACACATATATATATATATATATATATATATATATATATATATATATATATATATATATATATATATATATCAAGAGGAAGGTCAAGAAACAAATATATACATTTCTCGAATAATATATGATTCATTTCCTGGTCATTCACCTTGTGTTTCCTGGATCAATTCAGTATGTAAAATGTTCACATGAATCTACATTTTGTTATTGTATAATAAAAGTTTCACGCCTTAATGCTTAATGTCAAAATATCACATTATGACCGTGACCTTTTATCTCTTTTTATTCTTTTCGAGTTAAAAAAAATCAAACATTCTTCCTTTTTGTCATTTGTCCACGAAACGTAATCACCTGCAGCTGTAATTCTGATTTTGAATTCATTGTCTACTGAATTACACAGGTACGTCTCTCTCTCTCTCTCTCTCTCTCTCTCTCTCAATTAATTATAATTTTAGGTCTTCTTCCTTTATTGATGAGAACCGTGAAATTGACAGATATAAATGACAAAATAGATGGAGTATCCAAGTGATCTGTTATCTCGCTCACTTATATATAGGGGAACGTTAGTCCAGTTTTCTTAACAGTTGTCTTCAATCAATAAACGTAGAAATATTATGATCATAAATAGTTGATACAAAACTAGTGTCCTTATACGCTCATATCACCTAAAACGTGCGATGTCGAATGTACAAGTTTTTATACACCGCGCGATATACATACATCAAAATGATGAAATAGCATGTCAATACATCTCGTGGTAACGGGAGTATTACCTGAAAACTAGGAAAATATATATATTATAGATACAAATCAGTAGTAAATTCATATTCATATGTTTTTGGTACAACATATCTCGAGATCTTCAGTTTTTTGTGTTCAAAAGACTAATATTGATCAATCATGTATCAGTATTTACTTATATTTGATTCGAAATTCCTCTTGACAAAAACATGTACTTTCTTTCACCACTTTTTTTGCTAAGATAGACCTAGGTGTTAAAAATTGGACGTTTCTGGCGTGTGTATGTGTTTTAAGTTGGTTTAGCCCCCCACTTTCAATTTGCTTCCTACGCTGATGTTAATTAAGATCGGCTCTTACCGTAGACACATGATTTCTGTTTCTCTCTTGTAATTTTGCGTTAAGATAACCCAGATAAAAAAATGTTTCTGTGGATTTCAGGTACATCGGTAGGAATAGGTGTCATCTTAACCCCAGCGTTTCACTTGACTAACCGCCGTTATGCTATAAATACCTAACTTACAAAGTACTTCAGACTGTATACGTATTTCTATCAAGGCTGTATTGATCTAATACATGTCAATTATGTGAGGGTTATCTGTGATACAAGACCCTTCCTTGACGAAGAAGTAGAAAAAACACGCGAGGGATTCAACATTTAAATTTATAGGAAGTTATGTCCAGGTATCCAACAGCAGGTGAAATGCATGTACTTTATGTGTTTATTCAGCAATGATTGTTGTAAATCGTTTGTGTATTTAAAATGGAATTTTAATATCGTGTAACAAATCTGTTCAGCGTGTGCTATACGTTTTCAAGCATATCAGCGTTTGCACATCTGAAGTGCATTCAGTGTTAAACTCTGCTATACCCAAGAGTCGTGGCTGTATTATTCCCGTTCATATTGTATTGTTTTTAGACGAGGGATGTTCATTTCAGGATGCGTTCGAATATGAAATGCGACATTGAAATCAGTATCACTACAGAGGATGATAAGATAGTAGATACATTAATAGTCCCGCCTTGTCTCCAGGAAGTTACATTTGGTGACAAGATACAGGATCAACAGAATGGTGTAGAACGTGTATGTCTACCTGTCAGGTACACGAAACTAATTAACAAGCAACCTGACATCACTAAAGACATCAATAACGATCTAATGTCTAGAGAAAAGGATTTGGGAATTGCATTAAAGTGGATTAAGCAGGAAATCGTAAGTGTTTACATACCAGTAAGGTATTGCTCATAATAAATCATTTTATAAGTTATAAATAGCATAATATCTTTATTTTTAATTTGATATTATCTTATAATCTAAATCACGTTAATTCAAAAGGTGAAGTGTGTGTGTGTGTTTGTTTGTGTGTGTGCGTGTGTTTGTTTGTGTGTGTGTGTGTGTGTGTTGCCCTTTGTTTATATGCGGTAGGAATGATCTTGATATTTTGAAACAACTTACATGTACATGTAACAAAGGGACTGAAACATTGTTACAGGAATATCAAGCTCATTGTAAAGGTTGTATAACGAGATCGTTATATACAGTTCCTTAGTACATGTACAAGTATGACAAGAGACCCTTAATAGCATTAGTTAATGGAGCTATAATTATGAGTATTTCGAGTATGACTGTATAAGAAAGCACCTGTACCCTTCAGGTATGACTCTATGTATTTGTACACCTGTACTTTTATATTTAATATACCCATAGTGTACCTGCTTATACACGTGATATTCTTACACCTTGTACATGTTGTATGAACTAGTTAAAACACCGACATCGTGATGTCTTGCACCATCATTGGATTGATACTTTACTTTAGTAACCCCTAATAAATCAAAAAGTCAGAACATATTATATCTGGCGATATAACAATCATATTACTCCCTACTTTTATGACCTTATAGTTGCATGTACGAGGTCCACGTATGACTCTACAACGAGGTTTATACATTATTTTAAAAATTATCAAAGGTTGTGAATTGCTTTTATATGCAGGTGCCCTTTATACAGCGATGGTCTTTATTACGAGTATGACTGTATAAGAAACCACCTGTACCCTTCAGGTATGACTCTATGTATACCTGGTGATTGTACTGTACACATGACCCTAACTCGGTGAGTGTACTGTATATCTATGTATACTTGGTGATTGTACTGTACACATAACCCTAACTCTGTGAGTGTACAGCTACTGTACATCTATGTATACTTAGTGATTGTACTGTACACATGACCCTAACTCGGTGAGTGTACAGCTACTGTACATCTATGTATACTCGGTGATTGTACTGTACACATGACCCTAACTCGGTGAGTGTACTGTACATCTATGTATACTTGGTGATTGTACTGTACACATAACCCTAACTCGGTGAGTGTAAAGCTACTGTACATCTATGTATACCTGGTGATTGTACTGTACACATGACCCTAACTCGGTGAGTGTACTGTATATCTATGTATACTTGGTGATTGTACTGTACACATAACCCTAACTCGGTGAGTGTACTGTATATCTATGTATACTTGGTGATTGTACTGTACACATAACCCTAACTCTGTGAGTGTACAGCTACTGTACATCTATGTATACTTAGTGATTGTACTGTACACATGACCCTAACTCGGTGAGTGTACTGTATATCTATGTATACTTGGTGATTGTACTGTACACATGACCCTAACTCGGTGAGTGTACTGTATATCTATGTATACTTGGTGATTGTACTGTACACATAACCCTAACTCTGTGAGTGTACAGCTACTGTACATCTATGTATACTTAGTGATTGTACTGTACACATGACCCTAACTTGGTGAGTGTACAGCTACTGTACATCTATGTATACTCGGTGATTGTACTGTACACATAACCCTAACTCGGTGAGTGTACTGTACATCTATGTATACTTGGTGATTGTACTGTACATATGACCCTAACCCGGTGAGTGTACAGCTGCTGTACATCTATGTATACTCGGTGATTGTACTGTACACATAACCCTAACTCGGTAAGTGTACTGTATATCTATGTATACTTGGTGATTGTACTGTACACATGACCCTAACTCGGTGAGTGCACTGTACATCTATGTATACTTGGTGATTGTACTGTACACATGACCCTAACTGGGTGAGTGCACTGTACATCTATGTATACTTGGTGATTGTACTGTACACATGACCCTAACTCGGTGAGTGTACTGTATATCTATGTATACTTGGTGATTGTACTGTACACATAACCCTAACTCTGTGAGTGTACAGCTACTGTACATCTATGTATACTTAGTGATTGTACTGTACACATGACCCTAACTCGGTGAGTGTACAGCTACTGTACATCTATGTATACTCGGTGATTGTACTGTACACATGACCCTAACTCGGTGAGTGTACTGTACATCTATGTATACTTGGTGATTGTACTGTACACATAACCCTAACTCGGTGAGTGTACAGCTACTGTACATCTGTGTATACCTGGTGATTGTACTGTACACATAACCCTAACTCAGTGAGTGTACTGTATATCTATGTATACTTGGTGATTGTACTGTACACATAACCCTAACTCTGTGAGTGTACAGCTACTGTACATCTATGTATACTTAGTGATTGTACTGTACACATGACCCTAACTCGGTGAGTGTACTGTACATCTATGTATACTTGGTGATTGTACTGTACACATAACCCTAACTCGGTGAGTGTACTGTATATCTATGTATACTTGGTGATTGTACTGTACACATGACCCTAACTCGGTGAGTGTACTGTATATCTATGTATACTTGTTGATTGTACTGTACACATAACCCTAACTCTGTGAGTGTACAGCTACTGTACATCTATGTATACTCGGTGATTGTACTGTACACATAACCCTAACTCGGTGATTGTACTGTACATATGACCCTAACTCGGTGAGTGTACAGCTGCTGTACATCTATGTATACTCGGTGATTGTACTGTACACATAACCCTAACTCGGTGAGTGTACTGTACATCTATGTATACTTGGTGATTGTACTGTACATATAACCCTAACCCGGTGAGTGTACAGCTGCTGTACATCTATGTATACTCGGTGATTGTACTGTACACATAACCCTAACTCGGTAAGTGTACTGTATATCTATGTACTTGGTGATTGTACTGTACACATGACCCTAACTCGGTGAGTGCATTGTACATCTATGTATACTTGGTGATTGTACTGTACACATGACCCTAACTGGGTGAGTGCACTGTACATCTATGTATACTTGGTGATTGTACTGTACACATGACCCTAACTGGGTGAGTGTACAGCTACTGTACATCTATGTATACTCGGTGATTGTACTGTACACATGACCCTTACTCGGTGAGTGTACAGCTGCTGTACATCTATGTATACTTGGTGATTGTACTGTACACATAAACCCTTACTCGGTGAGTGTACTGTACATCTATGTATACCTGGTGATTGTACTCTACACATGACCCTAACTGGGTGAGTGTACAGCTGCTGTACATCTATGTATACCTGGTGATTGTACTCTACACATGACCCTAACTGGGTGAGTGTACAGCTGCTGTACATCTATGTATACTCGGTGATTGTACTCTACACATGACCCTAACTAGGTGAGTGTACAGCTGCTGTACATCTATGTATACTTGGTGATTGTACTGTACACATGACTCTTACTCGGTGAGTGTACTGTACATCTATGTATACCTAGTGATTGTACTCTACACATGACCCTAACTGGGTGAGTGTACAGCTGCTGTACATCTATGTATACCTGGTGATTGTACTGTACACATGACCCTAACTGGGTCTATGACTATAGTTACATGTACTGGAATCGTGTGTAGTAAATTCAATGTTGTACAATTACATATTATATGTGTACGATCTGTTTCACTGCAAATAAAGCAACATGTACATGTTTACTTGCCCATACAAGAGATTCTAGAACAAAACTGTTAGTTGCTAATACATTGATTTCGTGCAGAATTTGTTCTTGTGTAGAACGAAGTGTCTGGTAACATTTCTTTAGGAATCATGTACATGAAATAATTTAAGTTTTAAATTTTACTCCTTTTAAAGTTTTTGGAGATGTATAACCTCAGAGTTATTGACATGTACTTCGACAAATGTTAACTGCCCTACACGTGCATCACAATGATATCTTACATGTATATATGTATTGTTGATAAAAAATCATCAGTTGTGAATTTACAATTCTGAGCTAGACCAGTTTCAACTTATTGCAGCTTTCAGGTATAGCTTAGACTAGATGATCGTATCCAAAGAAACATACAACAAATATGCATCGTTAATGAAGTAAAACGATATTGTAATATATCTGTTGTACACAAATCACGCACCTGTATGTATACAAATTAAATTACACATATTTATCTTTTATATTTGCCGACAATGTACTTTTGAGTCCAGTGTATATACTATTACACTGAACGTGGAGAGGTGTGGTGTACTTATCACTCCTGCAGTAGGTTTCATAATCTGTCCGGAAAAGTGCAAGCGAAAGAGATTTCCCATCAGCCATTGATTCTCCAGCGGATATGTTGCATTCACTCAAATGTTAGCGAAATGGAAAAAAATATCATTGTTAGATACAGATGCCCTCGAGGGTTACATAATCTAAACAGTGTCACCAGCTCAACGTACACACATTGCCGATTACAAATCATATGTATCTTAAAATTTGGTGTACATGTATTTCTTTTTCTACACTTATCGAGATGTAAGACTTGAATCTTTGTCGCAAATAATAATCACAGCAAGACTGCATTGTTTGATTCCAACAAAATAAGCATTAATCTGAAAAAAACAGCGCCATAAAAATACACCCTTAGTGGAAAAACGCACGCATATATTCGGATATTCATTAAACTGAAAGAAATTACATATATATTTTCATACACCAGACAAGTTCGCAATAAATGAAAGAAATTTCTCAGTTCAGTCTGACATCAAACTTTATTTTGATTATACGAAGAAACCAAGGTAAAATATATGAGAGCTGAACGAGTAAGCTTATAAATATATACAAAACCGTTAACGGTAATTTTCCTGAAAGTAACAATTAAGCTATAAAACGGATCAGTTTCACCATGTACATATAATTACATGGGGAAATTCAGTGTCAGGTTTCATTTGTGTGTTTGATGTGTACATTTTCCCAAATTTAACTCTGCGCGACGTGTTTGTCTGTCGTGTTCGCAAATATTTGCCCCATGTACCTACGGAACAAAGATCAAGGAACTATTGTATCTTTGTCATGTGACACTTACATCCGACGAATTCGCCGACTAAAGTACATGCCTGTATACATCTCAAGTTTACCTCTTTGATACTAGCCTGACATAGTTTTGGAATTGCACGTTATTCTTAAAAAGAAATTACGGATGAATTAGGAGTCTAGATAGACATTGATTTGCAATACACATCAACCTTTGGTATACGACCCCCTCTCCTCCATCATTCATTGGACAAATATCAGGTCAACCGCTGTAATAACCAACTTCGCGATATTAAGATCAACTGATATCTGGTAATGTGGCATTGTGAGAGAAAATACTGAGCATTCTAATAGATAGAACATTTCCGAGCATTTCCATAGATAGAACAACACTGAGCATTCTAATAGATAGATTAACACTGAGCATTCCCATAGATAGAACAACACTGAGCATTCTTTTAGATTGAACCCATAGATAGAACAACACTGAGCATTCCCATATATAGAACAACACTCGTCTGAGCATTTTAATAGATAGAACAATGCTGAGCATTCTAATTGATAAAACATCATTTCTGAGCGTTCTCACAGATAGAACAATGCTGAGCATTCTAATAGATAAAACATAAATTCTCAGCGTTCTCATAGATAGAACAACACTGAGCGTCCTTGTAGATATTCATGGTACCTGATCCCACCTCTTGGTTTCCAGAGGTCCGTGTTTGTCCATTTTTACCGGATTTGTATCTATGTCCTGGACATTCTATTGATTTATACTTTGGTATCTGAAATTTTTATATAAAGCAATACTGGGCATTCTAATAGATAAAACAAAATTTCTCAGCGTTCTCGTAGACAGAACAACACTGAGCGTCCTTGTAGATAAAGCAATACTGGGCATTCTAATAGATAGAACAATACACTGAGTATCCCCATAGAAACAACACTGAACGTTCTCATAGCTAGAACGATATTACTGAGAGTTCCCATAGATAGAACAATACTGAGTGTACTTATAGACTAGAGTCTAAATAAAGGCAATGACATATGGCAGTGTGAGAAATAGAACAAGAACTGAGTATTCTCATATGCATGTGTGATGTATGTTAGTGTGAGAAATAGAACAAGTACTGAATGTTCTGACATGTGATATATGGCAGTGTGAGAGTAGATCAAGAATGACACTGAGTGTTCTCATAGATAGAACAAAACTTTGTGTTCTCAGGCAGAGTACAAAAGTGAGCGGTTTCATAGATATAACAACACTTAGCATTATCACAGCTAGAACTACATGAACACAATGCCATATCCACTCATATTCACAACACCGATGCTGTCAAACGAAGTTTGTCTTTGTAGACTTTATACGTTCTACCATTATCATAAACCACACAGGTATGTTTGACAACATGATTTATCGCATATCTCTGTGTACCCGCATATTTACTAATACATTGGCTCTGAACTAAAACACTATTCGAATATTCAACAAATTTTAAACCGTCCTTGACAAGTGTCCGACCCTTTTATCAAAATCTGATATCCGTTTTTCTGTATACCGTGATAGTAGAGAAACATATCACTTCATAAAAACTCTGTCCCGTTTTAAGTGACAAATGTCTACATAATTACATGGTCGGACTTTAGTGCTTTTTAAATAAAAGTGTATCATATCGTGACAGTGTAAGAGTGTGTTTATGTTTTTGTTTTATTCAGATGCGCTGTGTTCTTATCAGATTGTTTATGTACATATATATATACGTCTACATTTACACCCTTTTCGCATTGTAATACGAAACGGCACAGGGACGGAGTACGACAGATAAACATACCACTTAAATGTCAACGTAAATTAACATTTTTAACGACCTGTAACTTTCTTGTGTGAAAAACATCAAACGTGAAAAAATCATGTATTGAACCTACGGTTACATATCTCAAACACGTTGGCGTGGATCCTGTTTGTAGTCAACGTGTAATTGTAACTGTTCAAACTTGGCATTATTACGTGGCAAATATTTTTACTTTCCGGGATGGGGGAGGGTGTCTTTGTATTATTATAGAACAACCATTTTATTTTTAGTACCGATTTTTGTTTGGGGGTTGACTGGTATATTTAATGTTGTATTTATGTTTTATAGCACAAAACAATCACGTGTCAGATGATACTTTACGATTAGTGTTAGATATTCATAAACTATTTTCAGAATATGGAATTTTTGTGAGTATGCAGTGATTTTGTGAAAGTTGTGTGAGATGAGTGATACCTAAAGTTCAAATGATGCAATAAACAATCAAGATACAGAAGTAGTGATGAACTTTCAATTTTATTGTGATTTTGTTTTTCTGCCTTTTAAATTATGGTTTTCAATTTCGATTTTGTTTTGTTTTGTATTGTTTGTTTGTTTGGTTGGGTTTTTTTTCTTTTTTTCTTTTTGGGGGGCTTTTTATTTATTTTATATATTTTATTTATTTATAATAAGTGAAGGTTAATGATGACTCGTCCAGTCTCACATCGATTGTTCTAAAATATATACATTTGATTTGTTTTATATGTTGCATCTCTCAGGTTGAATACAACAGTTGATTTTCTTTATTCAGCATTAAAGTGTTTCTCGAAATTGATCCTGACTTTTTTTACATCAGTTGCATTCTGCCGTTTTATTTTGACTAAATACTCATCCTGGATTTGTTCTCACTGTGATGCATTCTGGTCCTTATTTCAAATATCGTTCTAGCCCACTAAAATCAAATGATTGCACTCTAAATGATATGAAAACATAATAATCTAAAAGTTAGCAGTATTTGCATGGATTTTATTTGAAAGATTACATTAGAAAATCACTGTGGACAGCTCATATTTTTCGTAAAAAATTGAATAGCGTAGATATGAAAAGAAAAATTACACAGAAAAATGGAAACCATAGATTCCTAGGAAATCTGAGAGGCGTTTTATGTACAACGATAGACGCCCTCATTCCGTCATTGATGGTGAAAAGCTGTAGATCTTTTAGATTTAAATTCCCATGACTTCAGATCCTATTGTTACAGGTTTTTTTCTTAGATATGATGATATCTATAACAACAATAGTAACAATGTTAAAACTCAACAAAGTCACGGGTAGTTGACATTTTCGTCCTAAGTTTATTTATTTGTAATGTTTTATTTTACTCATTACGAAACAAGAACCAAATACAGTACGAGTTGATGGTTTGTATCAACCTCTCTCCCCCTTCAGCATCTTAGTACAAGAGTTTTGGTCGTCAGTGACTGAACTGTAATGAACATAAACTCCACCTGACATTTTTACGTTTGTGATTTTTGTATCATGTATCCATTCTATCCAACTGATAACAAACTACTGTTTATGTGTTTAATTATAGTTTTACACAAAGAGCGATGTGTAATTCTATTATTGTTTTAAACACACGCCCTATATATCGTTGCGTCTTTTATGTCCCTATTACATTCTTTAAAACTGACCCTCGTGCTCTAGATATGATAACATGTAAGATAGACACCCACGTTCTACATGTCGATGTTCGCATAAGAGGAAAACGTTTTGCGTAATATCAGTAGTAGTTACAAGAATAACTGAAATAAAATATAAATTTTTTAATGTATTATTCTTTAAGTTGAATATATATATATATATATATATATATATATATATATATATATATATATATATATATATATATATATATATATATATATATCGACCTCAGTCATACTGGATAATAGAGAAGACATAACTTTACATATGACAATTAGATGTCATGTTTAAAACTCATCTTTTTCTATTATCCAGTAATCTTAAAATTCGAAGTAGGGGTCACTGACTATTTAATATATTTGTTATATGGCAGGTACACAATTCTTCACATTTTCGTATTATTAAGCCTTGAAAACGTTGACAAATAAAATCGGCAAATACCCAAAGACAACCGGTATTCAATTTCGGAAGTGTTGTAATTTCATTTTCACTGTTTTGTGTGAACATAAAATTGCGACACCCAGAGGTCATAAAAGAAACGTTTATGTGATGTAATACAGCATGTAAACTTAAACAGTAAATAAAACAACTGTCAAAAGTTGTAAGTTTAACATGTAAAGATGTGTTATCAGCTAAGGTATGTAGTATCACATGCTGTCATTCCCCACCTCATTCTGACGTAGCAATTTAATGATCAGTTTCAGGAAGTAGTGTCACGCGCTTTGTGTAATATTATTATTTCATAGTTCAATCAAAGTAAAATTGTGTCCCGGAGAGAACACCAATCCCAATACAGACTACCCGTCACATCAATTACGCAAAACCACGCAATAACCAAAGGACATTAGGTATTGTGGGAAAATTCATATCTGTAGTCAAAAAATATATTTAATTTGAACCAATACTGGAAGAAACTACTGTTTTATTACATTTAACAAACGCCTCCTTTCCGGTAGTTGGGTATTGCGCAATCGATTGTTACCGATTCATCCCTGATTTTTCTCTCTAATTGAGCAGCAACATTTCACCTTTTTGTTGAAGCGAAAATCGTCTGCTCCAACATATGTTGTTTCTCTTATTTCATCTAATTATAGCTTGTATTACTTGGTATTTGATTTTTTGTAATATTTATAGAATTTTTACTCACAGTAGCTTAAATGTTTATGTTTATTTGGGAAACTACCTGTCTGGAATTTTAATTGTATTTTAAATGACTGCAAATGATATTTTATTACTGGAGTCAACCTATATTTACAATCAGAATCTGGCGATATCATTACGATTCCTTACACGATATGATTTTGGGGGGTTGTGAAATCGTTTTGGATAAACTGGATGGAAGTTTGTTACTTTTCTCTACGCTTTCAATCTATGAGACATTAATTTTACAGATGTAATTGAAACTTGTTCTTCCGTAGATTAATTATTTCTTACACAACTTCACCCAACTGGACAATCAAAGAAACTTTCCGATGAGTTATTACGTGAACATGAATTTATAGCATAATTATGTAAATTTTCTTTATAAAACTGTGGCTAAGGCTGTAAGGTTATGTAATGATTTTTCATAAACATCAATTTTTCCCGAGGTTGTAGAAGTAGCAACAAGCTTTGCTTATATAACTGAAACTGTACACCTTACATATTTGCATATTTTATGACGGGAAATAATCTTAATGTTATACTCTACAATTATCCTAAATCTGTATTCGAGATACGAAGTGAACCGAAAAGTGTAAGAGAAGTACGTATTCACCCATTGGTGATACAAAATTTCTAGACAATACATCTGATTGTTGTAAATACATTTAGTTGTTACAACATGATTACATATTCCATTTTCCCCAGTTGTAGTATTAGTTGTCCGCGTTTGCATTTAAACATCATGAATAGTTAGTTGAGCTTGAACACTTAGTGGTGACTTCTGGTCGTGGCTGGCGAAGAATGCCAGTATAAACAAGTAAATCTTGAAGCTTTATGTTTTTGGACCCATTTCCTTGATAATTAAGGACTGAACATTGCAAAAGAGGCGTGATTTGAAAACCAAACTTAAAACGACTGTTTCAACAACACATCTAGTCCGAAGGGGTAAATTAGCTTAATGCAGAGAGGTGATACAGAGCTTCGTTGCAAAAGTAATTGCATGGTTCTTTTTACCACCTTTATATATTATTGTTCAGTTTTAAAATTTTATAATCTTCTATTTTTCAGAGACAAATGAAAGAACAAGACCGGACACTGATGAAACAGTTTATAGATTTGAGGTCAACTATATTACAACTCAGATGTATGTATGAACTGACCAGTTCAAACTCGGACATTAGTAGTATGAGTGATAGTAATTTTTCTCTGGACGAATCAATGAATATGGGTCAACCCGTTAACAAAAATCTTTTAAATCTTGAAATGGAATCAACAGAGTTCCGGGCACGGACTTCATCATTGCTTACCCCCAGAAAATCTCCTGTCACAAGAATAAAGTGGAGAAGCAATGAATATATATGACGCTGAACAGTGCCGACAGTAAAGACATTTACTGAACGTGCAGACATAAAAAACACAGACCGATCATTTGTGTCAAGCAGACAATACATGTTTATTGTTAAACTGTCAGCTAAGTTCGATCATTTAATCGTCCGTATTCGCATTCCTTACTGAAGAGGCGCAACATACGAAACGGCGGCAATGAGTATCAATGGCGACGAAATGGATTTTGCAGTATAAATTGATGATACTTGTAATGTTGTTAAGGTGTCTCCATTATGTAAAATGGTTTATATGTAGGATTGTCTATATTTAAAATGATATTTAACTACATGTCACTTCGACGACTGACGAATTTCAGGTAAAAATGATCGAAGCATTCCTAAACCCTGTTTACCCAAGAACTATTTAGTGATTAGTTTCAGATGTTGTTTATAAAGCAAACAACACACAGTCTATATACACACATTTCACCCCTTCCAATAATTTTAACGCGAGATATAAAGATCATTGACAGTACCAGACTTTTCTGTTTGATTTTTATTCCAAAATATGTTGATTTATACAGCTGAATTACAATACTATTCGTACTTTAAAGATTTACTTGAAATACACAATTTCTGAAATCCGAATAAAACAATTCTACCGATATAGTATAAAGTTCTATATAAATAGTTTTATCCAATGTCTAGGAATGGTCATGAAATCCTGTTGCAACTCTTAACGTTTTATGGAATATATTGGAGTAAAAGTGCAGTAACTAAGCTTTGGAAACAAACATTTTGACTTAAGTGGAAGCTTGTCATTACATCCTGGTGTTTTGGGAACAATGTGAAGAAAATTACCTGAAAACATTGTAGCCATATGGGTATATTTTGTATTGTAAACTTTGTTGTAAAATTATGTGTTAATTGTATGACTTTTTACCCTTGATGAGTGTTGAATGCGATCATGTTGGAGAGTTTTAGTATACAATGATTGAATTTAATCAATTCACATGATAATATAAGTAATGAATGCATGTTAACTAATGAACGATGTAACGGAAGAAGTGAGATCGTTATGAATTTTAAAGTTGTGAGTGTACTGTGATGAATGTGATCATAATGGCGAATTTAAAAGTATAATGTTGAATACCTCAATAAAACATTTGACGTTCGACGTTTCTGTGCTTGTCTTTACCGTTATTTGTAGAGATGCTTACAATTCCAGAGAAGGTACAAATCTGAGTAGGGGAAACAATGTCTGAAGTTCGTATGATGCATTGAAGATCGATATAATCAAAGACGAGCAGTATTACGACAGCTTGAATTTACTTTTATTATATAGATTGTCCACACTGAATTTTATCACGTGATTTAGTTTTCCCTCAATAATTATCACACCCATGATCTATGATAATAGTTACAAGGGTTGGTTCCCCTTTATTGTAACAAATTGAGCACGTCACTAATGACAATCACTCTACAGTGTCCCGAAATTGAATTACATGATTCAGTTACGTCGGTTTTTTCTGACGCAATGGCTCAACAGCTGTTTTGACATGAGAAGTAGTTCTCTTTTCTGATTGCAAATGATTTAGGTTTAATTTCTTTTTTTATATCATTTTGAAAGAAACTAGTGATATGGACAATTTTGAATACTTATTCTCAGATTTAGTTCGTGATTTTTAATATTCGACCATTTAGTAGTGGCGGGATAAATGTGTCGGAAGAGAATGGGCCGTGTGCAAATGGCTGATAGGCCTACCATGTGCGATTTGGATAGCAACAGATGATCGTTGTTTACAACAGATTTTCGTTTGAATTCTGATATTTTTTCAGTGGAATATATCACAGAAAGTTACCAGTCGCTGAATCATCTGGGTAATGTCGTCCTAGTCCACTCCATGTCTCATGACTTGTCTTAGATACGATCATAGGCTGAAACAGTGCCACAGACGTTGGTTTAATTTGATTTAACGAGCAGCACGACTACTTAAAAAGAAAAACCTACCACTTTTCCCAGTGGGATCGGTATATATGTCTACTCTGTGTACAATTGCCTGTCTTGTGTGGTCCAAATTACCCATACGTTTTTAACAATACACGTGTACAACCCGATGGAAGTATCAAGCTGCACAACCAAGAACCTTTTAATCTCCACCTAGACCTAGAGATGGGGTGGGAACGGGGACATGACAAATAATCAGAAAACTCACCATTACTAAGACGACATATATCAAATATATACTGCATAATTAAGTATCCCCAATTATCTAGGAGAATAGTATAGACGACAAAGATCAGGACAGATTTCTTTGCTGCCCAAAGCTTGAATTTATATAATAATCGGAGGTGCAAAAGTTCTCAACCGCTATTTCTGGAGAAAATTACACCTGTGTACGAAAATGATGCTGTAAGACATGATTAAATGTTTAAAATAGGTTTTTGATAATATTTTAATATACCTTTATATAACCCTTGAGATATTCTTTACAAACATGTATATTTATTATTTTGAAGGCGATTTTAGTTTTGAAAAGAGTTTAGTTTTAATCTGAAGATTGATCTGAAATATTAAGTCGCCCGATTCGTAAATTTCTGTAAAAATGAATCTATGCATTGAAATAAGTCAATGACGTAAGCCATAGCCGTTATAATAGACATTATCACCTTATAGCCCTGCCGTTTTACGAATGTGTGAAATTTAATCACACAATTATCTAAAATTGTGCAGCAAAACTGCATAAGTAAATAAATGTTTAGTAACAGAACCTTATCAAACTTGAGTGCAAGAAACATTTATATTGTTGTCAAAAACTGTTTTAAATGTATGATATAATCCGATAAAAGAATTTAAAGCGTCTTTCGAATAGTTTACGACCAGCTATTAGGGACGTATTCTCACCGACTTTTCCTTACAAAATATTTTAATCATTGAATGCATCTCTTTAAAACACTTATTGTTCACCAGGACTACATGAAACTGATTAGGAAAACATGAAATAATCACTTTCACTGCTTATGATAGACAGACATCGATAGTCCCACAAGCACCTTGCAGTTCATTGCTAAATGAATATGCGTATTTCGATATGTCTGGAAAATGATTGAGGAATGCCAAAATCGATCAGTGCTGATAGTGAGAGAAACATACAGATGCAAACGTTTTCATATGGAGTTCATTTGTTTTACTGGCATTTGTCAAATTAGCCCAGTTAACAAGAATCTTAAAATGCTCAAGCATGTGTATGTACAAAATGAATCAATAGAAGCTGCAACGTTTGAATTATTTTGATCCCAAAATATCTTACTTATATAGTTGTATTAGATGTATTATTGAAAATATAGAAAGTTAGCCATTTACATGGTATATGGATATGGTGTTTAACATAGCAATTAACTCATTGAGATAACAATGTAATTCTGTTTTGAGTAATATGCCTAGAAAATACGTGTTTGAGTATATACTCTTTTTCAGAGCTCAGATTGTGTTAAAAATATTGAAATGAAATTAAAATAATTTCATCTTAAAATGATATTTATTATAATTGTAAATAAGTTTCAACAAGACTGACATAATCTAAACAAACCAATCCTCAAATCAACAAACATTTTTAAAAAAATGTTTACCTGCCTCGCTATTTTTGCACAATGACACCTGGATGACATTTTAAACAATGCATGTATATGTGTATACGTTGTCAGGGTAAAAATGAGACCAAAATATGTACTTATATAAAGAGAAATACAACACTAAGAGTGTGTATCACAGTTTGTTCGTTCATTTCACTTTGTGTACAATGAAACCTTGTGATGGTTATTTAGAATTAGTATGTAGTACTTAAAGAAGTTCTCAAAATGAACATTTAGGATTCGCAATACATGTACATAAAGTAATATAATTAAGAAAACACATAATTAAACTTAATTTGATAAAATACATAGAAGTAGAATTATTGTTAGTTATGGCTGTTGGTTTTGATCTGTTTGGTTGTGATACATATCTCAAATTGTTTCTCAACTTAATATATCTATATATTGGACTTGACTGTGGACTCACGGCGGGTGTGACCGGTCGACAGGGGATGCTTACTCCTCCATGGCACCTGATTCCACCTCTTGGTTTCCAGAGGTTTGATTTATACTTTGGTATCTGAGATTTTTTTTTATATTCAAAGATGCCTGCTATCAAACACGATGTCTGAAAAGTAATACTTAAATTACTTCAGTCCTGTATGTATATATATATATATATATATTCCTGAATATGGCGTTATGTATCAAGACATAATTGATTTGTTAGACAAGACTAATAATAATGTCATGTGGCCAAAGATCAACTGACCACGATAAACACAAGACCAACGATGATCAAAGATAGGTTACAAACTCGAACGGATCGATAGATATTTTTGAACAACATTCAGAGTAGTGCACTGAATATGTTATTTAGATGCGATTGCCCGTTGCTTAAGCATTTATCTGGTATGTTGTACATCTGGGTTCGAATCCTGCTCTTCGACATAAGAATTCGATAGAAAACGAATAAATATGCACATAGTTTGAGTCATACAGTTTTTATTGATTAAATGACTGAAACTTGGAAACGATGTTCGTGTCACAATATGCTTGGCTTTAAATACTAGCATTACTTTGGTATAGGTCATAGTTTCTGGTACTTCAGCTGATCACTGACTCCAGTCGGTCATTGTCAATATAGGAACAGAGTCATATTTTGTGGTAGCTCAGCTAATTACTGACTCCAGTCGGTCAATATAGGAACAGAGATTAACCTAATGTAGCTCTGTAGGTGTCGCAAGTGGCAAGCAAGTTGCTGGTCACGTTTTATTTGAAATAGTCCATTGTCAACTTATAATGATAGATGCTCCGAAATATACCGCTAAATGATCTGCTGTCAATAAAGTCAACGATTTGATAGGCTAATGGAGTATAATCACTCAACTGTAAATCGTGTATGAGATGATTTTCATCATCTGAATTTTTCATAAAGTGTAACTTCATTCACAGGTCGCTAAGTTTGATTAGTTATTTTCTTATCCGAAACCTTCAATGAAATTGATTATGGAAACGACTTTGAAGTAAAGTCAAGTGGGAACAAGATTGACAAGTTATATTTTGAACAAATATCAGTATTGTATCAACATTAACATCACTATATATTTGTAAAATCTGATATGAACTTTCGGCAAGCAGTGGCTTCTATCAAAGAATATCAAGTTAACTTTGATCCCAGTCCGACACCTGCGTTATATTCAGAAAGACCATTTTATTTATTGCTTTATAGACAGAGATTAATAGGAACAATTCAATGTAAGTAAAAATGAAGACGTACCAATGGATATTCCAAACTCCATGTGCATTAGACTGCAACAAACTGAATGTAATAACAGTCTCAATTTGAAGAACAATTGCGAATCCCAATCAGGATCGGATTGGTGTCCGGAAGTGGTCAGCGTTCCCTATTAGCATGTAAATGATTATAACGTCTAAACATAAAGTATTCCCCTTTTAGCATGTAAATGATTATAACGTCTAATATACAGTATTCCCCTTTTAGCATGTAAATGATTATAACGTCTAATATAAAGTATTCCCCTTTTAGCATGTAAATGATTATAACGTCTAAACATAAAGTATTCCCCTTTTAGCATGTAAATGTTTAAAACTTCTAAACATAAAATATTTCCTTTTTAGTATGTAAATGATTATAACGTCTAAACATAAAGTATTCCCCTATTAATATGTAAATGATTACAACTTCTAAACATAAAGTATTCCCCTATTAGTATGTAAATGATTATAACGTCTGATATAAAGTATTCCCCTATTAGAATGTAAATGATTATAACATCTAAACATAAAGTATTCCCCTATTAGTATATAATATATAAAAACCTCAGATACCAAAGCATAAATCAATAGAATGTCCAGGACATAGATACAAATCCGGTAAAAATGGACAAACACGGACCTCTGGAAACCAAGAGGTGGCATCAGGTGCCATGGAGGAGTAAGCATCCCCTGTCGACCGGTCACACCCGCCGTGAGTCCACAGTCAAGTCCAATGAAACACGTGAGGAGTGTATCCTCGTCACAATTGGTACAGACGTCTCAACAACCGCCAACGAAAAGGCAACTCAACATTTCACTTAGTGAAACAGAGTAGTCGCAAACAAGACTATTATACCGACCGTAAAACTTGCGGAACGTTGACATTAAACGCGGTTTTCGATATCCTTGTGTCAATAATTTGTCAGTGAGTAGTTTACCTCTGTATATGAAATCTTCATATGTTGTGCACGCCCTGGCATATCGGATCATTTGTGAAAATATAAACTCCATATGCGGGTGACTGAGGGATATTACTACTTAAATGTGGAAAATTTACGATGGGAAAGCCGAAATCGTCGCGTTTATCGTATAGCTTCGTTGCTAATTTCCCGTCTGTGTTTATATTAAGTAAAATGTCTAAGTATGAAGCGTGTGTGCTTGATTCTGTTGTATCTTTAATTTCTAGTTCGCTAGAATATATCGCATTGACATATGTATGAAAATTGTCATTATTAATTGACAAAACATCGTCGATATATCTAAATGTCAAATTAAAGGACACCGCTAACTTTTTCTTCTTTTGATTCAGCAGTTTCTGAATGAAGTCTGCTTCGTATGAATAAAGGAACAGGTCGGCCAATAAAGGAGCACATTGGTTCCCATAGGAATGCCGACAGTTTGTTGAAAGACCACGTCTCCGAACATTACAAATATATTGTCTATTAGAAATTCCAGCATGTTTTTAATATCAACTTCAGTATATTTATGTGTGGAATCAGAGTGGTGTTTGACGAAATAAGTATCCTGATAGCCAATCACTAGATATTTAAATTTTCGGGTACCACCTTTAGTGAAAAAGCAGTTGTCTATGATGCTGAAAAGTCTTTCTTTTAATTTTTTATGTGGAATAGTAGTGTAAAGAGTAGAGAAGTCATAAGTTTTGATACTGTGAATTCGAGAAAAATTGTGTGCCTTCAAATTTTCTAAAAGCTGTTTAGAATTTTTAAGTATCCACATCTGATTTACACCGCTTCTGGAATAAGCAACTGTACAGTATTGTTGAAGTTTCTCCTTAATGGCTGTCAATATCTTGGTAAGGAGTAAAGATAAAGGTTTGGTAGAACATTTGCTGGATCCTGCTATGTATCTTTGCTTATATGGGGTTTTATGAAGTTTAGGTATCCAATATAAATATGGTAGCTCGAAATCGGTATCCGTTGTAGGTATATCAAATGAGCGTAATACGGATATGTGATTTTGAAGGTTCTCGTCCTTTGAAAGTGAGCTACGTGTGTATGTAGGATTACCAGAATTCGTATTAAACCCAAGTTCTTCTAATAAACAATTATAGTAATGTGCCTTACAAATAAAAACTATATTATTTGAGGCTTTGTCTGCTGGACCCAGTACATATTGGTCATGTAACCTATCCAGTTCAGTTACTACTTCTGGATCATTAAATACAGAGGGATAACGTGTTTTCATAGTCCCTTTAAGTTTTCGAATACGAGATTTTATCAACCATCGTATGGTTTTCAGCCATTCAGACAAAGTGTCTGGTTCTACGTCTTCATGTTTGGCCCATCGTCTGGCATAAACTTCGACAGAATCCATAACTAAACTGAAATTCTGACGCCAATTAAAGGAACCGGCTCCCCCGTAATTTAGGGCCCCTTAAAATAAGATTTTTGAGGCTTTCATTTTCAACAATAGAAACGTCGCCGGTAATGACATGCCCAATAGTATTGTATTTGAAAGGAGATGAAGCACATGAACATGTGACAGTGATTACAACTTCTAAACATAAAGTATTCCCCTATTAGTATGTAAATGATTATAACTTCTAAACATAAAGTATTCCCCTATTAGAATGTAAATGATTATAACATCTAAACATAAAGTATTCCCCTATTAGTATGTAAATGATTATAACTTCTAAACATAAAGTATTCCACTATTAGCATGTAAATGATTATAACTTCTAAACATAAAGTATTCCCCTTTTAACATGTAAATGATTATAACTTCTGATATAAAGTATTCCCCTATTAGAATGTAAATGATTATAACTTCTAAACATAAAGTATTCCCCTATTAGAATGTAAATGATTATAACTTCTAAACATAAAGTATTCCCCTATTAGTATGTAAATGATTATAACTTCTAAACATAAAGTATTCCCCTTTTAACATGTAAATGATTATAACTTCTAAACATAAAGTATTCCCCTATTAGTATGTAAATGATTATAACTTCTAAACATAAAGTATTCCCCTTTTAACATGTAAATGATTATAACGTCTAATATAAAGTATTCCCCTATTAGAATGTAAATGATTATAACTTCTAAACATAAAGTATTCCCCTATTAGTATGTAAATGATTATAACTTCTAAACATAAAGTATTCCCCTTTTAACATGTAAATGATTATAACTTCTAAACATAAAGTATTCCACTATTAGCATGTAAATGATTATAACTTCTAAACATAAAGTATTCCCCTTTTAGTATGTAAATGATTATAACTTCTAAACATAAAGTATTCCCCTATTAGAATGTAAATGATTATAACTTCTAAACATAAAGTATTCCCCTATTAGTATGTAAATGATTATAACTTCTAAACATAAAGTATTCCACTATTAGCATGTAAATGATTATAACTTCTAAACATAAAGTATTCCCCTTTTAGTATGTAAATGATTATAACTTCTAAACATAAAGTATTCCCCTATTAGAATGTAAATGATTATAACTTCTAAACATAAAGTATTCCCCTTTTAGTATGTAAATGATTATAACTTCTAAACATAAAGTATTCCCCTATTAGAATGTAAATGATTATAACTTCTAAACATAAAGTATTCCCCTTTTAGCATGTAAATGATTATAACTTCTAAACATAAAGTATTCCACTATTAGTATGTAAATGATTATAACTTCTAAACATAAAGTATTCCCCTATTAGTATGTAAATGATAACAACTTCTAATCATTAAGTAAAATTGTAATTGATAACTAATATAACTATATAATTATGTTACTGATGTAACGTGAAATCAGAGTTATGTACCTCGAGTATTTCCCGACCATCTTATATATTATACGCCGTTCAGGTATCGTGTACTAACATACTATCTCGGTAGTTTATTCTATACGTTTAATGGTAGTAAAGTCCCATTATTAAAAACTAAACATATTTGATCTGGAGGACATAAATAACAGGATGCATTTAATTTGGAGGACCCAGATGAAAGCATGCATTTGATTTGGAGGAACATAAATAACAGGATGCATTTGATTTGGAGGAACATAAATAACAGGATGCATTTGATTTGGAGGAACATAAATAACAGGATGCATTTGATTTGGAGGAACATAAATAACAGGATGCATTTGATTTGGAGGAACATAAATAACAGGATGCATTTGATTTTGGAGGAACATAAATAACAGGATGCATTTGATTTGGAGGAACATAAATAACAGTATGCATTTGATTTGGAGGAACATAAATAACAGGATGCATTTGATTTGGAGGGAACATAAATAACAGGATGCATTTGATTTGGAGGAACATAAATAACAGGATGCATTTGATTTGGAGGAACATAAATAACAGGATGCATTTGATTTGGAGGAACATAAATAACAGGATGCATTTGATTTGGAGGAACATAAATAACAGGATGCATTTGATTTGGAGGAACATAAATAACAGGATGCATTTGATTTGGAGGAACATAAATAACAGGATGCATTTGATTTGGAGGAACATAAATAACAGGAAGCATTTGATTTGGAGGACATAAATAACAGGATGCATTTGATTTGGAGGACATAAATTGGAGGATTATGTTTATTTTGAGGACATAATTTAATGTTTGTGATTTAGAGGACATGCATTAGAGGATCCTTGGAAGATGTAATTAGAGGATGAATATTTCGTTTGGATAACATAAATATGAGGACGTATTTAATATGCAGGACATATATTATTAATGTATTTGGGTTGAATATCATAGATTATAATATTTATTTGATTCTGGAGGTACAAATTAGAGGTTATTTGAGGACATACATGATAGGATGTATTTCATTTGAAGGACAATTGAGGATAGATCTGATACAGAAGACATGTTAAAAGATATAAATGTTTTGGAGGTTATAAGTATATTAGATTTTAATTGAAACAGAAACCATATAAAGTCAGAAATATGAAAGTTTTCTTAACAGTGATCAAGTAAAGGCATGGATATGATAAATGAGACCTGACACCTCAATTTATCATCAATAATGAATAAGAATTTATATCAAATGTCGGTATCAGGTGAAATTGATATAAGTGACAGTTTAATGTGACATTGGTGACTCACTTTGGCAGTTATAATGGGATCAGTAGCTTCAAAACATAAATAATTCTTTGATAAAATGTACGTGCTATCAAAATTCCTTCACTGACTTCGAATAAAATATTAATGACCATAATTATCTATTAGTACCTTAAATGATTCATTATCATCCCATCAGGTTTGGTTTTGTCGAAGATTTTAGTTAGGGTCCTGGTGGGAAAACCTTGCTTCTCTTTATTTCTAACATATTGTAAAGTTTTATAAGTATAAGAGCGTTCTTGTGGCTATGATAAATAACATTCGTCACCTTATCAAATGTTTATCAACGATATTGTTGCTTTACAATAAAGAATTTCAAAGTTAAATGTCTACATGACGCAGATAAATAAACTACTTTTACAAGCATCACGTTAATATTTGTCGGTAAAGTTGAGTAACTACTGATATTTTACACAGTACAGGGCTTCAATTTGAAAGTGGCTCATACGACCAGTTGCATAAATTATGTATGTATATATGTATGTATGTATGTATGGATGGATGGGATGGATGGATGTATGGATGAATGGATGGATGTCGATCGATATATAGGTCACTCGGTCGGTATGTATGTATAGACGTATGTATATGTGCATGCATGCATGTATGTATTTGTTTGAACATTTCAACCTTAACCATGAAATTCTATAAACAGAACAAACGACTCATTCATTCATAGAGCAAAATGTATATAATGATGAACTATAAATACCAATAGCAACTAATAAATCATAGTTCTGATTGCTTTACTGCCTTTATATAATAACCACTTTTTACCGAGTATTAACTCACATTTTACATTCCAGGTTGACAGATACCAGGTTCCACGATTAAACGAAAGTCATTAAATTTAAAATAGTCATTACACAATAATTTAACAATTTATCACACATGCCTGTGTGAAATAAACGTCCAAGTTCCCCTTACTGACGCTGTGACACAGTTTATAAATATTTTAATTTGTTGAAATATAATTTATGCATGATATGATATTACCGTAAGATCAACTGCTGCAATTGAATCTATTTTAGCGTTTGAACATTGGGGAAATTATCGATGACAATAAAGGCAAATTATATCAATTTTCAGTTGAAATATTTAGATCAAAGAAGTTTCTGTTATGTTTATGTTTGGAACAGAATAAATAGAACGTACATAGAATAAATCTCCAAGTAAATGTTTGTCTTCATCAGAGACACAATGAACCACTGTAAAAAGTATATTTGCTGACAAATAATTCCAAGTAGAATAAATACACTATGTCCGGAAAAAGGATATATAGTAAAATGTGAGTTATATAATTAAGTAAAAAGGAAAAAGTACCAATATTTACATACCGACTGTTATTTCCGACATTGCAAGTATACAGACCGGTTGCATTTATATTCAATGCTTGACACACAGCTGTTCAGCTGTTACGTCATATGAAAACCTCTCTCTAAAATTTAAGTCAATTATATAGAATATATTTGGTATCTAGCTGACTACAGATTCACAGGAAATGGTTATATATATATATATATATATATATATATATATATATATATATATATATATATATATATATATATATATATAAGGATCGTTTTTCAGTTTTTAATAAAAACATGGACTATACATGCAATGACTCATGAACAAAAATCAATGCTGCAGAGAATTTTTTCCATGAGCCATTGCATGTACATTCCATGTTTTTCAAAAAGTGTAAAGAAATCCTTAAATGGATAACCGAAACTCAAAGTCGATTAGATCAAGACAAATCAGATATACAAATGGTCTCAACAAGCTAACAATGGCGAAACCCAAATAGGATAGGACCAGGTGTCCGGAAGGAGTCGGCATCCTCAGCCAGCATGCCACATCCGTCGCAAATGCTACTTGGAAACCTCTTGAGTTCGGTGAAAAGGTCAAGTTCGGTGAAAATGTCATTAGTTAGAGTTATATATATAAGCGAAAGGGAGTCACTGTACATGGTCATGTTCCAGAATACTATCCATCATTCCTGAGAGGGGACTTCATATTGTTTAACAAGATAACCGTATCGACCATAAAACTTCCTTAGTAACGATTTCAAGCGTTCAACAACGTAACCTTGTGTAAGTAGTTTATTGACGGTTCGATTGGCCCTCAGAATAAAACATTCATAGGAGGAGTATGATCTGGTATAACATATGAGCTGTGAAATGAAAACGTCATAGGGAGGAGGATAAGGAATATTATTACTTAGGAACGGGATGTTCGTGATATAGAAATTGAAATCGTCGCGTTTGTCATAAAGAGAGGTGTGAAGTTGACAAGACGTCGTTGATATACCTGTAATTAAAATTGAACCGATATGCTAACTGTTTATCACCTTTGGAGAGCAGAGACTGTACAAAATCCGCTTCATATGAATATTGAAATACGTCAGCATAGAGAGGCGCACAATTGGTACCATTGGAATACCGACAATTGCTAGGGAACCTTTCCCGCAAAAACAACGAAGATGTTGTCTACTAGAATACCATCTTGATGCTTTCGTCTTCAATGTGATTTTTATTTGAATCAGAGTGTTCCTTTACAAAACATGATCCCTTATGACCTAATACTAAATATTTATATCTTCGATTTCCATTTTTGTAACCAAAGGAGTTTTGTATAAGAGATGTTTAATATGAGTTTGTTTTTAAGTTTCTGGTGAGGAAATATTGTGTAAATAGTCGAAAAATCAAAAGACTTGATGCTTGATATAAGTTGGAAATTTAGAGACTTTAAACTGTGTTGAATTCTTTAGGATCCACATCTGATTGACTCTGCTTCTTGAGTAGGCCGTTATACAGTAATTCTGAAGACCTTTTTATTATTATTTTTTTTGTTAGAAGTTTCGTAAGCGAAATAAATAAAGGCTTGGTGGAGTACCTAGATGACCACGCAATGAATCGGTGTTTATAGGGATTTTTGTGCATCTTCGGAATCCAATAAATATATGGCAATTCAAGCTTCGCGTCACTTGTCGGTATTCTAAACGAAGTGAGAATGGATTTATGATTATTTACTATTTCAGAGACAGAAAAATCATTTAAAGTGTATTTAGGGTTTCCATGAAGTGTATTGGGTCCATGTTACTCTATTAGAATGCTGAAGTAGTATCTGTTGCAGGCAAATGTGAACTTGTTAGATGTTTTATAATCAGAGACGATGATATAATTATCGTGGAGAAAGGAAAGTTTTCTGACAACATCAAGGTAAAAAAAAAAATGAAGTATGTCTGGTGTTGACAGAATTTTTACGTCTTCGAATTCTTCGTTAAAGACCATTACTGATTGTTTTAATCCACTCTGAAAAATCTATCAACACAGGATAGGACCCATAAGTAGACTGATCGTCTTCCTCCTGCAAGTTGTTCAGCCATTTTCCACTGTATAAACTATTGGCCACTATCTCCTCGCGACATTGTCAAAACCGTTTAACCACTCCCTCTATATTGAAACTGAATTAGATAAAATGTGTAACATGGACTATATACAGTAGTAAAAAAATCTGGACAAGTCCGATAATTTACGAATTTAAGATATTAGAAGTCATGGATATATAGTATATGTGTTGGTATGAATTCTGGGGCCTATTTGCATATCATTTCTAATTAGTCCGATAAACAAATAAATAAATATATTAACATACTTTCAATGTATTTACTCTTTTACCATTAGTTTAGAATCTTTAATATCATGTGTTAGTTGCCAATATTCACAGATACCAAAGTATCTTTAGTAGGCCCAAGAGACAATAAACAGATATGTCGAATTCCGGACAGACACAATATCTGAAGGTCAGAGGCGAGGCCAGGTGTTATGATGGAGTAAGCCTTTGCTGTTGACCGGTCACACCCGTCGTGAGTCCACAGGTCAATTTTAATGCAATAGTGAGTAATTAATCCTTGTCACAACCGGTAAAGACGATTAAATGATGGAATGAACTTAGGTTTAACTATATATGAATGTCACATTTGAAAGTAATGCGCACTCAATGTATTTAAAATTGAAAGATACTTTTGTGAGACTTAAGTTAAGGAGGATTTGGTAACAATACTAGAAACTTGACACTTTTATTATATTTATATAGGAAGGACATCTTAAAAATCTAAACTAAGGTATAAAAATGTATTCACACATACAATGAACATGAAACTATATAATACAATGCTACAGTACAATGTTTATTTGAAGTATGTTCATTTTTGCGTGCCAAACGCGACAGGTATCTTCATATTTCCTGTGTCCTCGTGCCTTCCTTATCGTTAAATATGAGGTATGTATATAGTGTGAAGAATCTGCTGTGTCATAAATACAATTTCACCGAGGTGTTCTTCAAAAGAAAGATATTTCTGACATTATTATCAAGATGTATATAAAGTTTTGTATAATTTATAATCAGGTCGGAGTATTGTATGACTTACAGATCAAAACATTCCGAATTATTTCATCTACTTTATAATTGTAGCATTAGTATAGGGGTAACAAAATAAAAATAAAACTACTTTGCATGGTTTTTTTAAGATCTTAATTGATGATAAATATATCAGGGGATATATATATATATATATATATATATATATATATATATATATATATATATACATGTATGTGTGTTTTTTTTCGACAATACATTTAGAAGTTTTAACTGTTTTTTGTGTACATTGCAATTGCCCCCAACTTCTACATTTTCATTAAAATTGCAGCGTGTCGAAGTGAACAAAACAAGCAAATTACATTACACGTATAAGCTTGCTTTATTTCCAGAGTGTTAATTATTCAACAATAAGGCAAATATCATCAAATATAGTCTTGTATCAGAACTATCGGAACAAGTTGCTAAGCTGTAAAACAAAATCATGGACAAATTTGTTGTTTTTCATTTTCAAGCAACAGGTATATAAAATATCCGACTTGGGATTTATTAATAAATTTCATTTTATTATCATTTGAACATGTCTTTTTTAGTGGATCCAATTTTACAGTTAAGCTTTAAGTATATGCAATTTTGGGTACAAAGCTAACAATCTATCAAACAAATCTTACACTACATGTTTATTCTTATTTTGATATTTTTATAGATTTGGTTCAATGAATATGAAACAAACTAAAATGGAGCGATACAACTGTGCAAAAACATTGAATATTGTGTGCACTTAGTTCAGAACTACATGTATTCCAAAACAAAGAAGTAAAGCCGCCATTACAATTCAACAAGACGTGCATTGCTAGATGATTTACAACAACATTAAATCTAACATCGATCTCTCAATGATGACACTTCATAAAAATCTTCTTCAGTTTATAATTATTCATTCGCCTCCTCACAGTCTAATCTCCTCTCAGTATGTGTCAGTACCCTCATCATGTCCATCATTATTTATCGTATAGGTTATTTCTGCAATGTTCTTTCTGCACTCTCTTATCTCACTCGAATGTATTTGACATGGATTTTTGACGATATCCAAACAACGACAAAAATTTAAACCCCTCATTGTAAAACCTCTCTAAGATTAACTTCATCAACGGTTTTCAAACATCATTTACAACAATACAACATTAAGCGACATATTTCATTCCGTATTTGTCTGCCAATTTATTCATAACATAAAACCGCTTAACACGCGTCCAATGGATATTTCAACATTCATCAAATTTCTTTTGGGCGGATGGTAAAGCCGATTTCCATTTAGATACAACTGAACTTGACTGAACTACATTTTGTGGCGTCTTCCAGTGGTTCATCTTTCTGTGCTCCATACTTTGAGACACATTTACACCTTCATCCCTATGATCGTCTTCTGTCTGTATATCCATCTTCTGTACGACCAGGCGTAGTAATTCGTGGTGTTTTTCCATCGCTGTGGAGATCTCCTTCAGTCTGAAATTATAAAATTTACTTTTTCCACGCCACACTCAAACGACTTTCCAGTAAACGGTGGCGGCCAGTTTTAAATGTTGAAAACTGGGTAATAAATATTATCAAAAATATCAGTTATAGTTTTATAATGTACCTATAAAGACCTTCCTCTAGTAAACTGACAAACTAAAATCAGGTTACAGCGGGGCGCGAACCCGCGATGACCCGAGGTGAGACACTTCATCTTTTAAAACGCAATGCTCTAACCACTCAACCATGAATGTCCGTATTGTACTTGGTTAAAGTGTAACTCAATTTGTTTGAGAAACTTAATATGAGTTGACAAAAAAGATTCAACATGTTTTTTATTTTTATTTTTATTATTATTATTATTATTATTATTATTATTATTGTTATTGTTATTATTATTATTATTATTATTATTATTATTATTATTATTAAAGTGTTTTACGCCTCACTAAAAAATGTATACGAAAATGTTCACAGTTTGAAAACCACGCTGGACGTTGATAAAATATTCAGATGACAACATGCCTGACAGTCGACTAAAACTTTTACCATATATGAAACAAAATGTTGGCAATTATGTTCAGTATGTGTTAAACATGCTAGATAGTGGATCAAAATGTTCAGTATGTGTAAAACGCGCTACAAAGTTAACAAAATGTATGTAAAAACGCTAGTCAAACAGTTGGCAAAAATTATTAGCATGAGTAATAACACCAGAAAGTTGACAAAAAAAATGTTCAGCATATGTTGAACACGCTAAATAGTTGACAAAAATGTTCAGCTTATGTTGAACACGCTAAATAGTTGACAAAAATGTTCAGCATATGTTGAATACGCTAAATAGTTGACAAAAATGTTCAGCATATGTTGAATACACTAAATAGTTGACAAAAGTGTTCAGCATATGTTGAACACACTGAAGTTGATAAAACGATGTTCAGCATATGTTGAACACGCTTATGACAAAAATGTTCAGCATATGTTGAACACGCTAAATAGTTAATAAAAAAATTTCACTATATGTTGAACACGCTAAATAGTTGACAAAAATGTTCAGCATGTATAAATCGCTATACAGTGTACTAAGTCTGTAGGCGGTGTCTCTGACATTTATAGAGTGCAGTACATTTTAGGGGACGTAATCATGGATAGATCGTGAACGTTTCTGTTGTAATCCTTTATGTATGAATTAGAAAAGAAAAAAAACATAGTTCATCGTTTAAAAAGTTCGCTTCTTTCCAAGCGCCAAGTTTTGCTAATTAATACATTCGATTAGGGTCGAACCTATTCTTTTGGAGATGGTATTTTTAAATTGTAAGAACTTGTGCCTAATCCTATTGCGTTTTCTTTAATGCAATAAAACATGTTTAATTCGAATCTATTCTTTTCAATTAATATACTATAGATCTATGGAAATATTTAGATAATTGAAGTATTACTTATAATACATGTATTTGTTTATTATGTATGATATAAATTTTAATTCCTTCAGCCATATTTGATATATTTTGTGAATGTAATGTGTAAATTTGACACGTTTATCCTATCACGTTTATTTTCCTCAATGTGTACATTCGAAATGTTTGACAAACGTTTAACAAAAGCTCGGCACCTTATTGTGCAAAATAACATGCTAAATTAAGCATACATAGACTTCTGTATGAATTAACTGATGTGATTTTGAAACTTTTTCAATGTTTACATGTAAACGGACAAATGACCGACTTTGCCAGGAACGGTCAAGAAGATGACGCATTAATCAGATATTGGAATTGCGCCGGAAGCTATTAAACCGCATACTTTTGCAATATTTTTTGTACTGCATAATACTTCAAATAAAAGTCGTAAAAGTGTCATGCGCAAACTTTAACATTAGGATCGCTTAAGAACTGTCGGGTTATCTGCCCTTTGTTGAAAAAAAAAATGCCAGCAGCACTAATGAGACAAATAGGAATAGAATATGTGTCGCATTAAACTAATGGGATTCAGTTTACTTGTCAATATTGAATACAATTTCACAATATTTAACATTGACATTTATGATTCACTAAACAACTATGTGTAGTTTATTGCCATAAAACTAAATGATAATTACAACAGACACTGTCTGGGGATATTTTATTGCTAGCTTTGTGACCAGACTTACATTTATTGATTATTTTATCTACGCTGATAAAATATCACTCTTATAAGAGAGCTGACCTAGTAAATATGAAGTGCCACAACTTTTAACATTTGCTTTGAACATATGTCACTGTCCTGAGTGCACGTGCGTGTAATAGACATACATCCATTATATAGTTTTTCATTTATTTATTTTGGTGACTTACACCAGCTTCCTATACTGAATGCTACTCTATAAACTGAAACTTTGTTAAAATACTTACGTGTACAATAAATGAGCATATGGTGAAACGAAAAACTAAATCCAATGTTTACCAGTCATTCTAGAGATTAACTGAACTCATATTTCCACAAGCAAAAATCAATTCTGGGGACACTATAAATATTTTCTTGTGTCATTTGAAAAATAACGTTAACTTAGACAAACTTGGTAAAATTTATCATGGCAATTTAACGTAAAATGAATAATTAATTTAATTTTGCTGTGTATGACAATGTACTATAAGTAATTTACAAATTTCTCCGATCAGTCCTAATATATATATATATATATATATATATATATATATATATATATATATATATATATATATATATACCTCATTTTTTGTTTGTACATTTCCTGCTTGAAATATTCCCTTTCACGAGATGTTTCAGTTGATATCTGGGATTCCTCGTTGTTATCAAACGTCATGAGGCTCCATACCTTCAACGGAAACAAACTTTATCAATTTATTTGATATTATTCATTCAGCTACATATGATCCGAGTCAGTCTGCAGCTCGACTCTTAATCGTTAGGTCGTAAGTTCGAGTCCAGCCGATGGCTGGTCGGATTCCTGTCCTTCGGATGAGACAGTAAAATAGGTCTCGTGTCACAGTAAGTGCCGACACGTTAAAGAAGCCTCACTGCTCAATGGCCGAGTGTCGAGTATAGGCTATAAGTTGAAACCCTTCACCGGCATTGGTGACGTCTCCAAATGTGTGAAAGATTCTTGAGTGGGATGTTAAACAACCAACCGACCATCCAAACAACAAATGATTCACATATATTCGTATACCTCTGTGGTTTCCTTAATTTGGTTGTGCATAGGGAGACATTTGTTTTAATTTCACTCGTTAATATCAATCAGTTTTTCCCTTTAGAAAATCTATTTTAAATTGTAGCTTCACTGATGATGTCTAATTGACAGAAACGTTAAGTTGAGCATTATATATTTGGTATTATGTTTATAATACTTTGTGGACACGTCTCAATAATCAGCTGTAGTACATATAAAATATATATTATATAGGTATATACTACTCGGGCTTAGTGCTTTTTATGAAATATCAGGTTCTGGTTGAATACTTTACTTAAAATGTGATAAAAAACATTTATTAATTTTCAAATCCTAACATTGATACTTAAACTGAAAATATATTCACCATCTTTGATCAAGACATAGTTCAAAGTATTTTAGTCCTTATCCATTGGATAGAAATAACTTCTTACCTTACTAAACATCTGGAAACGCCCATTTGGGTAGAATTTATAATTGACTTTATCTACCTTTTCCAAGAGTTTATGTGGTAGGCGGCGTTCCAGGTCAGTGTGTAGCTCCACCTGAAGATATGCCGAAAGGTTTAGTCCAAAAATGTATTTAACACTTTTATGATCAGAACAGTCGTCTTTATTAATTTAGAAACAAGATAGTATAAACCAATTTATTATGTGTTCAGTAAGTCAGTGATAATCACAATATCAGCACACATAAACAGACATACAGACAGACAGATAATGAGGGGCATACAGACAGCCAGATAAATAGAAACTTTTGTTTCTATTAATTATCGAATGAGTGGTACAACTTAAAACAATTAACAAAAACAAAATAGCTGATAAATCGTAGTATTTTTTCATTATTTGGTTATATTTGCAAATTATCAAAGATAATTAACCCATGTCTCTTAATTCTTTTAAAATGTAATACAATGATTGGTATTTCAAATTCTATAAAAAATTATTATAGAAACAGTAATACATACGTATAGTCCGTTTGCTCCACATTGAAACTGGGGTTTTGATAAATTTCTTAAATTTCACTTAATAATCAAATTTGAATTTTATAGCAATGTTTTTAATTTTACTATACATAACTGAATCGTGGATATGCAAATTTTTGGTTTGCTAACAAAACTTTTACCCATTTACTACAATACAAAATTTTGTAAACGTTTGTGTGGGTAAATGCAGAGTTGATGAAACATCACCCATAATTCTTTCTGACTCATGCATAAGTAGGCAGTATGCAAATCAGAAACTCTGGGTCATATGACAGTAGACTGGCATGGGATTGTATCATAAATTCATAATTATTTTTTATGAACTGAAAAAAAATCGGAATTATAAGCCTGCATCATTTTTAATATAATGCACAAAACTATGTTACCGAAATAATTTCATCTTATTAGTAGTATTCATGGCGCGCTGGATGTAAAGCAACATAAAAACAAAGAAAAAATGTAAACTTGAAAATTATATTGTCTTGCAAGTGTGAGAGATCCCATATAAACCAGTATGTATGAATTAAGGGAGTGACAAGTTAGGCCTATTCATCCTATGTGTATGGACAATAGCAGACACATTGACCATTTTTAGGTAACCACCGTGTTTGAAAACTATTTATATTTACAGTATTGTGGCTCTTCAATGTATTGGATTTACACCCACGTATTATTTCTTGAAATTTGAAAGAAATTTTACACTATTAGAAATAGGAAACTTTTCCCCCTTGAATTGCTTGATGCAATCAAAATTCATTTTAGTTATGTATAATCTTTAAAATAACAATGATGAGCATTTAAAAATATAAATTATTAAGTTTCTGCAAAAAATGACTAAACACCAGTTTCAATGAAGAGAAAACGGACTATACAAATAATGGAATTCTGAGAAAAAGCACATTTAGACAGTAGCATAACACATAAAAGGGGAAGCAACTCTAATGTCTAAACAATGAATGTTTGGTTTACTGATAGTTGTCACATGGTTCACCATATTCAAAAACGTCATGACCACGCTGTCTTGAAAAATATTTTGATAGCTTTTTTTTTTTAAATCCTTGTACCCATAAAAGGACAGGAAACCATTAAGAAATTCAACGAGTATTTTATAACAACTATTAATTACCTGCATTGCCAGACGTTTTAATGTCGCGTTTTTACGTACTGCTTCAATATCACCGACGGCTAAACCAATCTATAAGTATCAGAATACAAGCATGAACATTGGAATATACTTCAAGCTGTAAAAGCATCGCAATTTAGAATCTAATATTGTTCGTATTGTTTTTCATATATCACAAACAGTAAATAGCCAGATAAGAGATCTGGTGACAAGGAGGCGTGAATATCGCCTTCAAACCTGTTATAATTTTCGTGAGTTCGAAATCAAGATCCTAACGATGTAAAAATACATTTTTAAACTTTACGAGTTTGCCATGTATTATTGTTGATGTAATTACACTGTTTCCTGAATAGTTTCATTCATTTTATTATAAAGCATAATTTGACGTTATAAATCTTACCAGTAAATTGATGAGCAGGATCGGCATCAAAAGTACAAATACAGCCAGGAAAAACAAAGTCAACGTTCCATATGGTAGTGTCCTGTCGTTACTATCCACGTATGGCTCGTTAAATGATGACATATAATCCAGCTCTAACATCATCATGGCTGTCCGAAGTATCGATAGACCCGGTGAGTTATAAGCGTGACTGTCCTGTAAAAATAAATTTGTCCGATTCTCATTGCAATGGCCTCCTGATTTTATTTGAAAAATTCATTTTATCATTTTATTTTCCGAACAAGAGCTTCAATAATTGATTGCCAAGAAAAGCATTTTGAACAAAGTATTTTGGTGAAAAAAGTTTGTCAGTTAACTTGTGGTCTTTTTCTAGATGTGTTACATCCGGGGTTTACTTCTCTACCATTAAAACCTGGTCGCAACCGTATAACAAATCTTGTAGCATCAAATACCATTAAAAAAAAACAATGAATTATGTCCCAAATTTTTAAATGTATTTGAAAATGTTAAGGCAAGAACTGTTCGAATATCTTACCTCATGTCTCATCAGGATGTGAAAGGCAAGACCAAAGGCTACGATGAGAATGGAATATACACAAAATGCCTTTAGTAAAGTTACCAATATCTGGAGGAACATGACTATATATAACCCAAAGAAGTCGAACCTGTCAAAAATAACGACACTACATTTAGTGAACATACACGTAAGCATATTCATTTCAAAAACTTGATTAGGATATATAGTACTCGTTGAGAAGTAGATCAGAATAAAATATACACTTCAACGACTTTCTATGGACACAATTTCAGTTAATCAGAAAGCATGTTAAATCTCTCTCTCTCTCTCTCTCTCTCTCTCTCTCTCTCTCTCTCTCTCTCTCTCTCTCTCTCTCTCTCTCTCTCTCTCTCTCTCTCTCTCTCAATCTATAGTTTGGAAAAGTACATGTTTAGAAATTTTACACACCTTTGTAAGAAGAGTAAAAAGTTGAACCATGCCAAAAAGACAGCTACTGTTCCCGCCTCCCAATTCAGGCTATTGCTATGTCCAAGTAGGTATGGCGCCAAGAATAGTGCGGTCGTTACATAAAGTACCCATTCGACCAGATTATTCATGTCGGTAACATATTTTAATCTCTGATATGGTATATGGAAAGCAAATTTCAAAATTAGTCAAGTTTATATGTTCTTATGAAATATATGTTATCATTATATATATGTTATCATTATATATATATATATATATATATATATATATATATATATATATATATATATATATATATATATATATATATATATATAATATCGTTATACATATGTTCTCATTCATATCTCCAAAATGTACGCTTATTATAAATCGATCTTGACAGTGAAAATATTGAAAATAACAGCTAACCAATACAAAAATCTTACTTTTAGGGATTCTGAACAAGATCACTTTCTTATAAAGTTGTATAAGTTTATCATGATCAGTCAGGTTTCTCAGACTTTACTCACAGATATATTTCCCAAAATGTTCATTTTTCTAACTTTATCGTTGACATAATGATTTTTATTTTTAAGAACTTTTTAGTTGTTTCATGGAAATCTACATATTGTTGATGTTTTGTTCAAATATTAACATATTCCTCAAACTATTGCACCAACCTGCTGAATCATCTGTATGACTTCTTTGATAACATTGAACGTCATAAGCACCAGGAGAATCCATGAACCTATTGTACACTCCATCGGCATCTGAATATATAAACATTTGTACAATCATCATCATCATTATCATCATCGTCGTCATCATCATCATCATCATCATCATCATTTTGTTCTTGTTTGTTGGTGTCATCGCTTTTCTGAGTGCTGAACGGAGATGGACCAAACCACAGTCCTCTTTAAAATAGATCTTAACTAGTTCTGCGACATAAGAACTAACGATCATGTGTCTGACATAGACCACATGGATTATACGTTTAGCACTTACTGATCACAAAGAGCTTCGACTTACCACCACAACACACTTGGACCTTAAGAATTACACAAAGACAGATTGGAGTCTTATGTCATTGTTGACAGAGTATCTTTGTAAATGTAGCAATTAAATACAGTAATGAATTAATAAATTTATTTTAATTATCTTTGCAATTTATTTGAAAATGTGGAATATAGTTTGAGATGGGACAGGGTTAAGGCCTCAAGTTTGATGTAAGATCATTGAACCTAAAATCCACAGCATAGAATACATGACATTTGAATAAAACTATCCAAGGCTCCGTGTTTTGGTAAACATGACACTTTCAAAACCACTCGCTGAGACCCATTACACTGGGCTATATCTACGGTACTACAGTATGTTACGTTTCCATACTCTTGGTAGGTGGTGAACAATAATTGGACCCATTTTACAATTACAGGTCAAATTTACACAGTCTTACCTTCATTTCAACAGCAGAGACAAAGGTTTCCGATGTCCTGTTTGTAGAATTGTGATCTGTCATAGTTTTATTTTCGTATACGGGTTCAAATGTTCTTGTAGCCAAAAACGTTAGCAAAATCAGGTATGCTATATATATGATCAGGTTTATTGAGTGAAACCACATCCCATAAGCTCGCCTGAAAGAAGTGTAAACAAATTCGTTAATCTTCTTTTTAAGATTTTTCCCAAATCTTATAAAATTTTTCACTGTTAATTATCGACATGAAACGGTTTAAACGTTTAATTTATACGTAGTCATATAAAATGTACAATTCTAGAACGCAGAACTATGTACATGATAAGTTATAGCAGAACTACGAAAATGATATGCTATAGCAGAACTATGTAAATGATATGCTATAGTAGAACTACGTAAATGATATGCCATAGTAAAACTACGTAAATGATATGCTATAGTAGAACTACGTAAATGATATGCTATAGTAGAACTACGTAAATGATATGCTATAACAGAACTACGAAAATGATATGCTATAGTAAAACTACGTAAATGATATGCCATAGTAGAACTACGTAAATGATATGCTATAACAGAACTACGAAAATGATATGCTATAGTACAACTATGTAAATGATATGCTATAGCAGAACTACGAAAATGATATGCTATAGTAGAACTATGTAAATGATATGCTATAGTAGAACTATGTATATGGTATGCTATAGCAGAACTACGTAAATGATATGCTTTAATAGAACTATGTAAATGATATGCTATAGTAAAACTACGTAAATGATATGCCATAGTAGAACTACGTAAATGATATGCTATAGTAGAACTATGTAAATGATATACTATAGTAGAACTATGTACATGATAAGCTATAGCCGAACTACGAAAATGATAAGCTAAAGTAGAACTATGTACATGATATGCTAAAGTAGAACTATGTAATATAAAAATTTCAGATACCAAAGTATAAATCAGTAGAATGTCCAGGACATAGATACAAATCCGGTAAAAATGGACAAACACGGACCTCTGGAAACCAAGAGGTGGGATCAGATGCCATGGAGGAGTAAGCATCCCCTGTCGACCGGTCACACCCGCCGTGAGTCCACAGTCAAGTCCAATGAACCAAGTGAGGAGTGTATCCTCGTCACAATTGGTACGGACGTCTCAACAACCGCCAACGAAAAGGCAACTCAACATTTCACTTAGTGAAACAGAGTAGTCGCAAACAACACTATTATACCGACCGTAAAATTTGCGGAACGTTGACATTAAACGCGGTTTTCGATATCCCTGTGTCAATAATTTGTCAGTGAGTAGTTTACCTCTGTATATGAAATCTTCATATGTTGTGCACGCCCTAGCATATCGGATCATTTGTGAAATATAAACTCCATATGCGGGTGACTGAGGGATATTACTACTTAAATGTGGAAAATTTACGATGGGAAAGCCCGAAATCGTCGCGTTTATCGTATAGCTTAGTTGCTAATATCCCGTCTTTGTTAATATTAAGTAAAATGTCTAAGTATGAAGCGTGTGTGCTTGATTCTGTTGTATCTTTAATTTCTAGTTCGCTGGGATATATCGCATTGACATATGTATGAAAATTGTCGTTATTGATTGACAAAACGTCGTCGATATATCTAAATGTCAAATTAAAGGACACCACTAACTTTTTCTTCTTTTGATTCAGCAGTTTCAGAGTGAAGTCTGCTTCGTATGAATAAAGGAACAGGTCGGCCAATAAAGGAGCATAATTAGTTCCCATAGGAATGCCGACAGTATGTTGAAAGACCACGTCTCCGAACATTACAAATATATTGTCTATTAGAAATTCCAGCATGTTTTTTATATCAACTTCAGTATATTTATGTGTAGAATCAGAGTGGTGTTTGACGAAATAAGTATCCTGATAGCCTATCACTAGATATTTAAATTTTCGGGTACCACCTTTAGTGAAAAAGCAGTTGTCTATGATGCTGAAAAGTCTTTCTTTTAATTTTTTATGTGGAATAGTAGTGTAAAGAGTAGAGAAGTCATAAGTTTTGATACTGTGAATTCGAGAAAAAATGTGTGCCTTCAAATTTTCTAAAAGCTGTTTAGAATTTGTAAATGATATGCTTTAATAGAACTATGTAAATGATATGCCATAGTAGAATTGCGTAAATGATATGCTATAGTAGAACTATGTACATGATATGCTTTAGTAGAATTACGTAAATGATATGCTATAGTAGAACTATGTAAATGATATGCTTTAGTAGAATTACGTAAATGATATGCTATAGTAGAACTATGTAAATGATATGCTAGTAGAACTATGTATACGATATGCTATAGCAGAACTATGAACATGCTATAGTTAAACTATGTCAATGATATTCCATAGTAGAACTACGTAAATGGTATGCTGTAATAGAACTACGTAAATGGTATGCTACGGTAAAATGATATGCTTTTGTAGAACTAAGTATATGCTATGCTAAAGTAGAACTACGTCAATGGTATGCTATAGTAGAACTATGTACATGATATGCTATAATAGAACTGTGTCAAGGATATGCTGTAGTAGAACTATGTACATGATATGCTATAGTAAAACTATGTATATGATATGTTATATTCACCATTTCATGGAAAGAAACGTCTTGCATACTGGATGAGACAAACACTCAACTCGTCCGTACTTCACCATAAGCTGTAAGAAACAAATGTGTTTGATGTTTGTTATACAAAACAGGAACTATTGCAGTATATAGAATAGAGATTAGACATTGTTTATCCTGGCCATTTTTTATTCCTTTAAATAATTGTTGATAATAATTTTTGTAATTATAAATATATACATTATAAAGGTCATTTTATCTAAATAATCACAGCTACAAAATTTTAATCTTCAGGATGTATAGGATACAATATACAAATCCATTTGATCCAACTCTATACAGAATAACTTATAGTGTTGCTTTATAAATTCATATCTCCTTGTGTGTGATACAGAAAAAAATGGTTTTATCATCGAGCGACTACCCAAATACTAGAAGGATGTTCCCAATACAAGATAACGTCTAAGTCAAAACCTAACTGCAACAGTTAATGTGATTTACAAAATTTAATCTGAACAAAAGCTACCAAGTAGACGATGTATATGTTGTGACCCCGGTTCGGACGTATGATATGAGCTATTTTTTTTTTTTTTCTCATTTTCGTATCCTCCGAATTCAAAATCAGAAAAAACAATACAGTACACTTCAGTTCATGTTGTGAAATAGATCATATCAATAAAATCTCAATTTTGTGATAAATAGTAAAAATTAATATTTGGATAACACCAGTATTAAGATACACAGAGTTTTTTTATGATTAAAAGAATTAAAGTAAACTTACGTTTAAAGCAACCATTGGCAATACCTCCTCGCCATTTTCTTTTTGATATTTTAAGCAGCTGAACGGATATTGAAGATACACAAAATTATACTCAATCTGTTTAAAAAAAATACAGAAGC